>JAHRIG010000040.1:1323622-1364183 GCA_020311275.1 Eira barbara
GGGAGGAGGTGGAGCCGTCCCCGGGGGCGGGGCCTCTCCGAGAGCGGGTGGAGCTGTCCCCGGGGGCGCGGTCTTTCCAGGAGAGAGGTGAAGCCGTCCCCGGGGGCGGGGCCCAGCACCCCGAGTCGGTGTGCTGTCTCAGGAGGCGGAGGCCCGGCCCCGGGGTGAAGTCGATCCTCAGAGGGGGCGGGGTCTTCCTGAGGGGCGGGGCCAGGCACATGGCGTCACCTGGGCTGCGGGTGTCCCCAGGTGTGTGGGAGCCGGTCCTCCAAGCGCATCTCCAAGCTGGCCTATCACCGGGGCGTGGTCATTGTGACCTGCCCCGGCTGCCAGAAGCACCACGTCATCGCCGACAACCTGGGTTGGTTCTCAGACCTGGATGGGAAGAGGTGAGGCCCCGCGGGCAGGGCGGGAGGACAGGTCCGAACACCTGGGTTGGCCTGCGGGGTCGGGGCCCCACCGCGCGTCTGCCGGGCCCCCTTCCTGTCGGGAGCCCTGGGGAGCCTGCGCCCCCAGCCTCCTCGGCACAGGAAGGGCTTTGGGTTTGAGTTTCAGGGAAACCAGGAACGACTTGGGCAGGGATGGGCCCAGCCTCCCGTGGCCCTCACCGCCGGCCTGTCGGGGTCGGGGCTGTGAAGTGAGGGGCGCGCTGGGCTGATTCCCTTTTGTCTTGGGCTCCCTCGTCCCCACAGAGAGGTGTGGAGGGTCAGCTCCGGCGGGGGGCCTAGTGCCTCACTCGCGTCCTCTGCCCACGCTGGCCCGCCGGTCGCTCCAGACTCGGGGTGTGTGTGAGGCGGTGTGCACCCCCCGGGCAGGCGCCTCCTGGCTGGGGGTCCTGGGCTGTTCCGCTTGAGGGCGGGTTGGTAAAAGCTGCTTCTGGGGGCTCTGAAGAGTCCGGAGGTCAGCACGTGGGGAGCTCGTGGCCACACCAGCGTGGGGACCCACGCTCCCGGCTCCAGCCTGGCCCTGGGCTGCCCTGGGGTGGTGCTGAAGAGCCCAGGTACAGCGCGGGGGCCCTGGGAGCGTCACGACGCCTCCTTCTCTCTCAGGAATATTGAAGAAATCCTGGCGGCCAGAGGGGAGAAGGTGTGCCGAGTGGCTGGCGAGGGGGCCCTAGAGCTGGTTTTAGAGGCTGCCGGGAACCCCAGATCCACCCCTGCTCCAGAAGGGGGTGAGGACCAGGACCCCACTCATCTTGGCAAGACGGAGCCCAGCTGACTCTGTCTTCTGCCTTCCGGAAGACGCTTCGGCCTGGGGCCTCCTGGGCTGGCCTGTTTTCTCTCAATAAACACACGTCCCATGGAGATGGTGGGGCCTGGCGCCTTCTTCTCGTCCCTGGTTCCGGAGTCAGAAGGACTCCCAGGAGCCTCCGCCAGGTGGTGGTCCTGGTCCTCCACGGTCCCTCTGCGCAGAGGACGGGCCCTGTACTTGCCTGCTGGCGGTGCTGTGTCTGTGTGCAAGGAGATGGGGCGGGGAGCCCGAGCCCCCTGGCCGTGGCCGGTGTCCCCGGACGGGTCCCTCTGCTCCCTGAACTGTGCCTTCCCACCCGATGAAGACGGGAGACCCTGTTAGGTGGAAGGGCGGGAAGACGAGACGCGGGACAGGCGTGGGCAGCGGGCACGTGCTCTGCAGGCCGGGACCCCGGCTTGCTGCGTCCGGCGGGGACCTGGAAGGCATGGCCAATCAGCCACTCTTTTTCCTGGGGGGCAGCACCCGCCATGGGTCCCGTCTGGCCAGACACGGGGAGGTCCTCCCGGTCCCCGTTCCTCCCGCACCCCCTCGCCGACCCCGATACTTCCTGCAGGGCACCGGGGAGCCCGCGCCGCCCTCGGCCCTGACCCTTGGCTGCGGGTCAGAGGGGGTCCGCACATCGGGCTGCTCACCGTGACCACGGGGGCGGGTGGGCGGCTGCGGTGGCAAGGCGGGGGTGGGAGTCTCGGTGGGCCGCGTGCCCCACGTGGTGCCCTGCCCCCAGGGGCGTGCGGTCTGTCTCCCAGCCGTGTCTGACGGCTGCTCAGGATGTGCTGTGTTTATGGGAGGAGCGCGGGTATTTCCAGAAGCGTGACCTTCATCATTAATCACCAGCCACAGCCCCGCAGGTCCTGGAGCATCGGAGCACTGCGTCAGCGCCCCGGCTCTGCCTTTGTTCCCCAGGGCGTTGGCAGTGTGCGTGACTCAATTACCCCCTTTCTTTCCCCGGGCAAACAACCACCTATTATCCCCCTCAGAGCCTCCCTCCCGGAGACTCGGCCTGGAGGCTGAGCCAGCCCCTGCGCCTGCCCCTCCCCGCGGGCCTCGGGAGGCAGGGCCGGGCCTGTGCCTGGCTGCCTCCTTGTCCCCTGGGAGCCCGCTGGACCTGACAGTGCCGAGCTGGACAGAGGACGGCGGCCCGGGCCAATCCCTCTCTCCACAGATGGGGAAACTGAGGCCGGGGTGTGGATGTGGGGATAGGCCACGTTTATATTTCCTGTATTCTGATGCTTGACGTCCAGCCCCACTGACCCTGGAGGGGCTGAACGCACCCCATGGCCAGGTACCGGCCAACAAGGGGGGCCCCACTGCCGAGCTCCTGAGACGGTCCACACTGTTGCGTCCCTGGGAAACCACAGCTCCTGGAGGCACTGAGTGGCAGCGCGGCACCCCGTAGCAGAGCCGCCTTCTCTGGGCGCCTGGGTTCCCAAAGCACCAAGGACTGTCGGGTCGGGGGCTCTGTGACAGCCCCCCAGGGCCCCTGGGGGTGCCCCCTCTGTGGGCATGTCCTGACTGCAGTCCTCCCTGCAGACCTCCCTCCCAACCTGCTTTTGGCCTCCCCGGTCCACCCGCACCTCAGGGGTCTCCCGACCCCCACTCCTGCCCGGCTGTGCAGCCTCCTGTGGTCAGGCGGGTGCCCCGGGCCCAGCGGGTCACTACAGGAGAGGTGAGTGAGGCACCTCCTGCCTCGCTGGGTCCCCGGACCCCTCAGCTTTCCTCCTGGGGACACGGTGCCATAGAGCAGCTGGGGGTTGGGGTGTCTGCTGGGGGTGTGCTCCCCAAGCTGGCTCCCCGTCTTCGCAGACGGCTCCATTGCACTCATCGGCCCGTGGTGCCAGGGGTATGACATCATGGGTGCTCTGCACCTTGTTCCGTGGCCCTGAGCAGGTCCTGGGTGGGTGGGCCACGGCTCTGCTACTGCTGAGAACTCAGGACTGGAGAGGCAAGCGCTCCTGGACACCGTGTGACTCTGTCCACTTAACACAGACAGCCACTCCCAGGGTGAGAACAGAACAAACCTGCCACCAGGTGGCTGGCTGGCACCATTGCGGGGGTGGGCTTGTAGCACAGTGGTGGCCCCAGGCCCTTTGCACAGTGCAGGGTTGCTTACCCAGGTGAGGTCCTCCCTGAAGGACCCAAATCCCCTCATCCTTAGAGCTAATTCTGACACAGACATTATTCATTTGGCAGACTTTATTTTTTTGGGAAAAACAAAAAACAAATGTACCTCTTGGGTTGGAAAGGACCCACTGACAGCATGGCAGACACGCGTGAGCAATAAATATGCATGTACATTCAAGTATGTGGGGCGGCCCGGGAGAAGCCCGTGTTCTGGCATCGGACCCCACACCCTTCAGAGCATGGTCACTGTGGGCCCAGGGCCCCCAGGCTGTACTGTGGGGTGGGGGTCTCGCTGTCTCCCCACGCTAGGAGACCCTCAGAGAAAGACCGAGGAGCCTGGCTGAGGCACCTCTTGGGGAGAAGGTAGCCCCCACACCCTAGGGGCCATGGGGTCGAGGTGTGGGGCCAGGGGCTTGCCAGAGGGCTGGTGGCAGGCCAAGGCTGCAGCCCCCCAGAGGGCTGCCTCCTGCCCGATCCCGTGGGCTGGTGGTGTGTGCGGGCTGGACCCTCCCCACAGGAGAAGGCAGTGATGTCATCTTCCCAGCCGAGGGCTGGGTGCTCACTTGGAGGCACAGGATTGAGCCGAGCTGAGCACCCCCGGCTTCTGCCAGCTGCCCCTGGCCCTGGTGTGGTCAGGGAGCAGACCTCGCTGCCGGCTGGCATTCCAGCCCGGGCCTGGAATGTGACATCCTCGAAAGCCCCGGGGACTTTCGGGGCTTAGGGCTGAGGGTGTCACAGCTTATCCCCACCCTTCCCCTCGCCTCCCTCAAGGCCCCTGCCTGCTCTGGACTGGGTGCCAGCTGGGGCTGGGGGCCAGGGCCCGGCGACGATGTGTGGGGACACCTGGCCTGCCTGCACCATCCTGTCGGGCTCCAGGCTTTCTGAGCCGCCTTCTACCTCCTCCAGCCCAGAGGAGGCGAGCAGGTGGGCTGGCAGGCAAGGGGCTGGGACTGGGCCAAGCATGTCCGCTCCGTCATCCCTGGGACCCTCCCCGGGAGGACAGAAGCGTCCACGTTGCTGGCAGGCCCCGTGGCAGCGGCTTCAGAGCAGCCTTCGGGGGCTTAGGGGGGGCCGCGGAGTCTTCACATTTGCCGGGCGGGCCGGAGGGACAGGAGCCGGGCAGAGCGGGGAGAGGCCAGGGAGGGTTAGGGACGAGCAAGCTGCAGGCCAGACCTGGGGCAGGGAGGGGGCGGGGAGAAGGCCAGGCCAGGCGGGTCGGGGCAGGCCTGCAGAAAGCTGTGTCCCAAATGGGAGCCGGTCCAGGACAGGGGCAGGCCCACCCACCCAGGGCAGCCCTGGCCCGAGCCTGCCCCCCCAAGAGGGGGACGCTGTGGGGGCCGTGTGCCCAGCATCGGCCACAGTGGGAAGGGCCAGAGGGCGCAGAGCCTGCCCTCAGCCATGGCCTCTGGAGGAATGGGCTTCTCGAGGGGCTGTGGGCATCACAGGTGACAGGGAGCCCCCTGGCCCCAAGGCCCAGAGCTGGGCTGGGGCCAGCCTGGCCGTGGCGGCAGGGTCTTAGCTGGCCCCAGGTTGACACTGCTGCCGGGGCTCGGGGCTCCCACCCGCCTCCCGCTCGGGGCTCCCGGCAAGGTCCACCCGCTGCTCGTCCATCCGCTTGGCCTGCACCCTCTGGATGAGGCTGAAGAAGTCCTCGTCGGGCATGGTGGGGCCGCGGGGCGGCACGTCAGGAGGCGGGCAGCGCTGGTCATCGATCCTAGAGGACTGGGCAGACACAGACTCGTCGGTTGGCAGCTTGGGCCTTCCCCGCCTCGGAGGGCCCGGCCTCGCTCACGGGCCCAGCGGTCCTTGGTCTCGGGGACAAGGCCCAGGCAGGGGTTCTGGCCAGCGGCTCTCTCTGCGTTTACCGGTAAAATCAGCCCCATGGGCAGTGCTGGGAGCCCCGGCCCCAAGAACGAGGAGCCTCTGCCCAGGCCACCCAGGGAGGGAGGGCTGAGTCACCGCCAGGCGTGGGGCAGCAGGCCAGGCTGCGGGGCTGCCGGCTGGCCTTCCTGTACTGCACCCAAGACCCCCCGACAGGGATGCCTCCAGGAGCCCCGGGGGCAGGACTGGGGGCTGCAGCTCCCCGAGCCCAAGGTGTGAAGCTCCCCAGGGCGCCCCGTCAGGCCAGGGGTCTAGGGCGGGACTGAGGAGGCCCTGGGGCTCCTGTGCAGGGTCTGGAGCAGAAGGGCTGCGAGCCGATGCGGCTGCCGGCGCGTGCGGGCGTGTGGCCAGGGGCTCGGGGGCTCGGGGTTCTCTGCAGGGGCCATTTCGGAGGATTTCCGGACTCGCCCAGGGCCGCGCTTTCCTCTGCTCTGTGGGAACGAACGTCACGTCTGGAAACCACGCCGTCCCCCAGGCTGCGGCCTTTCCTGCAGCCTTGCATGAGGTCCCTGAACCTTCCTGCTATCTTGCCCTGCCTGGGGGTCCAGGGGCTGCACCACGCCCCGGCGGCACCCCCCAGCCAGAGCTCCTGCCCCGTGAGGAACGGCCAGCCTGAGGGTGTCCGGGGGGGCCCAGGAGCACCTGTGGGCACCTGGTGACACGGGTGCGGCCGGCCTGAGCCGGACCGGCTGGAGCCCACCGCAGGCATGAGGAGCCTCCACCCTACACGAAGGTGAAGGGGCCCCAGGCCGCTTGGAGGTGGAGAGGGACGCGGGGTGGGGGGGCCCACAGGGGGGCGGGCACGGGGAGGAGGGCACGGGGGGCCATGGGCAAGCATGGTGGGAGATGGGCGGGCACGGGGAGGAGGGCACAGGGGGCACAGGGTGGGCACGGGGGAAGACGGGGGTGGGCACAGGGGGAGGGTGACCCCAGTCCCCCAGCCGCAGGCCCACCTGGCACTTGACAAGCATGTTGAAGAAGTCGTCCCCCGGCTCCTGTGGGTCCCCGTCACCGCGCAGACGGCCCAGGTTGCTGTGGGTGACGCGCAGCCCGGGCAGGCTGCCCACACTGGCCCGCTGGTCATCCAGCCGGCGGCTCTGGGAGCTGGCAATGAGGTCCAGGAGTTCCTCGGTCTGCGGGGAGGCCGTCAGCGAGGGCTGGGCTGTGGGGGTGAGGTGGGGAGGGGGGCCCCACGGGCCGGGTCAGGCCAGGGACCCATCCCAACCCTCCACACTTTGGGGGACATGGGTCTCCCAGCAGCGACCCCAGATGCCCTGGGCTGTCCCTGCCACAGGCCCCACGCCCACCCATGGGGGCTCCCAGGTGCCGGGAAGAAGGCCTGGCTTCCCACGCCTGCTCCTGGCCACGCCTGCCCCTGGCCACGCTGCTCCTGGCCCATGATGCGTCCGGACATGGTACGTCCCGGGAAGCAGGGATGACGACAGGCTTCCCGGGACGCAGCTTTGGGGAAGGCAGGGGACGAGGTGGTGACAAGGGGCACTTTTGCAGCAGGGGTATCCCACCCCTCGGGAGCAAGGGCTCGCGGGGGGCACCGTGGTGGAGGGTGGGGGGTGAGTGTGGCAAGGACAAGGGGAGCTCCGTGGGGGGCACTCACCGACCCTCTCCTCCGGGGTGGGGGCAGCTGTGGCCTCGGAGGCCCCAGGCTGGCCCTCCTCCAGGGGACAGCGCTGGTCGTCCATACGGCTGCTCTGGAACTTGCTCAGGAGATCAAAGAAACACTCTTCGTCGGAGGACGGGGCCCGAGGGATGCTCTGGGGGGTGGGGGGACATGCAGTCAGCATTGGCTCCGGCCCAGCCACGGTGGCCCGGCTCCGGTCCCCGGCCCCTCAGGCCCCCAGGCAGCACTGAGGTTGCTGCTCAGCCCGGGATGAGGTCAGGACCCTCGCCCCACCTGCCCGTCCTCCTCCCCCACCCCACCACCAACCCCCGCTTGCCCTCCTGGAGCGCTTCCCAGCAGCATCCCTGTGCCCCATGTCCCCCACCCGCGCCCCACGGGACTCTATCACACACTTGTCATGAGCTCCAGCTGTGCCGGTAGCTCTGGGACCCAACCACCCAGATGGCACTCGCTAGGGGCAGCCAAACGCACGAATCAACCAGTAGCGAGTGAGTGACTCGACCCTGGGCCAGCAGGAAGCCCTGCTGCCCAGCTCCCATATCACGTGGCCTGTCTGTGCCAGGGCCCCGGCAGCAGTGACGGTGGATCCGGGACCAGCAGTGTCAGGTCATATCACCAGAGGCAGGGAGCCACAGCTGGGGGGGGGTGAGGGCTCTGTGTTCCACCCCAGTCCCACCCCTTCTGCAGTTAGACCTGTGGGCAGGCCCAGAGGACAGATGTGTGGCGGCCAGGACCCTGGGTGTGGGATGTTCAGGCTAAAGAGAAGGTGCGGCCGTCCCCCAGACCCCTGCACGCTGGCTGAGGTGTCCAGGCTCTGCTCTGAGTGGCTGGGGGGCAGAGCCTGGACACACTGAGGGATTCTGGGAGATGCCATCAGTGTGCAGCCCGGATGGTGGGGAGGGCTGACCCAGGGGCCACCCGCAAGGTCTGGGCAAGCCCCACTGATGAGGCCAGGGAGGGGGTGGTGGTGCTCAGAGGGAGGGGGATGGGAAGTGGAGTCCGGGCCACTGGACCTGCCTGAGTCCCAACTGGCAAACCCAGTCCCCCTCTGGGCCTCAGTTTACACATCCATAGGAGGGGAGGCTGGAAAAAGTGGTCTCTCAAGGCCCCGAGAGTGGTGGAGGGGGTGGCTTCCAGAGGTCACCTTGGCTGCAGACTGAGTCCTCCCCCTCCCTCTGACGCCGGTGCCCCCTGCCCAGCCCTGGCCTGTCCACCTCTTGGCTGGTTGAGGGGGCCTCCTGGGGCCTGCTCAGAGCCTTGCTCATGGAGAGACCACAATAGCAACGGTGTCACCTACTGAGTGCTGGCTGGGGCCCAGATCTCCTGACGACCTCCCACCACCCTGCTGCAGAGGCGGGTACCAGGGTGGGGGAGCTTGGTTGGGGATCCCCCAAACAGACCCAGCCTGGGCCCCCAGGGCGGCACGGTCCCCAAAAGCCAAGAGGAATCCAGGGAGGGGCAACCGCGTGGGTGGTCCTGACACAGCCTACGGGGGAGCCGTGCCCGCGGCTGGTGTGGGAGGACAGCGGCCCCTCCCCTGTCCCACCAGGGCAGGCCCAGACCCAAGGCTGAGGGTGTTTGAAGAGCCTCCGACTCAGGGCTCTGCTGTTCTGCGTCCTGGCCCAAGACCCCACAGAGCCCGGAGCGAACCGAAAGCTGGTACAGAGTGCACAGGGGCCCGGGCCGGAAAGGGGCCCGGGGGTGCTGCTCCTGGCGGAGTGGTCAGGGCCAAGCATCAGCTCTGCACAGGTGGGGATCATGTAGGTGCCCCCCCCGGGAGGTCAAGGGCTGTTCACAGGCTGCTTGGGGCCCCGGGGTCAGCCAGGTGTGGGGGTACACGCCGCACCCCCCCCACTGCTGGGGACCGCAGGTGGACTGTGGGTCAGGTGAAGGGAGCCAACCCCTCCCGGAGAAGGTGTAGCCGCGGGGCCCCTCTTCTCTAGACACCCGGGCCCTCAGCACTCCAGCCTCCCAGGCTGAGCTAAGTGCTGTTTGCCAGAGGCTTCCCCTGGTCCATCACCCCGTAGCTGGGGCTGGGCAGAGAGGGCCCCAGAGCAGAGCTGTGCGGGCCCCCTGGGAAGGGCTAGGGCCTCCGTCGTTTGGGGGGGGGTGTGGGGCTGAGGCTCTGGACAGCAGAGAGGCCCTGCTCGCGTGGTTTGCCACCCTGGGTCCCCGCAGGACACACTGCGCCCTCTCTGTGAGCCCCTGACTCGGGCTCCCTGGGTCCTGCTGGACTTCTGGCCTGGGACTCGCTGGCTCCCCGCACCCCTGCCTTGGCCGGGTGCAGAGGTGCTGAGCTCACCCCAACAGCACCAACCCCAGGACAACAACTCTGCTCTGCAACACCCCCTCCAGCATCACACGGCCCCGAGTGCTCCCTGAGCCTCCCGCGCCGGGGACCCGACACTCACGCTGGAACCACAGCTCCCCTCCAGCGGGCTGCGCGCTATGTGCTGTCCCCAGGCTTGGCCATGTGGCGTCTGCGCTGCCCCCGTAGGCTCAGTGCTTAAATAGGCCCCAGGGGCGCACTGTCCCCGCCCCGGAGGGCCCCCCTCCCTGCGCTCACTCGCTCCCACGGGCGCACACTCACACACGAGGCACAGACGCGCACACACACGCTCTGTAAACACTCAGACTATTTCCAGCACGGAGGGCTCCTGCTCTGGCCCACGGGCGGTCAGGCCGAGGGGCAAGGGGGATGGAACCTGTCTGAGAAGCAGCGTTCCCGTGGACAGGGGCCGCCGACAGGGGTCTGGCTTCCTTCCAAGCTGGGTCAGCCCAGAAGTCGTCTCCTTTTCCAGCCCTGACTCCTGAGGCCGGAGCCGGGTCTGCCATGGCCGCACGAGGAGCCAGAAGGATGCTGGCCCTTCCCAAGGGCACGGGCTGTGCGGCCACTCCCCGTGCAGCAGCCCCAGGGGCCACCACCACCCACAGCGCCCTCCCCGCCCCTGCCACTCACCACGGGGTCCCTTCCCTGCACCGGGCAGTCTGTGGAGCCTCGGCCTCTGGCTGGCCCCCAGGACAGTCCTCCTTGCGCTGGCCCAGGGCCCAGTGCAGGCCGACCCTGGGACACTGGGGGGAACTGGGTAGGAGCCCTGGCAGGAGGGGAGGACGGGATGGGGACGCAGAGCCCCCAGGGCCCTCTCTGTCCTGCACCTACTGGGAGCTCAGAGCCCCGGCAAGAGGGCCAGCCCACAGCTCTGACGGTGGGGAGCTGGGCCAGTGTCTTCGGGACAGGGGGGATCAGGCTGCCACTGGGGTCCAGGCCTCCAGCTGGGGCCAGCCTTGGCTCTCCACCACTGGCATTTCCTGCAAAGGTGTCCCCACAGCCCAGAGCCCTGCCAGGTCTCTGAGGAGCAGAGCTGGGGTTCCAGGAGCTGACCACGGCCTTGGAACCCCAGCTCCACCATTCCTAGCTGGGTGCCCTCAGTCCACCTCCCTCGCTGCCCTGTGCGTCAGTTTCCCTTCTTAGGGCTGCTATAAAGGGATTACACGTGGCCTGAACATTGGCTACTATCCACGTTCGGTAGAAGGCGCCCCCTCCCCCGGATGGCAGCACCGGGACGCAGCTAGGGCCGGGTTACCATGGGGAAGGGCCTTCGTTCAAAGCCTGCTGTGGCTCCTGGGTGCCTCGGGTCCTCCCCTGCCAGACACTTTCTGGAGGGACCGTGACACTCGGGGCCAGCGCAGCCCTGCTCCCCACGTCCTGCCCCAGGAGGAGTTCCCGGGGCCAGCGCAGCCCTGCTCCCCACGTCCTGCCCCAGGAGGAGTTCCCGGGGCCCCCAAAGCCCCGTGTGATGGTGGCAAGGCCCCTGCACCGAGGGCTGGGGGCCCCAAACACACGGTGCGGGTGGCAGCCCCACTCTGCCGGGGCCTCAGTGGCGCCCCCCTCCTCCCCCCTCTCCCTCCACGGACACAGACCCCGGCTGGCAGGCTGGAGGGCAGGGCCGGGGTCACACGGGGTTGGCAGAGGCCCTCCGGGCTCAAGGGAAAGAGGCTGAGAATACCAGCGCGGCGCCCACGCTCCTCAGTGTCGGGGCAGGTGCTGATTAAGCCCTCAGAGGAAACTGTTTTTAGACGAATTCCCAGGCGTTTGGACCCAGGTGTTCTGCATGCCTGGGGCTGAGGGGTGGTGTTCTAGGCTGACCTCTGAACCTGGCTCCGCGGGGCCTCCCAAACCCTGACCAGCTTCCGCGAGCCCAGACGGGCCAGCCCCGTCTTGCGGACACAGTGCGGACAGCCGCCAGGAGCGGGAGGTCCCTGTCCCTCTGCCCCCACCGGTCTGCATCCGACTGCCAGCCCATCGCTCCCTCACCCACCATCCGTCCACCTCTGGCTCTGGACGCTGTGTACCCAGACAGAGCTGCCGGCCAGGCCCGAGGGCCTGTGGGCCCCCCAAGGCCGTCCTACACACCCCCAAACACGAGGCCTCCGGTCCAGTTTCTCTATGGCGGGCCCATCCGAGGCCAGGACACAATGGGTGGAATGCTGTCCCTGCACCGCGCGTCCTGCGCTCAGGCCTGGGGGCGGCACGGGGCCGTGGCCTCTGCCCCCGGCGGGTGGGGGGTGGGCGCCTGGCCCGGCCCAGGTCTGCAGCCCAGGACGGCACCCGAGAAGAGGTCGCCTACCGTGCGGGGGACCTGCACCCGGACGTCCGCGCTGTCCAGCGGGGAATGGCCGCCCTCTCGGGGCCTCTCGGCAGCCTCCAGCCCCTCCTGGTATTTCCTGCTCCTCATGGGGAGAGGGAGCACGTCCCTGCCCGGCCCCCGCCACTCTCCCACCTGGTGGCTGTCTCCATTCTGCTCCTGGGGAGGGGAGGAAGGCCAGGCATGGGCGGGGCCGTCAGCAATCCCAAACCCACCCCACGAGGGGAGAGCAGCAGTCTGTCTCCCAGACTCGCGCTTAAGCTCTCAGGGGTCGGAGAGGGGAGGGAGAGAGGGCCTGGGGGGACAGAGAGGCAGGGCAAGGCGCTGGAGGAGCTGCGAGCGAGGCGGCTGACCCCACACTGAGCAATGAGTGACCACAGCAGCCACGCGCCTTGTTGCCCAACAGACCCCCCGCACCGAGCCCCACCCGCGCTGGAGGAACCGGAGGCTCAGAGAGGGTAGCTCGCTCCCCCAGGGTGACACAGCGCCCACCTCCGGCAGGTACAGTGTGGGCCCAGGGCCGTACCCTGCCCGTGTCCAGTCGCTTGGGGGCTCGCCAAGGCCCAGTTGCTGCAGCTGGAACGGGGGGGCATCCAGGAATGGGAGCCGCCCAGGACGCTGGGGACCGTGGCTGGGTGGGGGCTTGGGGTCTACAGTGGGTAAGGACTGGGGCTTGTCCCCCGGGGCACACGGCTGGTGGGACCCTGGGATGAAGTGGGAGGGGACAGGGCCTTGCGGGGGCCTCTCTGGGGGCCAGTGGCCAGCCTTGCATCTCAGGCTGTGGAGGGCACCTTGGTCTCCGGTCGTGGGGATGCGACACAGACTGGGGTGGGGGATGGAGGCAGCTCAGCAAGTACTGGGCCAGCCTCAGGGACCTGCTCTCCGCGCTCGGCTGCTCACGGCCAGGGGCTGCCCCTCCGGCCCCGGGGCCCCAGCCGCTCACCCTGAGCCCCACTCACCCGCTCCAGGGGGAGCCTCAGCAGGCCCCAGGTCTCTGCACTCAGCCTCTGTGTCCTCTTGGGCCTGGCACCTGGAAGACAGCAGGCCCAGTCAGCCTGGCACTGACCAGGGGCCGAGAGGTGGGCTGGCCCAGGCCACCGGGTTCTCCGGGGAGGGTCAGGGTGTCAGCCTGCACCCTGGGGACTGGCGGGGGACGTCCACCTCATGGTCCCCTGCGGAAGCAGACACAGTGTCCACATGACCTCGCACCCCCCGACTGGACAAGCAGTTGGGAGTGGGGATGGGGCAGACTCCCTAGGGCCTGGGCGGGCTCTGGCCTTGGCACTCCCCACAGGTCCAGAGTCTGAGCTCCTGTCGTGCCCGGGGCCTCCCCCACCAAACTCCGTGCAGATGGGGCCTTGGACCCTGATCTGTTCGCTGCTCAACCTACACGCACACGGGCAGCCCAGGTCCTCCCAGGAGCCGAACAACCCTCCAGCTACACACACAGGCTGGGCACCCGCTGGGGGCCCCTGTGCAAGGGTGGGGCTGTGCGAGGCGAGGAAGTGCTGAGGGTAGAGTAAGCAAGGCCTGCGGTGTGGCGGACGCTCCAGGGTCCTGTCTTGGCAGCACCGGACCTTGGACCCGTGGCCTGCCCTCGGGCTCGGTGCCCCTGGCAGACTGGGCCTGCAGGCCTGTCGCCAGCCGCGAGTAAGCCCAGGGGAAGCGTCTGACCGCGGCTGGCGTGTTGTGGACACCCGCAGGCTGCACCGTGAGGACAGCCTGCCCTCCGTGGCTACCCCTGCACGGCACGGACTCCACGCGAACACCTGCGGTGGACAGTGCAGCAGCCCGACCCCACCCTGGGCCCACACGCGCTGCCTGAGACACGGTCCCCAGAGCAAGAGGGGCTGGCTCAGGAGGTCATTCAGACCAGCCCAGACCGAACGCCCAGGGCTTCGTAAAAGCGGGGTAGCGTCCAGCCCTGCTCCCTGTCCTGGCCTCGGGGTTCTGAAGAAGCCACACCCTGCTCCCCACTCTCCAGAGGCCTTGGGTGGAAAAGCGGTGGCTCTCGGAGGAGGGGTGGGGGCTGCTGTCCCAGCAGGCCAGGGAGGGGACAGCTGCAGCAGCCTGACCAGGAGATGGTGGCCTGCAGCTACCCGGGCCCAGGACCTGGGGCTGTCCGCTGCCCCTCCCCATGCCTTCAGCTGCCGCAGTCAGGGCCAAGCCTGCCTCTGCCCCCTGCACGAAGCCCCTAGCCAGCAGGCAGCGCCCAGGTGCTGACCCCATGTCGTGTGGCCGAAGGAGCTGGAGCGGGCCCAGAGGGGGCGTCCCCTCTGTGTGTTTCCTCATAAGGGCACCCACCCCAACCCGTCCACCCCCACCCCGGACTGGGCAGACAGCTCTGAAGAAACACTGGGATCCATCCCACACCAACTGGTGCCTGGGGGCCACGACCAGCCATGGCAGTAATGGAGGGGCACCTCTGTTCCAGGGACAGCTGAGTGGCCCGTCAGGATGGGCAGGCCTCTGTGCATAGCCCGTTACTCACCACAGCCAGCGACAACCCGGTTCCATCTCCCGCCATGGGCGGGCTGGTGGCCCCTGTCTTCTCTGCTCCCTGATACCCCGGGGCCCAATTCGATGTCCCCACCTTGTGTGCTGGGCCCCGCCTGGCTGGACGGTCAGGCGCAGGCCGCGGTGGAGGCTGAAATGCCGCTCTGAGACATGGCCTGTGTCCGGTTCTGGGCTGGGTCCCCTCGTGGCCCTCTGAGCCTGGCTAAATGCACCCTCTGTCAGGAGAGCGGGCTGCCCTCACTTGGGGCATGCAGGCCACACCAGCGCTGGCGCGCGTCCCATCCCACCCAGCCCAGAGGGTGAGGTCTGGAAACTTCCCTGAGCACCGCCCCACTTCTGCCTGCGTCTGACCAGCACCGTCGTCATTTCTGCCCTACCAGTCTCATGCTGCACCCAGCCCCGACCTGCCCCTCCCATGTGCAACTTGTCCCACCTACACGGGCAATCCCGCTTTCTAACTGCGTGGCAACGTCCCCCCAGCTCCTCCCTGCTTTCAGTCTCTTCCAAAATCCCAGCAGCTCCACCTTCAAAACAGATCCAGAATCTGAGCCCTCCTCACGTTGCCGGGATCTGAGCGGTGCCTCCCTCGTCTGCCTCCCTGCTCTTTGACCCTGTCCACGCTGCGGGGCCAGAGAGATGCCTGCAGGGTGTGTTAGATCTGCTTCCTCTGTCCACCCTGCAGGGGCCCCCTCCCCCTTATTGCTTCCCCCAGCCAGGCTTACCCAGGCCCCAGGGCCTTTGCACGGCTATTCTCCTTTTAAGTTCAGGCTCACTCCCTCCTCCCACCTCCCCTTCTAAGTCTATGCTCAGATGTCACTGCTATGGACCAAACGTTTGTGTCCCCCACCTTCCATATTGAAGACCCAAACTGCACTGTGATGACATTAGGAAGCAGGACCCTGAGAGGTGATCAGGGTTGAGCTGAGGCCCTGCGGGTGTTGGGGTGGGTGCCCCTGTGAGAAAACGGAGGCCCCTCTACCCCCAGACCCCACCGTCCTGGCTCCCTGCTCTCGCGCCTCCAGTCCCCAGCAGCAGCGGAACCATCAGAAGTAAACATCCAGGTCTGTAAGCCTCCTGGTCTGCCGTGTTCGGTTCCGCGCCCGAGCTGAAGGAGGCAGCGGCCCCCACAAGGCCATGTGCACTCACACCCAGCCTCACGCTGTTTCTTCTTCCCAAACACCTGCAGCGCCTTATCCGTCCGCTACTGTCTGCCACACGTCGTCACCTCTGGTCACCTTGGGCGGGCTCGCTCCCTGATGAGCAGGCCGTGTTTCCGGGTGTTTATTACGTGGGACCCGTCACACCCGGCTGCCCTCCCAAGACTCTGGATACCGGGGCTCAAGAAAGGAGACCGCCAGCCTCGGTCACAGGGCCTGGAGACACAGAGCCAGGGTCAGGGTGTGAGAGGTCAGGTCCACTTGGCAAACTCCAGAAGGTCAAGCTTGGAGCAGCCAGGAAAAGGACAGACATGAGGACAGGTAGGACCCCTGCGGCCTTGAAGTCTTCGGCCGCGGGTCGGAGGTGCCTGGCTCGTGAATGGGGAACAGGCCACCTGCTGAGTGTACGGAGGGACAGGGAAGTGTCCGCATCTTCAGCCCGCCCCAGGGAGTGCCCTCATCCCTGCCCCAGGACAACAGTGGGCCCAATTCCCGGGCGGGGACAGTGGGGCACAGCTGGGTCAAATCACCGGGTCCGCCAGCCAGGACTGGGTGGAGCCAGGGTCTGCAGCCACAGCTGTGGCTCACACATTCGCTGTGCACATCCCAGCCCGCTATGGTGGCCAAACGCAGGGTCCATGGACGCCCCATACCCTGTGGGACATAAGACCGCTGGGTCCAGTTCCCCAGGGCTCAGGGCCGGCCCCACCCTCTCATGAACTGATCGGGCTGCCGCGTCCCTGGGGGATGCTGTGGGACCTGCACCCGACATGCCCTCACCGGGAACGGCAGGCACACGGCCCGGCAGGAGACCAGACCCAGGCCCAGGCCCCTGCGGCCGGCCGGGAGGAGCCTGTGCCCGTCCAGACTTGCTCTGGGGTCTCTGCTGGGGCGGAGCTGCAAGGCTGGGACCTATGATCAACCCACAGACTGAGCCACGCCCCGCGCCAGGCCCTGGGTCCTCCAACCCCAAAGCATAAAGGACTCTTGTTTTTCTCGCAACAGTAAAGAAAAGCTCGAGTCTGCCACCCGCCCGCCATGGCCCTGCCCGCCGTGGCCCTGCCCGCCGTGGCCCCTCTTCACATCCTCCCAGGGCTCCAGGATGCGGGGCACGTAACCCCCCCCCTGGTCTCCCCTGGCCCCCTTCCACGCCCCCCCCACGAATAGACACGCTGTACACACAAGTGCACCATCCCTACCCGCGAGGGTCCGTTTCCAGCCACCCTTCTGGAAACGGCCAGGCCCCCACCCACGCTCCGTGTGCGTGCTCAGAGTCAGTGAGGGAGTGATCCGGCCCTGACAGGAGTGTCCAGCGGTGTCCCCTCCACAAGGCCCAGCCCCTGCCAGGCTCACCTGAACAGGGGTTCTCCTTCAGAGCTGCCCAGACTCCGGGGGCCTGCGTGCCCCCAGAAGCTGCACTGCAGGGTCCGAGGGCCCCCAGAGCCACCCGGGGCCCCCACACCTGCCTCCATGGCCTGAGCAGGCTGCTCTGGAGGGCGGCCGGTGCCAGCGCCGGCAGCGGGCGGGGAGGGGGCTTCCGGAGGCCCTGGCTGGGAAGGGTCTGGGCACGGGGCAGGGCAGCAGAGCGGGCCTGGGGAGGACAGAAGCTGCCTCGTTCCCAGCACGGCCCAGCCGCTGGCCCGTGACGCGCCCCGCCTTTCCTCAGCTCGCAGAAGGGGGCAAGAGCGGCACGACCGGGACTAGCCATGCCCCCCGTGGGAGCCTTTCCAGAGGCCCAGCTCAGCCTGGCCCCCACTTGCTGCTGGCTTCCTCAGGGGGGGCCTCGCAGGGCCAGGGGCTCCAAGCAGAGCTGCCCACCTTCAGGAAAACCCCACCCAAAGGGTCGATGCCGTCCTATACATCCTGGGGCAGGACGGGGGACAAAGGGGGAGCCCTCCTCCACCCACCCCCTTCAGCCACGGCACCCCAAAACGAGGGTGGTTGGGGGTCCCAGAAGTCTTTGCGCCTTCACTCCTGTCCTCACCCGAGTGGGAGCGACATGTGCCCCCCGTTTCCCAGGACAGGGCAAGCTCAGAAACCCCCAGCACTAGGCACAGAAACCCTGCAGCCCCTCCACACAGCCCACATTCCCCAGCCTCCTCCTCAGCAGGCCTGCCAGGCTCTGGGGGCTGGGGCAGGGCGGGCAGGCACCGGGGAACATAGCCATGAGGGGACTGGGGCCAAAACTCAAAGAACCATAGGTTGGGGTCCGTGCGGGCAGGGAGGGGGCGGCTAGCTCTCCACTTGGAGCCTGCCCCGCACCCACCTACTGCCCCCTGGGAAGCCAGCTCAGGGCGCCCCCCCCGGGCCCCACACTTTTTATCCATTTTTTGCTTTGCAAGGAACATTCTGCCCCCATGTGTCCCTGTGTGCCTAACGATGTGGACCTGTGTGGGGTGACCCGCAGCCCGTGAATGAGCTCATTACAGCTGCCTTGGCCCACCCTGGGCTTAGCACCCTGAGCCTCTCTGGCTGACGCAGCCTCCGACTCCCGCCCCCGGGGCCCAGCCCTCAGCCCGGAGCAGGAGGATCACCGAGACAGGGGCAGTGAGTGGCCCTCTCCTCGTCTTCCCCGTCCCCACGGTGTCACCGGGTGATAAGCCAGGGGCGCTCAGGGTGACTACGGGCCCTCATTGCCTCAGAGACAACAACACTGGCCTGAAGGCCTCATGTTCAGGCCACACTTTCGTCCACACCGTCCCTGCCCCTGAACGCCTTTCTGCCCCATACTTTCCGATCTCCTGATTCCTGACCTGACCTGGGGAAACAGGGCCGTCTGTCTGTGCCCTGAGCACCCTGGACCCTGGACCCCCCACCCCTCATCTGGGTGCTCCAGAGCAGAGCCGAGAAGGGGTGCCCGTGCAGACACCCCTGCGGTCGGGGACAGACCACCCTCACTGGGCAGCTCTGTCCAAAATTCTCCCGCTGACCTTCTGGTCAACTGCACCCAGAAACCCAGGCACAAGCCCATGCCCCACGCACCCCGGGGGGCCTCCTACCAGACCCCTGCCCACCCAGTCTGGGAACTCACCTTGGGCCTCATAACCAGCCAGGTCTGGCTTCTCGGTGGCCGCGGGACTGGGCATCCGGCCCAGCAGCAGCTGGAGCTGCGCCACGTTCATGCGGGCCGTGAGCTCCCCGCTGCGGTCCCCGACCTGCAGCCGAGCGGGGCCCAGTCAGTGCGCAGGTGAGCGGGGAGGCTCCGGCGGCTGTCGCTGAGCCCCGCGCCTCCAAGGGAACCATGCCTCACTGTGCCTCAGGGATGGAGTCTGGGGGGTTTGGCCCTGGGTAAGGGGGGACATGTGGGCCCCAAGCAGCACCCCCACACCCCAGGAATGCCCGGGCCTCAGGCAGCCAGCCCTGTGCCACGTGGGGCACTCCTGCCAGAGCGCCCTTCAAAGGCAGGTGGCCTGCCCCGGACCCCACCTTTCTCAGTCCCGGAGCTTCCCGTGCACCCTCAGGCCCCTCAGGCCCCCTCCAGGGTCCCAGGTGAGAACAGAGGATGGCCCTGCTACGCGGGGGAGAGTGCGCTGCCCGAGAACAAGCCCACACACGGTGAGTGGGCCATGGCCAGACCTCCAGCGGAGCCCTGGGGCCACTGGTGTGCCCCCACCTATGCTCAGGGGGCCATGGGGGCCGGCCCCGCTGGGGTGCGCTCTCCTGACCCAAGCTTCCCTGTTCCCCACCTCCTGGGCTCCTATGGGTCTTGCCCATAGCAGGCATGGGGCTGTGATGGGTCTGGGTGGGCACTGGGGGGATGTGGCCGTGTCACTGGGGCTGAGGACGATGGGACTGAGAGAAGGGCACAGGAAGCCAGAGGCCACCTGGGACGACCTGACCATAGTAGGAGGGTCCTGGGTCCAGGGTCCCTCGAACACCCTGCCTCCCATCCCCAGAATGGTGTCCAGCTGGGGGGTCCCAGGGAAAGAGCCTGGGGGCGGCCATGACTTTGTTCCCCTGGGCTGCCTGTGGCAGGTCATTTCCACCTTGGCCTGGCCAGGTCCCATCGGGGACATAGGACCCGGGCGTGAGTGGGCCCACAGGGAATGCTGACACTCTAGGGGTGGGACACAGGTCCCCCGCTCCCCTCCCCCCACGCCCTGACTGCAGAGATAAGCACCCACTGGCCTCTGAAGGCCCAGCACACAACAGCCCGTGAGGGATGGAGGAACATCCAGCCAGGAGCCAGGGCACACAGAGGAGCCTGGTCCCAGGTGGGCCGGGCACTGGGGGGCCTCTGAGGCCAGCTAAGGCAGCCGCTGGGGACAGGTGGCAGGGCAGGCAGGGCAGGCCAGGCTCACCTCCTGAGAGATCTCCAGGTGTTTCTTGGCGAAAGTCAAGGCCTGTGCAGGGCTCCCCATGGACACATAGGCATTCCCCAAACTCCAGCATGCCCGGCCCTCGCCCACTCTGCCAGGGTGGGAAACAGGTCACAGGTGCAGCCCGTGGCCTGCCGGGCCTCGCTGGCCCCCTACAGGCCAATGCGGCTCTCACCCCCATGCTTCCCTCCGTCCTTGGGGGCACAGACAGGGGCACTCCCCAAGTCATTAATCTTTCAGTTAGGGTGAAAAATTACGCAAAGCAAAGGCAACCACTTCAGGGCCAGCCCAGGGGCTCCGTGCACTTAACGATCCATAGCCACCACCATCCGGTTCCAAAACATCGTCCCCCCAGGAGCAGAGCTGGCCACTTGGAGCCCCCGGACAGGGCAGCCGGCCAGGAGCCCTCTCCTCCCCTCGAGAGGCGCACAGCCCACGGTTTGGAGGCCCCTGCCCCAGCCGCCGCCCGCACCTGCGTGTGTGTTCAGACTTCTGTGTCTCCTCGGAGACACGGGGAGCTCAAGGGCCACAGACGGACTCTGTGACGAGGGCCCACCCCCAACCAGCCCGCCCCCAGGGTTGCCACAGCAGTTGGCCCAGCACCCACTGGGTCTCACCGAGTCCCACTTGGTGCATGGCGGGGCCCGAGACGGAGGGAGGCTGAGGCCAGGCAGGGCTCAGAGTCGCCTGGCGGTCAGCGGCAGGCCAGGGCCTCGCTGGAAGTGGCTTGCGGCTCAGCCCATGAGGACCGGCCGGAATCCCCCGGGGCCAGGCCCACCCCCCTCCCCAGCGTCCCCTCGGCCCCGCACACCTGTCGGCCAGCTCCTGGGCGATGAGCAGGTGCCGGAGGTGGTACTCGGCCGCGCGCTCGTAGTCCTGCAGCAGTGTGTACGTGTTGCCCAGGCTGTAGCAGGCCTGCGCCTCCACTGCCTGGTCCTTGAGCTGCCGCGAGAGCTGCAGCGTCTTCCTGAGGAGAGCGCAGGGGTCAGCCCCAGGGAGGGGTGTTTCCAGCACCCCACTTTTCTGGGGCTCCCCCTCAGCAGGGTGGACAGTGGGCAATAGGGATGCAGTCCATCTGCGCAGTGCCCTCAGCCCCAGGGTCCCACGGGGGTCTCCAGAGAGGACCAGGGACAGCGCACCCCAGCTCGGGGTCCTGACTCGGGATGTCAGGGCTTGGGACGGGACCCGGGGCTGGTGACCCGGTCTCTGCGACTCAGGCCAGGAGGTGGACGGCTTGCAGAGCCTCCCGGCACAAGCCAGGGACGCTCAGGAGCCCACGTGGTCTTTACCCTCTGAGTCCCTACGAGACAGATTGCACCTGCGCCCTAGGGGCGTCGTGGGGAGCAAAGGCAGCTGCGGGGTTCCACCGACGGCCGGCGCCAGGAGGCCCTCCGCCAAGGCCGGCTGCGTCCCCGGCACGCGGTGGCTTCTGCCGGCACTTACCGAGTGAAGGTCGTTCTTCCCGTCCCTGGCAGCCCTCGGACGAGGGCTTTGTCAGGCCACCCTTCTGGGATGGCCCAGAACCCCCCACTGGCCCCTGGGAAGCTGGTAGGTCAGGCTCACCTCTGACCTTGGGCTGGTGTCCAGGTGGCCCCCCTCCCCCTGGCTGGGCTGGGCAGGTCTGCCTACTTGTAGTACTCAGCAGCCACGTCAAAGCGCCCCAGGAAGATGTGGGCGTTCCCCAGGTTGCTGTAGGCCCTCCTCTCGGCCGCCTTGTCTCCAAATTCCTTAGCAATGGCCAGGCGCTGAGGACACAGACCCGAGGCCCGGCTGGTCACACAGCAGCCCTGGGACCCGAGGCGGACAGCAGACACAGCCTACCCGCCCAGGGCGGCCAGGCCCATGTCTGCACGTGCAGAAGGGTCCGCCCGGGTCCCCGCACCGAGCGCCGGTGAAGCCACGCGGCCGGGGGAGCCCCGCAGCGCACTCACCTCCTTGTGGAAGGCTGTGGCCTCCATGAAGCTCCCCAGCAGGTAGTGGGTGTTGCCCAGGTTGCCATAGGCCCTGCCCTGGGCCGCCCGGTCGCCCAGCTCCTTCACCAGGGACAGATTCCTCCTGGGGATCGCGTCTGTCTGAGCCACGTCTCTCTCAATGCATGGGAAGCAGGGGCCCCATGACACCACCCCCCCCGGCCAGGCTAGAGGGCGATGAGCAGGCGGCCTCCGCTTGGCTCCTCCCAGGAGCGCGCCCCAGCGGGCGCCGTGTGAGCTCCGGGGCCGAGTCGGGGCTCGTCTGCCCCAGGCCTCTCCCGTGCACAGACGCTCGGCCCCACGCCCCCGGCCTTCTTGTGGCCCAATGTTTTCTAAAAGCCACACGTGGCTTCTCCACACCGCCGTGGATGACTGACGTGTGGGGAGACGCCGGGGGCTGGGGTGGAGCCCACCAGACCCTGAGCACGGGTGCAGTGGGGGTGGAAAGGACAGCTGACCGGGCCATCACCACGCGGGGGTCTGTGGAGAGCCGAGGGGGCCAGATAGGGGCGCCTGCCACGCCCCGTGGCCAGCAGCAGGGCCTCAGGAAGCGCGAGGTAAAGCGTGGACACCCCGCGGCCACCGGCTCTGCGGGCGCCCCTGCCCGCCCCACTCACTCATAGAACTCGGAGGCTCTGCGCAGTGGCTCCCGGACGTCCGGCGGCAGGTGCCCGGGGTCCTGCGCGGCGGTCCAGGACAGCTGCTTGCCCTTGGCATGGTACACGTTGCCGATGTTGTACAGCGCCCTTGCCTCCCCAACCTGAGGGTGGCACCGAGGTTGGGGGACCTCTGTAGACCGGGCCTCCAAGGAGCCCACTGTCCCCGGTTCCTACGTCCCCTGAGGCAAGGACCTGGAGGGGAGCGATCGCCGCATCCAGATGCTAAGGTAGGGCCAGAGCCCCAAGAAGGGCTGGGGGGCCTCGCGTGTGACAACCGCTCTCTGAGGACACCCCGAGTGACTGAGTCACGGGAGGGGTGGCCATGGCTGGTAATGGGCACCCCTCTTGTCTCTGTTGCCCAGGGGGAGGAAGGGCCTCCTAGCCAGGCCTGGCCCCCTTGAGCCGTGACTTGGGGTGAGTCATCCCGTTTCCTTATATGTGCTGATCTCACAGGGTCACAGAAGGAGGTCACAGAGCAGGACAGTCAAGTGTCCGCACCGGGCTGGGCCCACAGCTTCCCCATCCCCCTGCTGCCAGGCGGCCGCGTCTCCCTCTGGAGCCCAGAGCGGGGAGGTCGGTGAGAGGAAAAGCCGACATGGGTGACAGGGGGTTGGGGCCTCTAGCTTGGGCAGCAGGCCAGGCCATCCTCCCATCTTCCTCCCACGGGGGACAGCGTGGGCCCACAGGTCAGGGGCACCGGCCCCCCAGGGAGCCACTGACTGACCTTGTCCCCCTGCTCTTGGGCGATGTCCAGGTGCCTCTGGCAGCAGACGACGGCCTCGTCAAAGCGGCCCAGGACCTTCAGTGTGTTGCCCAGGTTCCCACTGGCCTTGGCCTCCCCCATGCGGTCCCCGATGGTCCTGGAGGGCAGTGGGGAGTGAGCAGCCAGGCTGAGGGCTCCAGATGCTGAGTCCAGGAGGGAGGCAGGGCAGGGGTGGGGCTGGCCTGGCAGGACCGGCCCTGAGCCAACTGGGGCAATGCTGGGCAGGGGTCCTGTGGCTGGCGGGCGAGGCCCCCTCGGGCAGCCCCCGGGATGGGGAGTCCAGCTGGGGGTCACTTCTCTGCGGGGCCCAGCCTGCAGCTGTCAGGGCCTGGGGGGCGCCGGATGGAGACAGGGAGAGCCGGGGAGAAGGGGGCACCTGGCAGTGTGAGTAACTTTCGACATGCTGGCGGGGTGCGGAGGACACTGCCGGGGCTCGCTGGCCGGGGAACGGCCTATGGGCATGGCTGGTGGGAGCCCCAGGGAGCTCCACTCCCTCTCAGGGGCCCCTGCTGCTGACCGCACGTGCGAGGGAGGAGCAGAGGGTGGGAGACAAGCAAGGGAGGGTGTTCGGGGATGAGAGCAGCTCGAGCCAAGGCCCGGGGGCTGCGGGAGGGTGGAGACCTTCCGGAACACAGGTGGTCGCCCCCCCCACCGACACACACAGAGTCCCGGAGGCAGGCCCACAAGCGCGGACGCACTCGGGATAGCAGGCCACAGCCACGTCCACGGGCAGACAGACCGACCCGGGTCCCGGACCCCTGCCGGCTCCTAGCCGCCGAGCTCCCCGAGGCAGGCGCCCGCGCTCACCGCGCCAGCAGCAGGTCGTGCCGGTGGTACTCCAGGGCCCGGGAGTACTCCTTCAGGTAGAAGTAGGCGTTGCCCAGCTGGCTGTAGATGGCACTCAGCGTCTTCAGGTCCTCGGTGCCCACCTGCACCGCGGCCTCGAAGAACGCCGCGCCCGCCTTGAAGTCCCCGGCTTTGCAGAGACGCTCCCCCTCCAGGGCGAGCTCCAGGCACGAGGCCTCCATCCTGGGCGGAGGGGAGGAAAGTCACGGCCTGCCTGTCACGCAGCCCTGCAGGGGACGCGGGCTCCCACCCTGCCGTCCCGAGGACCACGAGGCCCTCCGGCAGCAGGACCGACACTGCACATGTGCGTGCCGTGCCAGGGAGCCGGTGCCAGGGCCGGTGGCACGCCCGTCCCCCAGCTGGCACACCTGTGCACCTCACCAAGGGCGTCTCACTGTCCACCCCTCGCTACCAGGGCTCAGGGGCTCCGGGCAAAGGCGTGAGTCTGTGACCACAACAAATCCTCAGGCCACAGCGGCCAAGCTCCAAACACAGCCTCCCAAGAAGTCTCAGGCACCTGGGTGAGGGCCACCCCTGGAGCCACATCCCTCCTCCAGGGCGGCCTCGGCAGCCTGGGATGGGCCCTGAGCGTCACCAAGGACAACCGAGGCTCAGAGAGGTTTGGAGAGCTGGCCAAGGCCACACGGGCAGGACCTGACCCCTCCAGTCCTAGAGTACGCCCCCACACTCCAAGGTCTCCATGGGGGGCTGCGGGCTCAGGCATCATCTGTTCTCACCTCCCATCCTTGGGGGAGGCATGGCTGCATCTGAGCCAAGGGTCAGCCAGCCCTGGGAGCCGAGGAGCGCTCAGCTGCCCCACAGCCACAACTGCCTGATGGACGGTGGCTCCCCCACCTCATGGCCCTACCAGGGGAGGACAGGACAGGACCACATCTTAGGATGAACCCGATCCCTGGAAATTGTTCCAGGTTCCTGGCCCGTGAAGCCAGCCCGACCCCAAGGGTCCAGACTTCCATGTGACAACCCGGGCCCTGGCCGGAGGCTGCGCCGGCCCCTCCTCCCCTGACCTTTGGGCAGGGGCTTCAGAGAAGCAGGGCCCTGCTCGGCCCCGAAGGTGGGGTCTGGGCCCCCCAGCTGCTAGCCTGGGCCCTGCAGTCCCTGGGCCTTAGACCACCTATTCCGGGAGCCTCGTGTGTGTGGGTCATTCAGTCAGGCCAGCCCTGGTTCGGGCCCTCCCAGCTGTGGGGTCCTGGGCAGGCCACATCACCACTCAGACTCTCGGTTTCCTCCTCTGTCCTCTTCTGGCTGGTCCTGTGGGTTCCAGGCTCAAGGCCTGGCCCGTGACCCTGCCCTTGGGTGGGAGAGTGGGGCCCCAAGCTGGAGGGCACCTTGGGAGGTGACCGTACATGCAGCCCTGGAAAAGTGGTGGGCACGTTCCGCACGGCCGAGGGTCAACCCGACCACCTGGGTCCGGGTCCGTGGAAAGCCTACAGGTAACTGAAAACGTCCACACCACTGAGCTGCCCCTCAGCTTTGTTGGGTCGCGCAGTGATCAACAGTTACCGGGCGGGAACACACGGCTCCCCTCAACCAACCAACAAATCTGTCTATGGCAGTGCTTCTCCACCATTTAACCAAACCCCCTTTGATACAAACCGCGGCGCCCTGCCCACTTCACCTCTGCGTCGTCAGGGAAACACGTACTTTCAACATTTCCAAAAGCACCGCTTACCAAGAGGCAGGGGTGCACCTGTGGAGCCCTGAGACGCTGAGCCCAGCGCCCCACACCCCGTGGGCTCAGAGCTCTCTGCTGGGAAGCCTCCACCTTCACAGCACTGCTTGCCCAGCCTCCACCCCCCCCAGCATTGGGGCCGCTCCTCCCGGGAGGGCTGGGCTCTGGGACGGCACCGCCCTGCCCGCGCCAGGTTCGAGCCGAGCCTGGGAGCCCCCTCCGAGAGTCGGGGGTCAGAGCTTTGGCCTCATACCCACCCCGCTCTAGGAAAGCCCATCCAGATGCCATGCTGCAGGAGCCCCCCAGTGGCCTACCCCCGTAACCACTGCCACGCGTGGGGCTCCTTAATCTAGGCCTGCCAGGCCTCACCCAGCTGGACACCAGGCCGTGTGACGCCGTGGGCCAACCTCTCCTCCCAGTGGACTTAGCAGCCTCGGGGCTGTGACGCTGCTGTGTCCGGACCAAGCTCACCCTGCTGGCTCTGACCGGGTCGACAGTGGGGGAGAGGGGGGACGGCTGCCCCCAATCCCGCGGGCCTGCCTGCACACCATGGTGAAGGAGGATTCTGGTGCGGGAAGGGCCCGGGGCCCAAAAAAGCAGGAGGTGGGGGGTCCGCGGAGGGGTGTCGGGCGTGGCCACCCTGAGTCCCAGACTGGCCGGTCTAACCCCGGCCCCAGGATCGTGAGGACCCCCCCGGGACAGGCTGCAGGCAGGGAATCCGGGCTGGGGGCCCCACCCCCTCTGCGGAGCCCGAGAGCCCCCCCCACGGCCCCTTGACCTCCAGCACCCGCCCTCTGCCCCGTCACCACCCAGCGCACCTCTTCCTCCGCAGGCTACGCATCTTCTGCACGTAGAGCCACAGCTCCAGGCCCACGGGCAGCAGCAGGGGGTGGGGCCGCGGGGCACCGTACACCACCTTGCACACGGCCTTCTCTGCCAGGCTCAGGGCCACGGGCTGGCCCTCGGCAGAGGTGGCCGGCATGGCGGGGCTCCAGGCCTCCCTCCTGGCCCACCAGCTCCCGGCCCACCTAGGCTGCCAGTCCCGGAGATGCCCCGGCCTCGTGGTCCCCCTGCTTCCACCCACCCCAGAGTGGTAGGCCGAAGGCTCTGGCGTCCCAAGTTCCAGGAGACCCCAGGTCCTCAGGCAGGCTGTCCAGGGCCTCCCGCGGACTGAGGGGGATCAAGGGATCAGGGCAGCTCAGAGCCGGGGATCAGCACCGTCAGCAGGCAGGGCAGGGCCCAGGCGGGGGAGAGGCTCTCTCTGCCAGGCCACTTGCCCAGCTCAGCAACGGGCATGGGGGTGGCAGAGGGCTCCAAGGCTGTGCAGCTCTGAACCATGGGAACAGGAAGGGAGTGCAGCTCTGGGGTTCCCTCTGATCCCGAAACTACCTGGAGTCAGAGCACATGGAGAAACTGAGAACAAGAGAGAGGGTGGGAGGCCCACGGCAAAGACCAACCCAGGTACAGGATCTCAAGGCCAGCACCGGCCCTGGGGGCCCTGTTCACTAGGCGGAGGGGTCTGGCAAGGCTGAGTCTCCAGAGGGCCCGGGGCAGGTGAGGACAGGGATGGGGGGATCTGGTCCCAGGCTGCCTGCCACACCAGGTCCTGCTTCCCAGAGTGTCCAGACCGAGTACCCCCACCACGCTAAGGTTTCTGCCAATACCCCCGTCCACCCCCCCCAAGACAACTCAGCTGACAGGTATGGGGTGGGCCTGAGTCACCGCCTTTTTACCCGGCTCCTATTAACGAACTAGAGCTCCGAACCCTCAGATCAACCCCAGGCCCCCTACTCTGCCTCCCAGGGCCCACCTGAAGGGCAGGCTACCCTCCCCTGTCTTCCCTGAGACCCACCCAGCCTGGCCACGGCCACATCCCTGCTCAGGGAGGAAGATTCCGGAGCCTCTGCCCTGACACCACCTCTGCAGGCCCGTGGGTGTTCGCCCCGTCGCCTGGCATGTGCCCGCTTACACAAGCGACGGACTGGTCTGCAGCCGCACTGGGCCGCCCACTCCAGCACCAGTTTGTGGAGCGAGCCTTCCTGCCCTCTAGCCACACGTCCTCCCTGCAGGACTGCCCGGGGCCTGTCCGCCCCACAGGCTATCAGGAGCCCCACTTTCGGGGCACGAGAGCCCCCGCAGCTCTGGTCCGCGTTGACCAGAGTTCGCAGAGCTCCCCAGGGCTGTGGCCTCAGCTCCCCGGCAGCCTCACCATCCTTACCCTGGGAGGGACAGCCTTCCCACCTGGAATGTGTCGCCCTTCCTTGCAAGGGCCCACCAGGCCGGCCTGCCCAGAGGCCGGACCACAGTGGCCGGGAGGAAGGACACCGTCTGCCAAGCTCCTGCCGCCCGCCCGCAGGCTCACCGGCTAATAAAATGGTCATGGGCTCCCCGGCGGCCAACTTTACTCTTTGGCCACATCACACCCACACCCCTCCAGCCCGGCCTTGGCATCCAAGACAGCAGCCCCGCAGAAGCCCTCAGCCCAGCCTGACTTGGACCAACCTGCTGTGCTCTCCATCAGGCTCCTGCCCTCACCCACCTTTCCCGCCAGCCTCTGGGGGGTCCTCCAGGGCAGACACCACGGCTGGTCTCCAAGCCAGGCCCCCGGATCCCACCACACGGGGTTAGCTGGGGGCTGCGTCCCCCTTCCCTCCATTCTCTGCTAAACACAGTCACTGTCCTCCCTCTCCAGGGATGTCTGTCCCAGTCCGGGCCACCAAGCTAATGTTCCAGGGCCCCCCGCTCACCCCATCCCGCCGCCCCCAAAAGCAAAGCCATCCTGACTCCCTTCCACATAGAGCTTTCGGGACAGCACAGGGCGGGGAGCACGGTGGGAACAGCAGTGGCTGGTGGAGAACACGTGTGTCACCCAGCTTGGGAAAGCACTGGGGGTTGGTCTCTAGTG
Source organism: Eira barbara (assembly GCA_020311275.1). Classification (NCBI taxonomy): domain Eukaryota; kingdom Metazoa; phylum Chordata; class Mammalia; order Carnivora; family Mustelidae; genus Eira; species Eira barbara. Next base: position 1,351,990 of record JAHRIG010000040.1, read on the forward strand.
AGCCCTGGGGCCAGGCCACTCGCCTGCAGACGCCCTGCCACTGCCAGTGCCTGGGATACAGTGGAAGAAGTCATAGTGGGAACGGGTAGGTGGCCGAAGGCCGTCCCACTCCTGAGGATGGCCCTGTCTGGCCACCTTATGCTTGGGACCCACGTCTAACAGGGCACCCCATGCTGGAGGTGCTCGCCACTCCCTCAGGGCCTCCCCACTTTCAGGGACCTCCTGGCCACCTGCCCCTCCCCTGAGCCCTCCTCTCCCAGGCCTGCTGGCCCCTCCCTCCCCAACCCCTGTTCCAGGGAGGAGACTCTGCCTCCCCAACACCGTCCCCTCCCCAGGGCCCCATCTGGGGACTCGTTGGGCCCATGGGCACACTCACGCCCCTCTCTGTGTGCATTCCGAGCCCAAGTCCCCCAGACCCCATGTCACCAGGCAGGAATCTGGCATGGGAAGGGAGCTGCTGGGGGAGGGCTAGGCCCGGCCCAGAGGTTCCCCCGAACGACTGTCTGCAGAGTGGTTAAACCGAATGGCCGCTCATGGCCCCCTCAGCTGCCCTGCCATGGGTGGGCTTCCTGGCCAGAGTATCCAGGGGGTGGACGACCTCCTGACACTTTCCCCCAGCCTAGAGGAAGCACCTCCCTCCTCTCCAGCTAACAGCCCCTGCCCGTCCAGGATGCTCCCACAAACGCTCCCCGACTCCCACCCCTGCCTGCCAGCCTCCAAAAGCCAGCCCTGAGTGGGACCCGCCTGCCCACAGCTGGCTGTGGGTACCCAAACACCCCTGTGAGGGGTGTCCGCACAGGCCCGCAGGAGGGCTTGCGGCAGCGCACACCAAGTCTGTGCTCGCCTTGCCCCTTCGAGCTCAACTCAGCTCTCAGCTGGCAAGGACGCCTGACTGGGCTCAGGGCCTCGGCCAGCGTCCCCTCTGAGCTCTGTCCCTGCCAAGGACGGCTCCCCCCGGCCAGAGTCCTGCCTGGCGTGTTACTGCTGGGCCCCAGCACCGGCCCACGCCCCCGACTCCCAGGTCGAGACTGTGGATGTGGACCACCACGAAAGGGACCCCAGGCTCAGCTGTGCAGGGGATCCTCCAGGGCGGGCCTCCGGTGTCAGCTGCCATGAAACCCACCCGCACACCCCTCCCCCTACATGGGGCCCAGGAGCCAGGCCGGGGGGCTCAGCACTCAATCCTGGGACCACACAATGGTGGCTGTGTCTGACCAGTGGCACAGGGACCAAGGTGGGAGGAGCGGCAGGCCTCCTTTTCACTAGCCACCAGGGCCTCATTCTGCACTTTGAGGGGAGGGGCGAGGAGGGGGAGCACACAAAACAGGGCTTTGCTGCTGACACACTGGCCAGCTGGGGCTGGAGACTCCACTTGGGCAAGGCTGGGCCCATCGAAGGCCCAGCATCTGGGGAGGCCGCCAGGTCCTAGGAATGATGGTGTCCATCCAAGTCCAAGCTGGGGACCCATCGGGAGCCCTGGAGGCAGCCAGTCCAGCCCCTGCCCGGCACTCGTGCCGACTGTACTGGGCCCCTGGCATCCCTGGCAGAGTCCATGCCCCTGGGAGGACCTGGTGCCCATGTGCTTGGGCGCCTGGCATTGCCGTGCAGGACGCCCTGGCCCGGGGTCAGCAGGCAGGCACGGCCTCAGGTGTCAGCCAGAAAGCACGGGCCGCCGGCCTCCATGCAGGGGCCCGAAGCTGGAGCCTTCTCAAGCAGACACACACACCACCCGGCTGGCTGGCTCTGCAGCCTGGACTCCAGCCTGCGGTCCCCTGAGCCCCAGATTCATGGTGGGGCCGGGGGGACAAAGCTGGGTCCCTTCAGCCATGCTGCTTCCAGAGAACCCAAACCGCGGTGGTGGGGAGGTGGTGCCGGGCTTGGGAGGGAGCTCCTGGCGGGCCCCCTCCACACACCTGCTGGGCCAGGCGGCCCAGCTGTCAGCAGCGCAGCTGGGAAGCCGAGGGTCTCCCTCCCACTGTCCCAGGGCAGGGGGTGGGGGCGGTCCAGCAAGCAGCAGCTCCCCCGCAGCCCACCGACCATCCTGACCACCGGCTCATTCTGGCCCCGGAAAGTCACCAGCCCTGGGAAGCCTGTGGCCCCCACCCTCAGTGGCCCCCATCCCTGCATGTCCTCCCCCAACGCCCCCCTCCCTTGCGGGCACCCCCCCCACCAGGGGCGTCCCCTTCCTCTGCATCCCCTCCTTCACCCCGTGCCCCCTGCCCCAGCACCCCGTCCTCCCCCGCCCCCGCCCCCGCGGTCGCCCCCACCCTGCACCCCCCGCCCCCGCGCCTCCACCGCCCGCCAGCCCGCAGGGAGGGCGCGTCTCCGCCACGTTGCGCGCCCACCGCAGCCTTTGTTCCGGGCCTCCCTCCTCCTGCCGCGGGTCCCCGCGCGTCCCGCCCGTCCCCGCGCGTCCCCGCCCGTCCCCGCAGGCCCCCGCCAGTCCGCCCAGCCTACCTGGAGTAGAGGCGCCGGGCCGGGCCGGGCAGCTCGTCGGCGGCGGGCGGGGCCGGGCCGGCCATGGGGCTGGGGTCGCGGAGGGCCGGGGGCGCACGCCCCCCCCACCCCGCTCGCGCCGCCCTGCGCCTGTCCCCGTCCGCTGTCCGCCGCCCACCGTCCACCGTCCGTCCCTCCGTCGGTCTGTCCGCCCGCCCGCGGGAGGCGCCGAGGAAGTGATGCGCGCGGGGCACCGCCCCTCCCGCCGTGGCCGTGATGTCACCGCCGCCCGCGAGGGGAGGGGGCGCAGACGGAGCCGCGGGTCCCTCCCCCCGCGCGCGCGGCCCCGGGGAGGGGGCGGGGCCTCTGAGCAAGAGCGTCCCTGCGCCCTAGGACCCCCTCATTCCCCAGCTCGGGGCGGGGGTGGGGGGGCATGGGCGCAGGGGCCTGGCTCCGGGCTTGGCCGCTGGGCCCCAGGGTTCTTCTGGGACCGGCAGGGCGCCTGGGTGTCCCTGCAGCCCTGCCGGCCTCCCCACCCCCATGCGGGGGCGTTTGAGGCCTCCTTGCCTTTATTTGGAAGGCGGCCAGGCCCCCTTGGTGGTCCCCTGCCCCCCTCATGTCCAGCCCCAACACGCCCACCCCCTTCTCAACTGGCGTTGGGTGCTGGCCCTGGGGTGACCCTCTGCCTGCCTTAGAGACAGCCAGGAGCTGATGGGAAACACTGCTCTGTGCCCCCGTGTGACTTCCCTGGTCCTCTGGAGGGAGCCTGGGATCTGCACTCACCGGGACCTGTGTGGCCTGGCCCGGGGAGCCCCCCACCCTGCTGTTTCTTACTCCCCAAACCTGGGGTCACTGCCTTGGCCTCCCGACCGTGGTCTCACGTGTGAAATGTGAGTGGAGGGACCCTGCGCCCACGCCCCCCACTGCCACCGCCCTCCCGCGTCCCCGCCGGGCCCCTCTGTGGAAGCCTGCAAGCCCTGCCAGCTGACACCCTACACCGAGGCCTCCCACTCTGGGCTCCGCAGGGCTTTCGGGGCCTTTCCCCAGGGCAGCGCCTGCAGCGGCGAGGGGCACGCAGAAGGCCCTTTGGGCACACCTGGGTCTCACCTGGTTCTGTCCTGCTATTCTCAGTCCCAGCCTTCCTGGTGCAGCCCGGGGACTCCGGACCTTGGCAGAGTCGCTGAGGCCCAACAGGACAGTGACAACTCTGGGAGCAGGAAGCGGGCCACCTTCCCGGGAGAGCTGCCGTAAGGTCAGGGAAATGCCAGGGCCTCCAGCGGGACCCTCAGCAGAACGCAGCCCACAGGCAGAGGCCAACGGCAACAGAACTAAACAGAAGATAGAAAAGAGCCTGTTGGCCCCGGGGCTAGTTTGTTTTTGCTACGGAAGAGAGGCAGCGGGAATGAGAACCATCTGTGCCCAAAGCCTTGGCGGCCTGGCGGCTCATCCCACTCGACCGACCTCCCCCGTGACCGCAGGACCCGGGCAAGGCCTCACTCCCCCGCTGGGGCCAGGCTGCTGGCTGGGGGGGTGGGGGTGGGCTGTGGGCGGGGCCACCCCCCCTTATCTGCCACAGCCCCAGGCCCGTGTCCTTGGGGTGCCTCCTGAGTGGGCGGGCGTCACTCTGAGGCTGGGGCCCCGCCTCTGCCAGACTGGAGCTCAGCGTCCCCAGGAGGCCGCGGCTGCTAGCTCCTGTGGGTCCCCTGGGTCTACCGCGGGGGGGGGGGGGGGGGGGGGGGGCTGGTGCCAAGAAGGCCCTCAGAGTGATGGGATGTGAGTGGCAGAATGGGGAGAAAAGTGCGGCCCCCCGTGGCGGTCACCGCAGGGGAAGCACCTTGTTTCCGTTCCTGGAAACGGGCAGACAGGGGAGCCGGGGCCCGGAGCTGGGGGAGTCTCTGCTTTATTATCAGAGCTTCCCGGGGGAGCTGGGGCCCTCTGGGGGTGCTGTGCAGTGAGCTGGTCCACAGCTCAGGCTGACGGGCCCGGCAGGACTGCCCCCTGTCCCTGCACCGGGTCACCTGCCACGAGCCGTTCTCTTTCTCTGAGCCCCAGTTCTACCACCCGGGAATAGGGTTCGGCGGCTCCTGCAGGGACCGTGAAGGCTCATGGGGGAGCGGGTGCCGCTCCTCACTGTCTGTGGCTCGCCGAGAGCTCGGGGAGCACCAGCACTGGGACCACTCTGCCTGGGCGGTCGGGCCTGGTCCCCACTGGGCCCCGATGGTGGTCCTGGGTCCTGGCTGGACTCGACTCCTCTCTCCTGCCCAGAGAACCCGTGCAGGGAGATGGCCCGTGATGAGGGCTGCCACCGGGCGACAGGCCAGTGTGCATTGCCTACAGGGCCCGCCACCTGTGAGACGGAGCACATCACTGGTCCACAGAGAGCAGGGGGCTCCTGGGTGACAGGTCTGGGCCGGAGAGGGGGGATCACGTCTTTACATTCTGCCTTGTAACTGCCTCCCCACTTCATGATGCTGGGTGCACCAGCCAGACAGAGCGCTCCCACCGGAGGAGGCCGTAAGCACGTGCCCTCCCTCCCTCCCTCCATCCATCCCTAATGGGCCTCATTCCCAAAGGAGCGTTAGAGGGAAGAAAAGCGATTTCCCGCCCAGACACATCCCTGAGTGGAACGCAAGGGGTAGGTACAGGCAGCAACGCTGACCCCGGTCTGGGAGGCACCTGGTCTCGGGGGCTGACACATGGCATCCGGAGGGCCCGGGCGTTCCTGTCAGCACGCGTCAGCCACGGTGCTACCTCCCTCCGAGGGCACCTGCAACGTGCCTGCCCTGCCCTTCACCACTCAGCCTTCCTGGCACCCTGGCTCGCCGGCACACCCCTCCTGTTGTACAGGCGAGAGCCGTGGTGTCCCGGGTCTCCCGACTGGGCCAAGGGGACTGGGCCGCAGGGGCACGGACGGCATCACACCCTGGTCTCCTGCCTCACCCCTCCTGGATCTGTCCTCTGCATCTGTCCCCAGGTCACGCCTGGTGGGAGATGACGGTGGATGGTTGCAGGGTTCTTTCTGAGCCCCTGGAAGTGGGGAGACCTGGTGGGCTCTCCAGGCTCCCCACGGGCCCGGGATGAAGGCCGGGCCAGCGGAGGGCGTGCAGGCTGCCTGGAGCTATCCGAGGGCGAGCAGACGGGCATACGGGCTTCAGCAGGGCGTGCGGCCCCCGAGGCCCCTGGGTGTTGGCTGAGGCCGGGGGTGATGGGGAAGTCCCCGTGGCCGGCATGGCTGCTCCTCTCCTGTGGTCTCCCAGACCCCACCCCACCCCCCGCCTTCAGCTCCCACCCCTGCGGCAAGGCTGTTCCCGCAGGGCCCAGTGGGAGCTGGAGCACGGCCAGAGCGCATCACTCAGGTGTACTGTGTTCCCGACGATCTCATGACCCAGAGAAGGAACTTACTGTCCCACACAGTTGTCGGGCAAGTGCCTGCTCCCGTGGCCCCGAGGCCCCTCATGGGTCACCCAGCAGCCGTTTCCTCTCTCCTCGGGCCCTTCCAAAGTCCTCAGAGAGTGGGGTCTGCTGGGCAGGGTCTGTCGGGCGGGCGGGCGGCTGCATGGGCACGGGCCGCGGGGAGCTGGCAGGAAACGGTCTATCTGCCCACCCCCGGGACCGCGTGCCCAGGAAATAGCTGGAGGTCCGAGGGAGGCCACCCACCACCCACGACATCCACGACAGCTGGCCATGCGGCATTCCTGTGGCCCTGGCTGGCTGGCTGCTCACGCCCCCGGAGCTGCGGGAGGCAGGTCACATTCGCCTGCCGGAGGCGGACGGCAGGTCAGTCTGTGCGGCTCGGCCTCCGTGATGCCCCACCCACCTGTGTCCCTGGCCCAGGCCTGGCAGATGCGGGGACGTGGAGAGAGAGGGAGACAGAGATGGAGACACGAAGAGAGAGGGAGGGCTGACCCTTGCAGCGGAGTCTGGGGGCTCCTGGTGCCCATGCTAGTGTGTGTGAGGGGAGGGGCGTCAAAACGTGAGCCTACACTGGACGGAGGAAGAGAGGAGACGTCCCGCCCCAACTGACCCGAGGAAGCCCCCGACGGCAAAAGAAAAGGCAGCGGGTTTTCCCCTTTTAGGGGATCCCTGCCCACAGCTCCCCATTCCGGGAGTGCCGCCGGGGCTAAAAGCCACCCCGAGCCCTTCGGCCCCGCGACCTTGGCCAAGCTCCCTGCCCCTTTGGCACCTGTCCCGGCAGCCATGGGGTGGTGATGTGACAGGACAGCGGGCGAGGCGCTGTGAGCACCCGCCAGGCTCCGCCGACATGGGGCGAAGCCCTCTGAGTTGTCTCCGGGGCCGGCGTGCACACGAGCGCACGCCGGCTGGCTGAGAACAACGTTGTTCTCTCTCGGCTCCGGAGCCTGGCAGAGTCCAGGTGTCCCGGGGCTGCGCTCCCTCCTGAGGCTCCGGGGGAGTGTCCTCCCTGCCTGTCCCAGCCCCTGGGGCTCCTGGCTCCGTCCTCAAAGGCCCTGTCCCCTCCTCTGGAAGGGCCGGCCATCGGACGCAGCGCCGCCGACCCCAGGACGGTCTCATCCTGAGGTCCTTCACTTAAGTACGCCTGCGAAGACTTTTTTTCCAAACTGGGTCACCTTGACACCAGGCGCATGTCTTTTGGGGACCCCCGCTACCCTCACTTCCCGGTGCTTCCTTACAACGGCTGCTGTGTGACTCAGGCCACGTGGTTTTGTGGCCTCCCTGCCGCGTACCGTTAGCTCACGAGCACTACCCAGGCCTCACAAAGAGGTTTGCGCAGCCGTGACTGGGGGCAGGGCTGTGTGACATTCATCCGCCGGTGTGCCGCGGCTCCTTGACCGGGCCCTCGCTACCCCTACCCCCCTTGTCCCGGGGAAGCGGAGCACCTGGGGGCCGGGGCGTGGGAGCGGTCACGCGAGAGAAAACCTCTGTCCGTGGGGACCCCGCCTGTCTAGAATGCAGGGACAGTGTGCAGCTTGGGACACCACAGGCCCGTGTCAATGTCGCCCCCCGGAGCAGGGGAAGGGGACGAGCCGGGAAGCAGGCCCAGCAACTCACAAGCTTGGGCCCCAGCCTTCGCCTGGGTCTCTCTCCTCTCCCAAACACAAGCCTGGAGAGTGACAGGCTGCTGGGGAGCCCTTGGCACAGGCCTAGAACACATCACACGCTCTGCAAGGGACAGCTGTCACTGGGAGACTTATTCCTGCGCGGACGTCCCACCTCCCTGGCCGACCCCTCCTGCCTGGCCTGGAGGTCTGGGCAGAGGCAGGGCCCTTCTCAGGCAGCAAGACGGTGGCTGGGGGTGGGGGGTGTCATGTCTGAGGCCACCAGAGGCTGAGGGACTGGGTCGGCCTGCTAGCAAGGGGCCTGGAGACCTGGCTGAAATGCGAGGAATCCCCAGGGCCCTGGGCCCCGCAGGAGGGGCCTCCACCCTCAGCACCTACCTCCCCTCCCCTTCCTCACTCCCCCAGGCTTGGCCCTCGAGTGCTGGGTGCTCACCGCCTAGGAGCCATGTGTCACATCAGGAGGAGGCCTGGTCCCGTGGGACCCCCTCGCTCCCGTGGGCCCTCCCCCCATGTGCACCTGCATCTGTGGGGGCCAGACTCCCTGAAGGCCCCACCTACCGCCAGGTGTCACAGAAAAAGAACCCCAGTTCCTGCCCTGCCTCTGCCCTCACATGCAGTCACCCCCACCCAGGCCTCGGGTGGCCAGGCAGGCTAGAGGGACATGTTCCAACGGCCCGGGGCGGGGTGGGAGGACGGCGGGGTGCTCAGGGGGCCCGTGGCCTGGGCACAGTGAGAACGGGGACTCAGGGAAGGCAGCGGCCGGCACAGGAAGCAGGGCGGGAGGCTATGGGGGGCACAGGACTTGGGGCCGAGCGAGGACGCGGCCAGCTCCCCGGGATAACCAGCACAGGAGATCTCAGGAAGCACCGAGTGCCCCTTCCCCGTGTTGACGAGACCTACACCTGGACCTGGCCGCCGGGAAGGCAGTCCAAGAGGAGCCGCCTGCTTCCGTGGGGTCCCCCGCGAGGTCTGGCTCTCGGTCCAGCAGCAGAGAGGGGCCTAGGAAAGCAGGAGAAGGAGCCACACCTCTTGCCCGTCCCCACCCGACCCTCACCCTCGCCCACATGGGGTCTGTTCCCTGAGCCTGTGCCCTGTGGTTCCCCGAAGCTATGGTTGCCATGGAAACCTGCATCCTAGAGCCCCTCCTCCCACGGGTTCTGCCAGAAGCTCAGCCAGGCCTCCCCCTCTCCAGCGCTCTGTGGCCTCAGGGTGGGGTTCTTTTCACAGCTCATTCTTCCGCTGCCCCGGAGGAAGGACAGCGAGTCCTTTCCCTAATTTCCAAATCACCGGGTCAGCTCTGTGGGAGAGGGAGGGATGCTGGAGACGCTGGGCCCTGGGTTCCCGTGCACGGTTTTCACTTTCCCCTTGGTGTGGGGCCCCCGCACCGGTGGCCCTAACCCATCTGGGGGGAACGACTGAAGCACACGGCGGGGGGGCAGCCGTCACTTAGAGCAGCACAGCAGGCGTCCACGCGAGGCCCTACGGAGCCTCTGGAACCCCACCGTTCTGGTCCTCCAAATCGCAAGCCTCCTGAGATGGGGGCACGGACATTTCCGAAGTGTCTGGCCTGGAACACCCGGGAAGGGAGCAGAAGGAAGGAAGGAGAGACAGGTCTGGCACCTCCCTCCCCGGACATAGGACCCCGGGCTTCCAGGCTGCCTCCTTTCCCTGCAGGACTGGTCAGAGCTCAGAGCCAGGCTGATTGGACAATTAGGGACCCACTGGGGACAAACCAGCTGTGTGCATTTGCTTTAGGCCCCTTGGAAGCCCCATTAAAATGACCGTAACGAGTTTCTTTGTTAAGTTACAAGCTCATAAAGGCACAGAGGACCCAAGAGGGAGGTAAGTAGCTGGGGGTCGGCCCTCAGGTGCCATGGGGGGGAGCTGGATTCCGGAGGCGACCTCCCACAGCTGGAGGTTGGGATCAAGGGCCCCCACCCCGCAGAGGCAGAGAGCCATAGAATGGAAGTGCTTACAGAGCCCCCTCCCTCTGGCTCCAACCCCCAAGCAAGAGAGCAGAGGAGTCTTCTCAGGGTGTGGCCAGCCCCGAAGGTTTGGAGCGCGCAGCCCACCGTCCCTCACAGTGACTGGTTTGACCTTGGCCCCACCTGCTGCAGGTCAGTTTCTCTGGACATGGGGGCCAAGGCAGAGTTTGGGGTGCACGACGTGGGTCAGGAGCCTACACCAGGTGGCCAGGCCTGCGGGGCTCTGGCTGAGGGAGACCTGCTCCCACCCCTGGGTCCCCAGGCCCAGCTGTCCTTCCTGCTGGGGACGCAGCCCGCAGGGGGATCCTGAGCGAGGCACCCTCCCCTGTTGGAGTCTGGCCCGGGGGCAGTCCCGGCTGTGTTCTTGCTGTGGCTGTGTCCTCAGCCGGAGCCATCCCCCCGTGCACTCTGAAGAAAGTGGGAGCCGTGTCACGGGTCAGACGTGCCTATAACGCAGGGCGTGGTGCCGGCTGAGGCCCCGTGGGCAGAGCAGGCCAACCCGCGCCCTGAGACCCCCTCCTGCAAAGAGCCCCTCCTGCCCTTCCGGAACGAGGAGGCCCGAGAGAGTCGCCCGGCGGCCGAGCTCTGGAGCCCCGTGCCACCCCGAGTGCTGGCAGACTGGGCATTTGGAAGAAGGGAAAGCTGGACCGACTTTGGCCCCTAAGAACTCACAGAGCTGGGCACACGGGCGGCCTCCGTCTCTATCGGTGTGGCCAGCGCCCCTCGGGCCAGCACCAAGGCAGCTGCCGACCCCAGCCAGCAGGGCAGGGCTGGGTCTGAGTGGCTTCGCACTGCTTCCTGGCGAGTGTTCGCTGATGGGCAGAAAATGGAGGGAGAGAGAGACCTGCATGCGTGGTACCCCCACCCCGAGCCTCTGCCCAGACCTCCTTTCCTGCACCGTTCACTCCTTTCCTTTTTCGGTTCCTAACCAGCCGGGAGGCCACCCGCCACTGCCCTTCGGGCGTCTCTCTTCCACACACGGGGACCAGGTGCAGAGCCCTTCCCCCGGGGAGGCCATCCTATCCGCACAGCCTTCTGCCCTGTCCCTCCTGGAAGGAGAGCGCCTTGCTGCCGCGCCTGCCCCAGCTCAACTCCCAGGGGCCCACCCAGTGACCGAGCTCGGCACGCCCTGCCCCTTCAGCCGCCTGGCTGGGCTGGCTCCCCTCTGCAGCCAGAGGGCCAGGCTGAGGGCTGGGTGCCGCAGCAGAGGGTGCCATGGGGCCCAGACCACAGTTCTGGGTGAGCCTCTTCCGTCCCACGTGGGCTGCGTAGGGCCACTGGGCTTCGTGCGTGGGAGGCCTGGCCAGACTCAGCTCGAGATGGCCATACTCAGTGCCAGGCCCGACTGGGCTTGGGGCCCAGCTGCACACTAGACTTACGTGCCGGAAGGCGTGTGTCTCAGTCTGCTCGGGCTGGGCGACAAAACTCGGCCACCTCGGGCCAGGAGAACTTGCCCTGTTTCTCTGACATCAGTGGAGCAGGGCAACCCCTGTGTGCCCATTCTGGCTCCCACCACCCCGCTCCAGGTGCCAGATGTCTCTGAGGGCTGAGGCGGCCCAGCCGGTGTGCAGAGCGTGGTCGAGGCAGCGGGGTCACACCTCTCCTGACCCCCGGGCCCCAGGATGCAGCTGCCTCCAGTGTGGTCTTGCTTGGAAGGCCAAGCTTTGGGCCAAGGGGTCCTGGCCAAGTGCCTCGATTTTTCAGGACAGTGCCCAGCAGCTCCCCAGGGCCGAGGGGCTGCTCCCCCATGCCGCTTCTGGGAAGGGCAGGTGTACCCCCCGAGTAAGAGACCAGGCTGCTCCGAGTTTCTCTGTCCCCAAACCCGAAGTTCCTGAACACCGAGAGGAATCTTTTGGTAAGAGATTTTACTAGAATCTGTTTGGGAGGGAAAGACCATCTTCTAGGGGGAGGCGGTGGCAGGGACCAGCAGGGTTGGGGGAACCTCCCTGGGGGGCTGGCTCCCCTGGCCGCGACAGAGAGAAGGCACCACGTCAGCGGGTCCGGGGAGGGCCCTGACTTCCTTCAGGCAGGCCGCCCGTCCCGGGACCCCTGGGCACCCCTGGAGTGCGAGTTCGGAGCTGGCAGGGCTGTGGGCAGCACGGTTCCCCCGCACGCTGACCCGCACCCACTGCTGAAAACCTCCCATAAGGACCGCACGTACGGGCACAGATCTTAGCCAGATAACCAAACCCCAGGAGCCACATGCAGGTCCAGGCACAGAATGCACTGCTGGGGCCCCCCAAGACCCTCCTGTCTCTCCACCGCCAAGGCGAGTGCCCTGGGGAGCCCTCCCTGAGCCACAAGACGCCAAGGGGCAGGAGACACTCAGGTTTTGAGTTTGGTAACTGGGCTTCCCAGTGGCTCTGCCTCCTCCCGTCTCCCTGCACTGGGTACTTCCCTGCTGTCTGGAAGCCTGACCGGCCTCAGGAGTCCCCCCAACCCCACACCATGCCTCCGGGACAGGGCTCCTAGATGCCAGCCGCACTTGGGGGGGGGCGGCTGCTGGAGGTCCCTCTGGGGCAGAGACGGAGGGCAGAGAGGGAGCGGTCCGGACCGCACTAGAGATCCCCCCCTACCTGCCTCCCGCCCTGCCTGCCCAGCCACGGGGCCCCAGGTGTGTGTCTCCTGCCCAGGTGGGCTGGAGCAGCAGGCAAGGCTGGGCCCCACCCCCCCCCCCCAGATTTCCGGAAGCCAGCCTGGAGGAGGAGCCTGCATGGATGGACTCCGAGGTTTCTCT
>JAHRIG010000040.1:1364283-1414651 GCA_020311275.1 Eira barbara
GGGGGGCCCTACCTGAGCCCCGCCTGGCCTGCCCCAGTGTCTTGGGAGAGGGTGTGGGGGGCACGGGCAGGTTGGGAAGGGGGTTAGCCTTTCCCTCTTGCATGGAGGTGGCTGAGAGCAGTGTAGACATCCTTCTCTGTCCTGCCTTCCTGAGGAGGGATCTCCCTGTCTGGGGCTCCCTCTGAAGCAAAGCCAGGCTGCCCCTGGGAGTGTGATGCCCCCGAGCCCTACCCAGGGGGCTGCTTGCCTCTGGGCTCAGGTGCTGCTGTAAGGTCAGCACTAGACTCCCCGATGACCTGTGCCTCAGTTTCCCCATGCGTACGAGGGGGTGAATACACTCCCGGTCCCCGGTTGGGGCTGATGGGTGGTTCTGCATTGGGTCCCCCAGCAAGGTCATCATCTGACGAGGAGGCCAGCCCAGCCTGGATCCAGTCTAGCTAACTCCCTGGGCACAGGGCCCGTCGGGCCGTCCTGTCCTGCTGGAAGACTCCCGTCCGGCAGCGTGAGTTGCAGGTTGAGGCAGAAGTAGGAGGAGACCCATGGACCCCAGCTGACTGTTCTGAGCTGTCTGAAGATGGTTTGGGCCCCGGGGGTGTGTCTGTGTCCACAGGCTCCTTCTGAGAGTTCCCAGGTGCCCGGCCTGCTCCGGTCTGGAGGAACCAGGACCTAGAGCGGGTCTCCGCTCTGTGTTTTGTGACTGCGGGCAAGGTGACAACGCTTTCCTCGCCAGCTCAGGGAGGAGCCCCGGGTCGCCTGGGGAACGCCCCGGGCGCAGGGCGCCCCAAGCAGTCTCCACAAGTGACCCAGCAGCCTGAGGGGGGGCATGTGGGGTAGGGGGACGAGGACAGGGGCAGGGCCTGGGGGCGGGCGGAGCTCCCTGCTGACTCTCTGTGGGCATGGCTGTGAGTCCCTCTTGGCAGGAGTGGATGGTGGCTCCGGGGTCCCCTGGGCCGCAGGTTCCATGGGCGGTGGCGTCATGGGTCTTGGTTGTGTGGCCGCAGACGTTTGCTGGAGCCGAGAGGCCGTGGGGGTGCGGGCAGCTTCCGCTCCACTGCACTCACGCGCGTGGCCCCCTCTGCCCGCCGACCGGGCCACTTGAGGCTGGCCAGGGTGTTTATCTCTGCCCCACCTCGCCCACCAGGGCTCCATCTGTCGTCCCTGATGGTGCCCTCCTCCCAACGGCCAACCGTCTTCCCCAGATCCGCTGGCTGTGTCACCGCCTCCCCGCCCATGCATCTGCCGCCCTGGGGGCCCAACCAGCTGCGAGGAGCCCCTCGGCCTCTGTGAGCGGCTGGCGGAGACGCTATGGCCGTTGTGGCAAAGTGGGTGGCAGAGGCGGGGGGACACCGCCCTGGCCAGACTCCCGCACGAAGCCTGTGGCAACCAGGCCAGCCCGCCCTGCCTGGCCCGCCCTGCCTGCCCCGCTCTGCAGACCCGGGCAGTGTGCATGTGTGTGCATCTGTGTCCCGTGTGCCCCGGAGGGGAGTGTGTGCTTTTGTGCAAGAGGACCTAGTAGGACAGAGGATTCGTTGCTACGCGTCTCCCCAGACACCTTGGGAGCTTCGGTCAGCCTCCCACTACTTCCTTTTGGCCTTGAAGCCCCGCCCCCCCTTCCGCTCCCCCTCCTCCCCCCGCTGCTGCTGGTGGGGGGGGGCTTGCAGGCGGGGGCGTGTGGCAGCTGGAGACTCCAGTCTGGGTACAGGGCCAGTCTGGGCGTGTTTGCCACAGGGAACGCTGAGTACCCCGGGCTGGGTCTGAGCAGGTGGCTGCAGGGGGTCACAGCCACGTCCACGCCCGTGCCAGCTACGGTGGCTGGCAAGATCTCTGTGGTCTCAAACCCTGGGGCCCAGGGGCTGTGGGCGTGGTGGGCCCTTTTCCTTCACGCTCCACTGACCCAGTCCCCAAGACTGCTTGGTCAGCTTGGGGCTTGCTGCCCTGGGGACGGGCAGGTGAGAAGCCACATCCAGCTCCTGGAGGACCGCCCCCACCCCGTCCCACCCCTCCAGCCTGCCTGGGAGCAGCCCGGCAGGGGCCTGGGCCAGAACTGTAGCATGGTCTGAACTGTGAGGGGCTGTGGGTGCTGCGGGTAACGCCCCTGACCCCGGGACAAAGGGCAGGAGTCCTCGTGAGTTGCCGCTTTCTGGAGGCACTTTGCAGATACCCCACGGGACAGGCCAGTGGTGGGGACCAGGGCTGGCCATCCAGGCGCTGGGGTGGGCTGGGGAGGGCAGAGGTGTGCGGGCTTTCTTTCCTCAGTCTGCCCCCTCAGGCCGCCCCCCAGGTGAGCACTGTGTCTCTGACCCTCCCTTTACTGACGAACGAACCACCTGCCTGAGGTCAGCAGCGGGCCCCTGGGACATTGAGGGGCTGGGCAGGGCGTGCTGACACTTAGCTTGCTCTCCACAGTGAGCCTCAGGCCAAAAAGCCCACCCTTGTGGCCCTCCCCACCCCCCCCCCCACTTCTGACCCTGCTGCAACCCTGGGCTGTAGGACCGCTCAGGGAGATAAAGTCACACAGTACCCTGCCATGCTGGGACTCTTGCCGGGAGCTGTCCCTGTCCCCCAGTGTCCCCAGTCCCCGTGGGGGGGCAGAGGAGTGGGCACCAGGACGCAGTGGGGCTGGCGTTGGTGGGTCCTGAACCAGGAAGGAGGTGGGGGGGGGTCAGGATAGGGGTGCCTGCCACAGCCAGGGGACCCTCCAGCGGGGCCTACCTCTCTGCTCAGGGCTGGTGGAGACGTGGGGGCCAGACCCGTGTACGGGTGCCCCCATCCCAGGCTGTAGCTGCCGGTCCCCACACCGCGGCTGGTGGCCCTGGCCGTGGCCCGGCTCACAGAGCTCCTGTCACCCGAGCAGGAGCCAGAGCACTGGGGCCGGGCGTGCCACCGCAGGCCGGTGGTGCACAGAGGGTCCTGGGCAGGCAGAGGCCTCGGGGGCCGGTGCGTCGCCCAACGGAAAACCGGTCCAGAAGGGGGGCGGCTGGTGGAGCAGGGGGCGGGGCAGGCGCTCTGGGCTGGTCCCGGCTCACGGGGTTGCTGCGATGCGGGGGTCGTGTACACCATCACACACTCGTTCCTGGATTCTCCTTTTACTGACTCTGGAGTGTGGCCACCGGCGGCCGAGTTTACAACCCCACCGCTTCCTACAGAGGCCACTGTTCCGGACCCACGGTTCTCCTGCTTGTGGGAAACCGGGACCACCAGATGACCTCCAGAGACACGTGGACATTGGCTCCAGTCGCCACAGCTCAGGATGACCCTTTCCCACTGCCCTTGAGGGAGCAGGGCTAGGAAATCAGGTGGACGCTCGGGAGGATGGCTCCCAGGACATCAGCCAATGTAGGCACCCCAGGGCCAGGCAGGGGCGTGGCCCTCCAGTACAGACCCCAGGGGCCACAGTGATCGTGGGGTCCATCAGTAGAGGCCGTAGGGGCCACAGTGACTGCAGGGTCCGTCAGTAGAGGCCGTAGGGGCCACAGTGACTGCAGGGTCCGTCAGTAGAGGCCGTAGGGGCCACAGTGACTGCAGGGTCCGTTAGTAGAGGCCATAGGGGCCACAGTGACTGCAGGGTCCGTTAGTAGAGGCCTGGGGGGGGCACAGTGACCGTGGGGTCCGTCAGTAGAGGCCGGGGGGGCCACAGTGACTGCAGGGTCCGTTAGTAGAGGCCATAGGGGCCACAGTGACTGCAGGGTCCGTTAGTAGAGGCCGGGGGGGGCACAGTGACCGTGGGGTCCGTCAGTAGAGGCCGGGGGGGCCACAGTGACCGTGGGGTCTGTCAGTAGAGGCCGGGGGGGCCGCAGTGACCACGGGGTCCGTCAGTAGAGGCCGTAGGGGCCACAGTGACCGCAGGGTCCGTTAGTAGAGGCCGTAGGGGCCACAGTGACTGCAGGGTCCGTTAGTAGAGGCCGGGGGGGGCACAGTGACCGTGGGGTCCGTCAGTAGAGGCCGGGGGGGCCACAGTGACTGCAGGGTCCGTTAGTAGAGGCCATAGGGGCCACAGTGACTGCAGGGTCCGTTAGTAGAGGCCGGGGGGGGCACAGTGACCGTGGGGTCCGTCAGTAGAGGCCGGGGGGGCCACAGTGACCGTGGGGTCTGTCAGTAGAGACCGGGGGGGCCGCAGTGACCACGGGGTCCGTCAGTAGAGGCCGCGGGGGTTTTCTGTCCAGCATGGGGAGACTCTCTGTGAATCAGCGGAGGCTGAGCTGTTTCTGGGAGTCTCCTCAGTTGTCCGGCCTCTAAGGGTAGTATAGGGGACACCATGGTCACCCCCTGGTGATGTCCCCTAAGCTTGCCAGCCCCCGTGTAGCAGAAGCTGTCTGCGGGCTCCGTGTATCCCCCACAGGTCGCAGGAACCTGCGTGGGCCACGTGGCTCTCGTGGGAGGGCTGCTTTCCCAAACCCCCGGGGCAGCCCTCTGTGACACCAACCCCTCGCAGACATCGTGAAGAAACATGGGGGTGGGGCGCGTGGCATTTTGGCCTCACCGGGCGATGTCCCCAGTGGAACAGGCCAGCCAGGGCAGGGCAGACTCTTGGCCGGGCGGATGGGGCAGAGGGGGATGGTGGCCTCTGGGCCATCGGCAGGGGAACCGTGTCGTTAGTCCAGGCTACCAGGTGTGGTCAAGGGCCCTGGGGCCAAAGACTGGGTCTGGGGTCCCGCTGGCTCTGCGGTCTGAGGCGCACGCTTTTCTCCCCTTGTCCCAACTGCAGGAGAAGCTGGTTTTGGAGTAGAAGGGACAGAACCTCACATTCCAGGCAGGGCCTGTCCCTGGCGCGGCCCCTTTCTTCTGCTGGTGGCTGAACATGGGGCCATGTCCTCTGGGACCAGGGTCCCGCTGGGCTCAGAGCCCTGCCCTTTGTCCTGTCCTGGGGGCAACCATCTCCAGGCATCCCTGCCTCCCCAGGACAGGCTCTTAGAATAAGCGTCAAGGAAGCTCTCCTTTCTGCCTGCAATTACGAGGTCTTCTGCGGCAGACCCCCTTTCTCTGGGCATCCTGAGAGTGAAGCGTTTGTGGCCAGCTCATCCATCCCGCTGCTCAGGGACACGGGCCGCCCTGCTTCATGCCCTCCTGCTGGCGTGAACTCACCAGAAGCTCACAATACCCAGAGGCAGGGCAGGGTGGGGTGTCTGGTCACCCGAGGTTACTCAGCCGGCTGGGGGCAGAGCAGGGATTTGAAGCAGCTCTCCGCCTCGGGGGCCATGCCAAGCTCAGAGCCAGCTGATAACAGCGCCCATGTCTTCCCCACCACACTGTCCTGCCAGGGTCGGCAAGAAGGCGACAGGACGCCCACTTCAGGTGGACCCGCCTGGGGTGTTCCCCTAGGAGGGCAGGGCCAAGGACGCAGGCCTGGGGCTCCTGGGGCTCAGATTTCTTCAGCTAGCATGTCCGGGGGCCAAAGGATGCCCTGAATGCGTGCCAGAGAGAACTGAGAAGCCAGGCCCGCTCGCCCTGACCAGCCCCAAGGAGCCGAAGGCCGCAGCCTGGGCGGTGGCTCCCAGCGGGCTTCGGGCTGGAGGACTGAGACTCTCGTCCAGCCTCTGGGGCCGTGTCCTGGGCTGGCTCCCCGGGGCCCCCAGGCTGACATTGCCCGGAACTGGGCTTGAGCCTGGAGTCAAGCCCCACCTCTGCCCCCAGCCCTGCACTGTGGCTGCCCCCCGCCCCCCTCTAGCTGAGCCCACCCCCCGGTCCTGGCCAGTCCACTTGCCACACACAGCTACGGACTCCTGTGCCCTGGGAGGATAGGGGCGGGCCTGCTCACGGCCCCAGCAGAAGTCGAAGGCCTTGCTGTCGCTGAGTGACATGGGGTAATTATGCTGTCACAGGCCACCCAGAATTCTCTCCCATCCTGCTGAGAGACAGCTGGTTAGGAAGGCTCCCCTAGGCCATCACCAGCCTGGGGCCCGGCAGCCCGCCATGCCCACCCAGTTTCCACGACTATCCTGAGGGTTTCCATCGTGGGCCAGGGGACTGGGGTAGGCCAGCCCTCTAGCCCGCAGTGGCCACCCCGTCCTGAACAGGGATGGACACCGGGCTACAGGCCAGCGGGCGGCCCTGCGAAAGCACCAGCTGACCCCAGGCAGGTGGCGACTGGAAGCTCACTGGGCTCTGCCCTTGACCTGGCCCGGTGGCCATGTTGACCTTGGTCATGGGGGTGCTGCCTGCCTGCCTAGGAGAAGTGATCCAGCCCCACCCCAAAGATAACCAGAGATGCTACCCCCTGTCACTCTGGCTCCTCGGGACCCTGGGCCGCCCCACCACCTGAAGGGCCAGAGCCAAGCCAGGTAGTGTGTGTGCTGATGAGGCGGAGCCCTGTGAGGGACGGCCTCCTTGCCCAGGAGGGTGGCCGGGTCAGTGTAAGGCTAGAGGAGGACTTGGGGGGCCAGCGTGCCCCTGCTGCATGCCTTTACTGGGCCCTCAGTCTCCCCGTCTGTGAATTGGGTTGACGTTTGTGCCTGCCTCCAAGCTCGAGGTGGCAATCAGAGAGAAGGTCCTGGCACTGCCCTGCCTGGGGGCGTCTTATCGGCCCCCTACATTTCTCGGTTGTGGGCACCCGGAGACAGGAGAGCGAGGGAGCAGGGCGGGGGCTGGAGGGCCGCACGGCCTGAGATGCTCCTCTGCTCAGCACGGCCGGGTCTCCACGCCTGACTCCTGGTCTGCTTCTCTGTCCCCAGGGAGTCCGGGCTCTGTCCCCCGAGGCTGAGGATGAGACCATGGCTGCCCTGAGGTGGCCCGGGCCCTCCCGGCAGCCAGGTGACCTGCGGGGAGCTCCCCACATGGCCTGGTCTGACAACATCGAGCAGCCGGGCCCCCGGGGGAAGGCCCGCAACCACCCGGTGTGGTCAGAAGGCAAGGAGGCCAAGGATGGGGACAGCTCGGTGTCATCAGGCCGCCTCTCCGGCTCCTCTGGGGGCCACGAGCCCTGCACGTCTCCCCCCGGGTCCTGGAAGGAGAGGCCCCCCCCAGGTGTTGGGGCCCCGGCGGCAGCCCAGAGAGAGCAGCCCACGGCTGGAGCTGCTGAGGGACAGGATCCGGGCCCAGGCCCAGTGGCAGGCCAGCTGCGCCTCCTTGGGCACCTCTGCCCCGTCCAGCGCCTCACACCTCTACAGAGCCTCCAAGCCAGACGCCCAGAGGAAGGCACGAAGGCCGAAGAAGGTCCCTCCGTCCCCGCAGGAGGCCCCCGGGCCCGGGGCTTCTGCCGCAGGTGCTGCTTGGAGGCGAATGAGTGGCTGCTACAGGGGTCTTGCCCCGCAGGGTCTGCACGGAACCTGCCCTCACGGTGCCCCTCTCGCTCCTCTCCAGGCTTAGGTGCCCTGAGGGTGGCCGTGTGCAGAGTGGAAGACAAGACGATCCCCGGCCTGGGGTGCAAGCCCTCCGGGGCCCCTCAGCGCCAGGCCTCAGGTGAGAGGCTGCACGACTGGCCGTCCTGGCAGCCCCCCTCCCGGGCCCTCTGGCAGCGGTCAGGTCGGACGGATCCGGACCCTGCGGCTTCCCTCTGTCTATGCCACCGGCTCTAGCGTGACCCCCCTCAGACCACACTAAAGAGGCCCCCACCAGAGAAGGGCCAGGCCCAGATTTGGACCGAGCCTGCTGTTTTCTGGAACGTGGCTTCCCAACCTCTGCCTCCCCCTCAGGGCAGGAAGGCGGGCAGGCCCTGCGAGGCAGCCCAGGTGCAAAGGGCAGGGGGTTCCCTGTACAGAATGGGTGATGTCTTTCCCTCGTAGTCACATACCAGCCACAGGGCTGGGCTGAGCCTTCCCCTGGGCCTGGGAGGTGCTGAGTGCTCGGTCGCGGGTAGGCAGGCTTCGTGCGGGTGGGAAGGGGCCAGGGGCCAAGGGAAGGTTTGGGCTCACTCCTTCACTCAACAGATAGGAGGGGTGAGGTTGGAGAGGCAGACAGGAGCCATGCTTGGAGGCCAGAGGGAGGTACACTTGAAGAGTCTGGAATGCACTTAGATGTCCCAGCTGGACATCTAAGCTGTCAGATGCTGGCTGGGTCCAAGGGTCCTGCCAGTCTGAACCAAGGCGACAGCGTCCAGCTCTGGCCCAGCCATGGGCTGCAACCTCTCCCTGTGCCAGGCGCCCAGGCCGGCAGGGGCTCACAGCACTCACCCCACCTTCTCCTCCCCTGCCCACGGGGACCCCAATGGCCTCAGCTCCCCAAGCACCCCCACCCCTCAGAGGACACTGGGACTGCTCAGCCCAGGTCAGGACTGGCCACGGGTCACTTGGGAACTCAGCATCTAGTGTCATCGGTCACCATTCTTGGCTGTCACATCTCTTCCTCTGCGCATTAGAACCCTCTGGAAGCAGGTATAAGGCAGGGCCTAGGTCTTTTCTTTTCTTTTTTTTTTAAATTATGCTAAGACACACATAATAAGATTTACCCTCTTCACCACTTTTCAGTGCGCAGTCGGGGACGACAGCGCGTTCACACTGTTGTGCACCGTCCCCCTGTCTGTCCCCAGGACGTGGTCCTTTGCCCAGACCAAGCTCTGTCCCGTCACACGCAGACCTGTCCCCTGCCCTCGCCACAGCCCCGTCTGTGGGTCTGACTCCTCTAGGGCCCTGTGTCGCTGGACCTACAGAATCAGGGCTTTTCGTGTGGGCTAGGCTGCTGGAGGCCCCTCCTGCCGGCAGGTTCTGGGCAGTGAGGACGGAGGAGCGGCCCAGGCCTGGAGAGTCCTTCGGGCAGGCTCTTCCCAAGCGCCGCAGGCCCTGCTCACACAGCACCGGCCGATTGGCTTGGCTTCCTCGTGCCCCCGCAGAGGCAGCCGTGCCCCAGCCACAGACAAAGACACTGAGGCCGAACGGCACGGGGAAAGGTGACCACGCTGGCCCTCGGGAAGCTGGTCCCCTCCTGCCAGCCTCTGTGTTTGTCACGGGACTTGACTACCTCTACCCCCTTGGGGTCTCCATGTCCCCTCCTATCCAGCCAGGTGGACCCCACCACGCAAAGCCCCTGTGGCCCTTGCTCTCACCCCCCTGCCCCTGCCGAGCCCCTGTCCAGCCTGGCTGGCCGCCGCTCCGGGACAGCCCGCTGAGTCAGCTTAAAGGTTGTAGGTCAGCCTGAGGTGGGCCGGGGAGACCTAGCTGGGTGGCCACTCCGTCCTCCTCTCGGCCCAGGCATGCCGGAATCTGTGACCCGTCGGGGCCCTATGAGGGAGGGTACAGAGGGCCCAGGCCTGGTTGGGGGTCTCTCCCAGGGTGACCCCATGCAGACCACTGGGAGGGGCGGGCCGTCAAGCGTATCCCTCTGGTCCTGCTCTCGGCCGCCGGCTCTGGCACGGGTCCAGGGAGCGGCCGGGCAGGCGCAGAAGCAGGGCGGCCTCCATGAAAGCCCCTGCTCACCTTCCCTCCCTCTCCCCCCCCCCACAGTTCCACGGGAGAAAGACGAAAGGCAGAGTCGTTCTTGCAAGAGGGGGAAGACCCCCAGATCGCCCATCCCCCGGAGAGCCGCCAAAAACCAAGGTAAGGTCTGCCCGGGGCTGCAACAGGGCCTGGGGGTGAAAGTCCGTGGCTCCGCCCACCAGGCGGGCACATGCCTCTCCGGTGCCGGTGCCGAGACAGCCGGCCGCCAGCAGAGGCCCAGGCTGCTGTGGGATCGGCAGGGGCTGGGCTTGGGGGGGTGTCTTCAGGGCATGGGGGAGGGGCAGTCCTGGTGTCCGCATCTTGGGGAACCGCAGACCCTGGCCGTCACCGCGGTGCCAGGGGTCCCCCCCACGCAAGGGCCACCCCCGGCGATGGAGTGAAAGCGAGCAGCGGGCTGTCCTTGCAACGCCCCCAGACCGAGGAGGTCTCCCGGCACACGGAGCCGCTCACTCCCGGTGCTTCACACACACGGATAGCCCCATCCCGCGTGCGCGTGTGTGAGTGGGCGGCTGCGAGGTGTCCGGGGGACGAGGTGTCGGCTCTGCGTCCGCAGCATCCCCGGGAGCCGCCGTGCCGCGGCCTTCAGCAGCGGGCCCCTGGTGGAGGGAGCGCTTCCCCCCTCCGCCTGGTCTGGGTTTGACTCCGGGCGACAAGCCCAGAACACCTTTCACCTGAGCCCTTGGTGGCAGGAAAGGCCTGGCATCATGTCCATGGTCTCCGGGCCCTCTGGGGACTTGAAGCAGGGGTGCGCGTTGGCCGACCACGTCCCAGGAGAGTCACAGCTTCCTGTGACTCTCCTGGGACGTGGTCGGCCAACGGGGATGGTGACGGGCTTGAGGTCCCAAAGGAATTTCCCCTTCAGGCGTCTCTCCCCTGGGGCGGGGCCGGGGTGGTGGGTGGTGGCGTCTGGCAGGGACCCAGCAGTCCAGCCTGGGTAGGCTTGGGGCCGTGCCCTCAGACCGGACCAGGCAGTGCCCAGGAGGGACCTGTGTGGCGTGTGGGGAACGAGAAAGGCAGTGTCCCTCCGGGCGGTCAGTGCAGAGTGGCCGCCCTCCCCGGACAGCAGCTGGGTGACCCTCACAACCCTCCTCCAAGGCAGGTGGGCTCCCATTCTGTCGATGGGGACACCGAGGCTCCCAGAAGTCCACGCGGCCGAGCCAGCTCCAGGCCTGTGGCCCTCACCTGAGAGAGCCGGGCGGTGAGCGCTCTGCCCGTGCCCTGAGCCCATCTCTCTGCTGCGCACCCTCAGACCCGCACCTCTGCTGGGGGCAGTGCTGGCTCCGGCGGGACGCGTGACCCCCTTCCTCCTCCATGCTGGCTTCTGGGGCCCTCGAGGGAGGCAGGCGGCCGCCGGCCACTGGGACAGACACGTTTATTCAGCAGGGCAGGAGGCGACAGGAGAGGAGGGCACCCCCCCTCGAACCCAACAGGGAGGGACGCTGGGAGCCATGCAGAAGGTTCTAGAAGGTTCTAGAAGGCCCACTGAAAAGGCACAAGATATCACAGTTTTCTGCATCGTTGTCTCCTCCTGCCCCTCAGCTTTGTGGTTTGCTTTATTTTAACGGTCTGCTTGACAAATGACCTGCTTTCTGCCTGACACGGGGTCACAGGGCGTGCCACGGCTGCATCCATCATCGTAACCACGTGTCACCCTGACGGACTGGACCATTAGTTGCTGTCAGTGACCAAGTCACAGCTGGGCTAAGGAGGGATGAGCTTGGGGTCAGAGGTCGGAGCCACAGGACTCGGGAATTGGATGAATTAGGAATTTGCTGTAGTTAACAAAAAATTAAATCGCGATACTTATAAAATATTCATCCATCCGGGCTGAGGGAAAATGAAGCCCAATATTTAATTTCAGATTATAGCCCCTCACTTTGCATTTTTTATCATAGATTAGGTCGGGCCCTGGAACTCTGACAGGGCACCTGGGGACTTCATCCATTTCCACAGATTAAAAATCCTCTTGTAAAAAAATTAATTGCCATTAAACTGCTCGGCAGAAGAAAAAATGTGCCCATCAGGACCCATTTATCGACCCAGACCCTTCTGGCAGGCTAATGGGGGGTGAGCGGCCAGGGACGGAGGCGCCTGGGAGGGGCCTGGCCAGCAGGCAGCCCCCTTGCCCGGGGGCAGGGGTCCCTGCGTGGTGTCCCCACGGAGGGAGCCGTGGTGGTGATTTTGCGCGGCTCAGCAGTGCCGGGGGCCAGGGCGCCGGAGCCTCGCTGGGGAGCCCCACCCCACTGGTCCCTTCCAAAACCCCGACTCGCCCTCCCCAGCCAGTCCCTGCGGTGAGAGTGACCACTTTCCTGCTTGTGGTCCCGCAGACGGGGAGACCAAGTGAAGTCGCTCGCCCCAAGGTCCGTAGCCTGCCCCAGGCAGGGCTGGAGCGGGACCTTGCTCTCACCTGCGGGTGTCCCGGGGGTCTGTGTGGGAGCGTGTGGCCTCAGGGTCCCTCCCTGGAGGGGTATGGCGTTGGGGGCAGGTCCTAGAGGGACGTGGCTTTACAAAGGGCAAGACCGCAAGGTGGTCTAGCCTTGGGTCTTGCCCTGGAGGCCTGGGCTTCCGGGCCTGGCCGAGGTCCTTCCTCCAGACGTGGCCTATGAAGGGCATGGCTTGATGTGGCCCCTGCCCCTTCTGGGGGCTGCTGCTCTGGGCCTGTGATTATCTCTGGGTCTAGGTGGTGGGGGAGGGATCCTGTTGGTTGCCTGCCCCGGGGGTCAGTCTCTGCATAGTCTAGGCTGTAAGGCACCCTTCCTTGGCAAAAATGCCCTCCTTCGTGGGAGGCAGGACAGGTCTTGGCCTGGGAGGTCTAGCTTCCTGTCCAGGGCTGGCTCTGGGGGAGATGCAGCGTGCGTGTGTGTATGCATGTGTGTGTGTGCATGTATGCGTGTATATGAGCATGTGTCTATGCATGTGAACACACGTGTCTCCATCTGTATGTCTGTGTGTATCTGTGTGAGTCTGTAGTATATGTGTGCCTGTATACATGTCTATGCGTGTGCATGCATGTGCATGTCTGTGTGTGTATGCGTGTCTGTGTGTGTGACTGTGTGCGTGTCTGTGGGTGTATGCATGTGTGTCTGTGTGCCTATGTGTGTGAGTGTGTGCTTGTCTGTGTGCATATGCATGTCTCTGTGTAAGTGTGAACACGAGTGTGCATGTCTGTGCATGTACACATGTGCATGTCTGCGTGTGCGTGTGTGTCTCCGTGTGAGTGTGAACACGTGTGTGTGTATATTGGGGTGGGTAGCTAAGGCTTGGCCGCTGCTCTGGCCTCTGCCAGCAGCGTGGTCTGTAATGGTGGGGGGGGCTGATGCTGGCAGTGGTGTGTAATGTGGGATTATGAAGTAGGGCTTTCATAAATGATGTTTCTTATGGGACAGCATTTGCTGCGGAAAGCTCATTCATGCTTCAGAGGCGGTGGGCGTCTGTGTCCCTGCTCCCTGGGACCCCTTGTCCCATGGCTGGGACACGCTCGTAGGTGGAGCCTCACAGCAAAGACTGTGCGTGGTCCGATCAGGGCCGAGGTCAGCCGTAGCACAGACTCGCACTCGTGCCGCCTCCCGTCTCTGGCCCTTGCTGGGATGGGCCGGCATTGACTCAGGCTGTGCAGGGCACCTGGGCCCATGGCCTTGGTTTTACTTGGCTTTACAGGCAAAGCCGTGGGGAGCGGGTTTTGTTATCCCACTGACCGAGTGTCAAAGAAGTCAGGTCACCATCCAGAGTCATCCTGGGACTTGGCCGGGCCTCTCGCTGGCCAGTGGCTGAGGCTCACCCCAGCTCCTCTGAGAGTGCATGACCTGTCTCCGGGGGCTGCCCGGGGCCGAAGACCTCCTCATGTGGGCCTGCCTTCGGAAGGCCCCAGCCACTCCGCTGTGTGTACGTTTTCTCTGTTTAAGATTCTGAGTTGGTTGGTGTTTACGCCTGGAGGAAAGGACCAGCCCTGGCCAGGGCCCTCCTCGGGCCCGCTCCCGCCCTCCCCAGGCTCCGGAGCAAGGCTCCCTCCAGAGACCAGTCCCCCACCGCGGACTTAGGTAGCTGGTACCTCTCCGCCTGGGCCCCTCCCTGCTCTGCAGGGACGTCTGGAGGGTGGGCTTGGAGCAGGGAAGAGGTGGCCTTGGGTGCTGCAGCAGGCTCTCCCCAGCCGCCTGTCGAGCGCCCTGCCAAACCACCATCAGGACTTGGAGAAATCGTTATATTTAAAAGCCAAGGAAAGGCTCCCAGGAGGCAGGCCCCGGCCATCTTGTGTTTCCCACCATAAGGAGTGCAGGATAAGAGTGTCAGTGGTTCCTCTAGCAAACACATCAACCCCCCACTCACGCTGTTTCGCCAAGTCTAGAGCGGGTGTCTCTGTGCCGGGTGCTGGGCAGAGCTTCGAGTCGCCCACATGCAGCACCTGAGTCCATGATGTGTGCGAGGGCCTAGGGGCAAGCTCCCTGGGAGCAGGGGTGGAGAATGCCTGGGCGGGGAGCTCGCTCTGCTCCTCCTGGGGCCCCACAGCTCCGGACACCTGTGACCACCTGTCTTTGCAGGAGATAGCAGGAAAGTCGGAGCGGCCGAGAGCTCCCCTGTCTGCCCCCGGATGCCCAGCCCAGCCTCTGTCCGCCATGACCTGCCACTGTCCACCAACACACCCCATCTGGCTTCCTGCGATCAGCCTGTGACCATCCAAAATGCTTTGACTATCCTTAGAGACCTCCGCCAGCAGATCCAGGCTGGGCTGGAGCTGGCCCGGCATCGCCACCCCAGCGGAGGGCTAGAGTTAGGACGGTCAAACCTGTGGCTGCAGGACCCGGCAGAGAGGAGGCAGTGGGGCCCCTGGAGCACCCCAGATGTTCGGGGCTCCTTCTCGAAGAGTCCTCAAGCAGGGATGAAAGGGAGGCACTCCTCCCTAGAGAGTGCCGGCAGCTTCCCCACTGGGCATCACTGGAGCACCCTGGCTGGGTGGGAGTCCTGTCCCCAGCGGACCGGAGCAGCCCAAGGGCGGAACCCCTCCTTCCAGAGGCCCGGGAGCCCCCCCCGAGAGGCTGACCACCTTGCCTCAACGGCCCTGGAGTGCCTTGGCCGGGCAGGCCTCCAGGTCCCAGTGGACTGGAACAGCCCAAGGATGGAACCCCTCCTTCCAGAGGCCCGGGGACCCCCCCAAGAAGCTGACCTCCTTGCCTCAACGGCCCTGGAGCGCCTTGGCCGGGCAGGCCCCCAGGACCCAGCGGACTGGAGCGGCCCAAGGACGGAACCCCTCCTTCCAGAGGCCCGGGGGCCCCCCTGAGAGCCTGACGTCCTTGCCCCGACAGCCCGGGAGCGCCTCAGCCGGGCAGGCCTCCAGGTCCCAGCGGACCCGGGCCACTTATGCAGACTGGGAGACCCCCGCCTGGACACGGCGGAGCCCTTGTGGCCCGCGGTCCTGGAGCGCCTCCTTCCCGCAGGGCGCCGGCACCCTGTGCAAGGCCAGAGGCTTGTGCCCGCCGCCCTCGGGGGTGGAGCACAGCTGGCTGAGGCCCGCCGGGGGTGCCCCTGGGAGGGAGAAGGAGGGGCGGGTGCCACCGCCCTGCCCGAAGCCCCGGGGGGCCCTGGGCCACCCCTACAGCGCTGAGGCGCTGCGGGAGTTCATGCGCCAGAAGACGCAGGCCCGGCGGCGGCAGGCCTTGGAGGAGAAGGCCTCGGCCGTGCGCGCCCTGGAGCTGAGGAACCAGCGGCTGCAGGACGTGTACAGGAAGCAGCGGGAGGCCGTCCTCGGCAAGGCCATCCCTATGGTCTCCCAGACGAACCCCGGCATTGTGACCTTCTTCCCGCACTGTGAGCAGTCCAGGGTAGGTGCTGGGGGCCAAGAGGGTGCGGGGCTGGCCAGCTCGGCCTCCGAGCTCCCGGCAGACCCAGAGGCTGCCTCCCCAGGCCATGTAGGGGAAGGACCCACTGCCTCTGCCTCTGCCCTGGAGGGGGAGCCCCCACGGGGTCCAGCCTGAGCCCCTCCGGAGGTCAGGGCTCGTTGTGGGGTTGAGACACAGGGCCTCGGGGTCTTCCGGCCTGGCCGAGGCTCTGACTGTGCTCCCTTCTGCTCTAGGGCCTGGAGGCTCCTGGGAGCCTGGGCTCGCCCGTGCTGGAATGGAGCAAGGTGACCTCTGGCGTGGTGCTGGGGGACCAGGAGGCCCCGGGCAGGTGGGTGGATGGGCTGCCGTTGCTGGGTGGGGCTCCCTCTGCCCAGAGCCGGTGATCGTGGGGGACACCGGATCTCACGGCCCATTCACGGTGCACGAGGCAGGGGCATCGAGCCACTCCCCCCCCCCCGTGTTGGGGGACCACGCCCTCTCCCTGATCACAGAACATTTCAGCACCCCACCCAAAAGCAAACCGCATGCCCGACAGCCGCTGCCGCTCCGCGGACGCATTTGTGGGGACGGCTCCCAGGAACGGGGTCCTGCAGTGCCTGGTCGTTGGGGTCTGGCTTCTTCCTTGGAGCGTGTCTTCTGGGTTCACCTGCTGTAGCGGGCGGCGGGCTTTGTTCCTTCTCTACGGCCGAATAAGATTCCCTCGCCCGACCTGCCCCACACGGCATGGCCGTCGGCCGGCTGGTGGGCGTTTGGGCCACCTCCCCTTTTTGGCGGCAGCAAATGAGTTGTTGGGATGCCCGTTTTGTGTCATGCTGCGGACCTGGGAATGACATCGTCGGGCCCCTCTCTGGGGGAAGTCTGTGTTCCACTCCTGGGGAGCGGGCCGGGGGGGACTTTCCTCACTGGCTGGCCGGTCTGCACCCGCCCCCCCAGCAGGGGGTCCCGCTTCCTCTGTGTTCCACCAGCCTCCTTTTCTGGTCTTTCCCTTCTGTTTTTGCTTTGCTTTCACTATGCGTACTTTATTTTTTAAGCAGTTTATTTATTTGATCAGGGAAACGCACGGGCCGGGGAGGGGGGGGGGGGGGGGCAGGCTCCCCACCGAGCAGGGAGACCGACACAAGACTCGATCCCAGGACCCCGGGATCATGATCTGAGCCGAAGGCAGTTGCCCAAATGGACGAGCCCCAGGCGCCCCGACTATTGTGTTTGCTAATGGAGCCAGGGCAGCTGCCCTGAAGGCCCCTCCCTGGGCCTCTGGAGGGGTCAGGAGTCCGCCCCCATGTTGCTCAGGGCACCCCTGCAGGGCCCAGGTCCACAGAGCGGCCCAGGAGGCTGCGTGGTTTTTACCTGTTTAAACTTGATGTCTGGTGGGTGCAGCTCAGTGAGCGCTTGCAGGTTCCTGCCCCCGGACCGGAGCGACCCGCACCCACAGGCAGCCCCGCCCTCTGCAGAAAGGCCAGCAGAGGGGCTCCTGGCCGCTCTGACCTGATGCCCCCGGGGTCCTCCCCGACAGGCAAGGCTGTGGATCCTTCGTCTTCCTCCTTGTGTTCTTTTTTCCCTCCACGTTTTAGAGAAATTGTAGGGAAATACACGTAACATGGATTTACCGTCTTCACCACTTTTATGTGCACAGTCCGGGGGCGTCGGCGCACTCACACTGCTGGATGCAGTCCCCGCCGTCTGTCCCTGGGACGTGATCGTCTGCCAACACCGGACTCTGTCCGGTGAAACCCTGCTCCCAGCCCCCGGTGCCCCACTCCCCTCCTGCATCTGTGGTCCGACTCCTCTGGGCCCTCCTGGGAGGGGATCCTTCGGGGTCGGTCCCTCTGTGCCCCGTAGACCTCGCTGGGGACCACGTCCTCCTCGTTCATCCGCAGTGTGGCTGGTGTCGGGATTCCTTCCTTTTTATGGAAAAGTGATGTTTTTGTTATTGTTGAGTTGTAGGCGTTCCTCATACATCTGGGCATTGACCTTATGAGATATGGGGCTTGTGATAACGCCCCCTCCCAGGCACTGCCGTCTTGGCTGCCGACTGTCTGCGCACACACGCTGTGCGTCCGAGACACTTTGCCTGACCTATTTCTTCCCTCGTCGCCCAGGCTTTCCGTGTGAAACCCCAGAACTCGGTCTTTCTCAGGCCCTGTGCGGCCAGCTCTTCTTTAAAGACCCTGTAGCCACACCTCCGGCCGCAGATAGTCACTGTCATCAGACGCGGTCCTTCCCAGAACCTGTGCCAGGCTCAGCCCTGCACACCTGTGCTTCCAACATGCTGCAGCCTGACCCTCTCCACCCTCTCTCCCTGCAGCTTCTGCCTGTGTTTGAACAGAGCCTTGAACCGCTCTGAGACTCTCGGGATGGGCGGCCCCCGAGACGGCTGGGGTGGTGCCCCCATGCTGATGTCCTCCTGCTCCTCCCTGGGCCCCCTGAAGCTCCAGGACCTGAACACCCGTCCCCCGCGCCCAGGCATGTGCATCTACCTGGACCCTGAGGAGAGTGAGCGCCTGGGCACCCCGGGGCCCCTGCATTTCCGCTATAAGCAGGCCCGGCTGCAGGCACTGGAGACCATGGCCAATGTCCTGAAGCAGCGGATCGACATCCTCACGGCCAAGCTTCACAGGCCGGAGACACCGGATGCTCTCGGGGACCCGGTGTCAGACCCCAGCACCGTGCCTGCCGCCCCCGTCTGCTCGGGGGCCCTGGTGCCCGATGGGAGCAGAGGGGGCCCCTGGGACTGGGCTGACGAGCCGGCCAGGACGCTGGTCTCTCCCACCTGTTTCCTGGACCAGAGGCCGCTGCCGTGGAGCCCCGACTGGGAAAGGCGGCAGAGCGTGAGCCCGAGAGGCCACCACTACAGGGAGCCCCAAGGTAGAGCCGCTGCCCGGGCCACAAGCGGCCCCCAGCCCCACCAGGGGCCAAGGGGACCCCACTTTCTCCCCGCCCCTCAGCTTCCTCTCCCTAAAAGGGGGATAATGATGGCGATACCATAGCAGACGTCTGGGCCACCTGGGGGGTCGCTGGGGACAGTCCTGGAAGAGCCCAGACATGCGCTGAGCTTTCCATCAGTTACAGACCTTGTCAACACCTTGGCCCTGGCGGGAGGAGGGGTGAGGCCTGGCCCTGAGGCTCACGTGCCCGCCACCTCCCTGCCCTGCCTCCGAAGAGGGGTGAGAAGGTGGACAGAGCCCTCCAGGCGGCTCCTGCGCTGGGGGCGGGGGTGCCCCTCCCTCCACCCCCCCCCAGCGGCTCCTTCCCGTCTGCCAGTTGCTGGTGTCCATCTCCCCAAAGGTTTCACTGAGGACGGGCGTTTGGAGCTGGATAACGGGCTGGCAAGAAACACAGCTTCCTTCCAGACACTCGGCCCCTTCATCGGGAGGTGAGCCTGCGCGTCCCCCATGCACCCCCCACACCATGAGCCGCTGGCAGGGCACAGCCGGTGCACAGGGGTGCACAGGGGTCTGGGTGCAGCCGGGCTGCTGGGGGAGGGACCCAGCTCCTGACCCGACGGTGAGAAGCCCCCACACCAAGGTCAGGCCCCGCTGGCTCTGGCGCTGGCCACACGGTGGCTCAGACTCCACTCTGGCTGGGCTGTGGGCAGGGGGCTCCCGACCCCAGCGGGACACCGCCCGCCGCACCTTCCTGTGGCTCTCCCCCCGAGCACAGCCCGAGGCCTTCGGGGGTCCCGTTGGTGGAACAGAACGCCTGCTGCCAGCAGGGGGCAGCATTGGGCTGGGCGTCTGGTTCTCCGCCACCAGCACCCCAGAGCCAGCGGAGAGGTCAGGGAGGGGAGAATCCCCAGAGGCTGCGCCGGGGCCTGAGCTCCACGGTGGTGCAGCGGTAAGAGCTGCACGGTGGGCAGAGGGCCCAGCAGCTCTCACCGCCAGGGGTTCCCACCCAGGGGCCCCCACACCCGGGCGCCGCATCCTCCCCGCCCCCCCGTCCCGACCAGGCTGTGCAGGGTCGTGCCCTGGACGGTCCAGCAGCCTTCCTGTGCAGGGGTCAGGGTGCAGGGACTTGCGGGGCCCTCGGCGTGTCCAGAAAAGCTGCCTGGCCTGTCCCTTGCCACTCGCTGCTTGCAGCTCTGTGGCCTCTGGTCGCCTCCCTCACTGCCCGGGTCCAAGGATGATGGTCAAAGCCTCCTTGTTCAGCTTGCGGCCCTCCCTCTGCTGCCCCAGGCTGGTGCCCCCGACTTCTCCAGACCGAGGGCCTGGCCCATCCTGCCGCCTCTCAGGCCAGCTTCTGAGTTGGGGCGGGGCCGTGCCCCACACTGTCCCTTCCCTGCTGGGACCACGGGGCTCTGTCTGGCTGGGCACCCAGCCTGTCTGCAGCACGGCACGGTGAGGATGCCACCCCCGCTCTCCAAGGGCCCGTCCACCCCAGCATCTCTGGAAGGAAGTGTGGGGGAGGGCGCGCCCCAACTGTGTGCGTGCGGCCCCCCCACACCCTTCCTGCACCTTGGGACTGTGCTGTCAGACCCCCGTGAGATGTGTTCTCATTCCCACTTTACAGACAGCAACACTGAGGCCCAGAGAGACCCAGTGACATGGCCGGGATCCCACAGCTCATGGGAGGCTGGACCCCAGCACCCACGGTTCTCCCACTGCGCCCATTCCCGAGTCTGGTGCACTCAGACTGGGCCCTGAGAGCTCGTCAGACATGCAGAGCCCCTGGCCCACCCCACCCCCACCCCCGGCCCTCCTGAGCCTGGTGCACAAGTCCTGCAGGGGATCGTCTGAGAACCCCTGCCCTGGGAAGTCCAGGCCCAAGGTCAACGAGGCCCGCGGGCCCCCGGCTATCTGTGGGTGAAGCCATATGGGCAGCCAGCCATACTCAGCGCCAGGCTCATCAACACGCAGCGGGGCTGGGTCATATCCCCAGAGGCAGGGACTATGTGGCCAGCAAAGCCCACGTGTTTGCTGTGTGTCCCTTTGTGGGGCGTGTTTGCTGACCCTAGCTGATCAGCCGATGGCCTCATCTCCTTCAAGGAGAGCCGCTGGGTAGCCCTGCAGGGACGTGTCCCCTCGTGGTCACACGCTCCTGCAGCAGCTCCTGCCCCGTCCTGGGGTCTTCCTGGATTCAGCCCCCTGCTCGTCCCATCGCCTCGCCCGGGCTGCTCCCTCTTTCCAGGACCCTCTTCCCAGCCGTCTCCCCTGCAAGGCCATGGGCTGCAGGGGCAGGGGCCACGGGAGGAGGGTCACGCCCACCACCCCCGCCCGTCTCCAGCGGTCCCGAGTCGCTGTGTGCCTGGGGGAGAAACATGACGTGAGGCAGGGCTGTGTGCCCCACAGATGCCGGCACCCTGTTCCCACGGTCATTTCGGGGCACGGCGGCTCTCCTGGCCTACCGCTGTCTCAGGAAAGGCCCCCCTCCCGCCTCCCTCCTAATCCTGTTAGTGACCTGTGCTGGCCAGCCTCAGGGCAAGGGGTTAGGGTGGCCTGAGCGGGGTCCGGTCTCCGAGTCCAGCCGGCCCGGTGTGACCCACGTGTCCTCGGACACCTGGCTGGCTCAGGCTCCCTCCGTGGGATGCGGCAGCATTTCAGGCCATGAGCAGGGAGTGGTGAGGGTTAGGGCTGGTGTGTCTGCCCTGCCCTGCTCTGGGCCTGGAGGACAATGCCCCTGCAGATGGTAGAAGGGACGAGAGACAGAGAACGTGCCCCATGCCCCTCATCCCCTGAGTGGCCATCTCCCCACGAAGGGCCTGGCATGGGAGCAGGCCCAGAGCAGGCCCGAGCTTCCAGGCAGAGGGCATTCTGGTCCAGCACAGTGCCTGGCAGTGACGGCGGAAGCCGGGCCTCAGCCGTCTGAGCTCCCGAGGGTCCCAGGGCCCCCTGCTGCTGCTCACAGATGACGCCCCCCCCAGCTGGGGGACACTGCTGGCGTCAGCATCTATGGGTGTCACCAGCTCACTGATGCCCTCCCAGCCCTCTGGTCACAGGCCCATTCCCCTTAGGCTTCAGCTCTGGACATAGCGGGTCTGAGAGCTGCTTTGTTTAGGCCGAGGGAACCCGGGTCACTCCCCCCCAGCCCCGCAGCTGCCTCGTACCATGTGGGCGTATCCTCCCGACTCTGCTCACGTGTGTGTCTGTGTGCCCCCAGCTCCCTTGGGGTGCCAGCCGTGCTGGACCCCACCTGCGGCTCCCTGCAGCTGGAGGACGTGCCGGCGGCCAGAGGGGCAGGCTTGCTCGCGCCCTGGACCGTGCGAGGCTGCGGTAAGGGCGAGCCTGCGGACAGGCCCTGGGCTGGCTGGTCGGGTGGCCGGGGAGGTCCGCTGGGGACCCCCTCCACTGCCTGACGCTCTGGTGCGTTCCTATGGGTTAGAGAGATCGTTTTCTATGTGGAGAGCGTCCACGCATCAGTATTAAAGTTTTCTGGAGGCTTTTGGGACCCAGCTGCGTGCTGTATGCTCTCGCCACGCTTCTGTCGTGACCAACACCTGCTTCGTCGAGGGCCCACTAAGGGCCCCGCTCCCGGGCCGCCGCCTCTGAGCATCCGCGGGCCCAGGTTTCTCTGCCTTTCCTTTTGCTTCTGAAGGGTGTTGTCCTGGGTTTCAGATGAGGAGACTGGCTGGGGACCACGGGGCTGGTGCAGAGCCAGGGTGCAGGGGTGCGTGGGGTGGTGCCCTGCCTGGAGCGCTGAGTGGCCTGGGTGGGCTGGGGGGTGCTCCTGGCACAGCGGCTGGGGACGCATGTAGAAGGCAGCCTGTTGGGGGAGGAGGGGTCCGTGCCATTCCCATCTCGTGGTCAGTCTCTCCCGCCTCCCTACCCGGGGCACTCCCAGCCTGTGGGGTTGGCGCTGGGGAGCCTCACGCCTGGCCCTTCATCTCCCCCTCTCCTGAGGCCCCGGGAGCCTTCGCAGCTAATTCACTCGTTTGCTCCTTCCTCCACTCTTCCAGCTTGTGCCCACTGAGCATCTGCTGTGCCCAACGGCAGCCTGAGATCTGGCCCTGCCCTGGAGGCACCTGCTTTTAGTGGGGGCTGGCGTCAGGAGACGCTCGAGTGAGGGCACACAGCATGGCAGGCTCTGAGCGATAAGTGACAAGGACGAGTGACTGGCTTCCTGGCAGGGACTCCACCCTGTTTCCAGTCCTAGAAAGTGTGGCCCAGAGAGGGGCAGTGAGGGGCCCAGGGACACCCAGGGAGGAGCCGGGATTAGGGCTTGGACGCAGGTGTCAGCACACTGCCCACCCCTCGCTGCCCGTCTGGAAGGCTGGCTGAGCGGGGGGATGGCTGGCTGTTGTGAGGGTCGAGGGTGATTCCTAGTGGCCCGGGGGTGACTGCCTCCTGGCCAAGATCCTGCAAGGGGGTCGGGCTCTGGCCTTCCCTCCAGGCGGCAGCCCACTCCTTTGCCCCCAGCCCTGTCCACCATGCCCGCAGGGCCGAGCAGCAGGAGTGGCTTCTTGCTCTTGGGAGGGGCGTCCACGGTGGGGGGGGGCGGTCCCCAGAGACCCCCTGAGAGGCCCCGGCAGGAGCGAGCTCTACAGTCCCTGCACCGAGGTTGGGGTGAGGACCCAGGAGGCTCTGGGTTCGGTGGCTTCAGGGGACAGTGGGAACAGCCCCCAGGCCTGTCCACACCTCCACACCTGGGCCCTGGCTGCCAGGAACCTGGCGCAGTTGTGTGTTCCTGAAAGCTGGGGGAGCACAGGTGGCCCTTTCTGTCGACTGTCAAATGGGGTGATGAGAAGCTTAGAGTCGAGGCAGAAAGCCCGTGACCCTGAGGACAGCCACTGCGGGGCTCTGAACTTCCACTGTTGCTGGTTAGCAGTGCCCTGTGTCTCTGGCCCTTCTGAGGGCACCTGGTACACATGTGCCCCCCCGACTCGCGCTCCCCACGTGGTGTCTACCTGCGTGCGGGAGTCAACATCAGCGGGGCGCAGGCAGCCCTGCTTGGAGCCATGGGGAGGGGCGTGAGAGCAGAGAAGGGGACCCTCTCCGCATCCCAGTGGGAAAACCATCTGGCACCGGCTGCAAGGACCCCCACCACCGAGGCGTGAGCTTCCCCATGGACTCATTTGGGAGCAGTGGTCAGGGGCTCGCCTGGGCTCCAGGGCAAGGACAGGCCTTCCTGCAGAGCAGCCCCTCTCCGCAGGCACCCCTCCAGCAGGCGAGGGGCTGGGCTGAGTTAGAGAGGGCCCCATGCCACCTGCCATGGGGCCTCGGGGTCCCCAGGGCTCCCACCCACACCTGCCGTGCCTTCCAGAGAAAGGAGACAGAGCTGTCCCTGCTCCGGGACACGTCCGTGAACAGCCCTCCGGGTGCCTCTGAGTCTGGTCTGGGAGGAGCTGTCGGCCAGGGGCCCTGGCAGCTTCCACCAGCGGAACCTGAGGCCAGGTGCCAGGCCGTCCAGAAAAGCCTGCTCCTCTCCCTGGCCTCACCTCCAGGCTGCCTCTCCAGGAGGCAGGGAGCAGGAGGCAAGACGAGGTGGAGGCTCACCCCGACTTCTCGCTCCCTCGCACGTCGCTCCTTACACTGACTGTGGGGCAGGGCCTGTCTCTCTGTGCACAGACTGAAATTCTGCAGGATCTCTTTACCCTGAGGCTACAGGCCGCCCCCAAGACTCATTTGAAATCTGAGCTGCCCCAGTCTGGAGTGGCTGAGAGCAGGATCTCAGGTAGCCGGAGACCAAGCAGCGAGCACACCAGAGTGCATGTGCCTGGAGTGATACCTGGTGTGACACCTCCTCCAGGAAGCCTCCCAGATGACACTTGGGCTGCGCCAGGTCCTGCCGCTCCCCCAGTCATAGCTCGTGGGCCGTGAACACTTGACGGTCTGAGACCACGTTATCTGGTGGAACCTTCTGGAAGGAGGAGAGTGTTCTAGATTCTGAGAGATCCAGTATGGTAGCCATCAGCCACATTGGCTGTCTAGCCGGGGATACGGGGCCAGTGTGGCCGAAGCATGGCATGTTGGGTTTTAGTTCCTTTTCACTTAAGTGTAAATGTCAGTGGCACGTGTGGTGGCCGATGGCCTGGGCCGGAGACCAGGAGACGTCAGCTCCCGGGCCAGTGGTGCTCCCTCCCAGGGCATGGTGTCCTGTCAGCTCCCTTCCGGCTTCAGGTCTGATTCCCCGAGCCGAGCCTCACAACTGGGGACACGCTTGTCGTGACACACCTGCTGTGGGGACAACCCGCTTTTTCTCAGGTCGCGGCTCAGAGCTCAGGGCCACGGAGCCCTGTCTGCCTGGTGACCGGGGGTGCTGATGCGATGTGGCCCTCCCTGAAACTGCGAGCCTGCTGGGTGCCTGCAGGGTGGTCGGGCCCGGGAGTTCTGAGCACCTTCTCTGCCCAGCTTCTCCCAGTGGCCACAAAACAAAAGCGAGGGAGGATATTTCCTTCTTGAGGGAACTTGAGCTCGGAAGAGACTTCAAGCCCTTCTCCCCAGCGGGTCTCCATTCCCCGTGGAGGCCAGCAGGGAGGGAAGGGGGACCCCACGTTCATCACACGTTAGATGGCCTGAGCCCCTGCTTCTCCCCCGCTTCGTGCTTCAGAGTTTTCTCAGTGCTGTGCAAATGCCCTGGGGCTGGTTTCGCTGCAGTCCACAGCCGCTCCATCCATGCGAAGCCGGGCCGCTCTGCTCTGGAGCAGAACAGTCTGGGGAATGGTTTTCTCTCTGTACCCTGGCCAGTGACGACAACGGTCATCCAAGAGCCACCAGGAGAGCCCAAGCCCTGGGAGTGAGCCCGCACGCCCTCCTCTGCCCGCTCCCACCAGGCACAGGCCCAGAAGACAGAAGGCGGGCCGAGGAGGGAGCAGCGGCCACCCCTCTGACCATGGAGTCGCCCTAGAGTCAGCCGCCCAGGAGCCAGGAGCACCAACGGCGTGCAGAGCCCGAGCCGGAGCCCCCCACTGCCCTCGGGGGCTGCCTGCCCTGGGCGGGGAGGCAGAGGTTCCCGTGCTCATTCTCCAGAGCAAGCCCGGACATCTCAGGGACGCCTGGGGACCGCCCAGCTGAGACCCCGATTACAGCGGCGGCGGCTGCCCTCCGCCCCACACGTGCTCGGTCAACTCGCTGCCGGGGAGGCCGACGTGATCCCGCCGAGGCGCTAAAGGGCTGGCAATGTGTCCCAGGTTCCCCAGAGCAGGCGGGATGAGCCAAGGTCTGTGTGCTTGGCTCCCGCTGTCTGCAGACTCGGGCATGGCTCCCGGGGGAGTGTGGCCGAGGTTCAGGTGGCAGGAGCCCCCAAGCAAAGGCGGAGTCGTCTCAGCAGCCAGCTGCCTCGCCCTGCCCCAGGCTGCACCCGTCCGCCGTCCCCGGGGGCCGTGCTGGGAGTCGGGCGCCTGCCCTCCTGTGGGCGGAGGGCTGAGGCCGCTCAGCTGCCCCTTCTCTGTGGCTCCGCAGGTCAGCGCTCCGGGCACCTTGCCAACATCCCCTGGAAGTCCCCGAGCTCTCTCAAGTCCCTGCAGGTGCGTCCTGCCCCCGCCCTGTCGGGCTGATGACAGCTGCGTCCCCGGTAGGCCCGCCTGGGTGGGGTGAGCTGGGAGTTACCCTCGCCCCTCTGAGGCTGAGCAGAGAGGCCGAGTGGGGGGCTTCTGGGGACGTCCCTCAGGGAAGTGTTGGCACCACCTGCCCTCTGGGGCTCAGGGCTTTGGGGCAGCCATGGGGGCAGCACTGTGGGGCGCCCCAGGAATCCTGAGGCTCGGACCCTCCCTGCAGCTGGACCGGGAGAAGCCCGAGCAGGCGCTTCTGCGGCAGCGGGCGGAGCTGGAGGTCTGGGAGACGCAGAAGGCCCGGGACCGGCTGCTCTTCAAGCACCAGCTGGAGGTCAGCTGGCCGAGGGCTCGAGGGCTCGAGGGCTCTCCACGGGCATGCCCCACTCCCTGCCAGGGGCAGTGCCGTCCCACCTGCCCCCGCCCTGAGCCCGGGGCCCCCCCCAGATGGATTCGGCTCTCTGGCTGCGTGCGGGCCACCTGCCTTTATGGAAGGGCAAGCAGGGGAGGGTGTGGCCACAGTGTCACCTGAACCGCGGGCCCGCGGTGCCCGGAAGAGGACAGCATGGCTGCCTACCAGAGGACAGCTCCGTGGGCCACACACAGACGCTCAGTTTAAAGCAGAAACAGGATGTTTTGGCCCACTACTAACCCAGGGGTTCCTGGCTGAGGGCACTGATGACCGCCTGAGCCGCTGTCCCGGGAGTGTTGGCACCCACCTGAGTCCTGGGCCCTCTGCTGAGGGCCTCGTGAGCTGACGATGTGTGCAGGACACACAGCCCTGGCAGGTCTGCCGGGAGGGCCAGGGGCCCCACATCTCCAAACCACCTCTCCCCAGCCCCCTGCGCTCGCTGGTCCGGGTGGTACAGATGCCGCCCCCACCCCCCCGCCCTGGGAGTGACGTCTGAGATCTCCTTGGATGTGACCAACTTTCTCTGTGGCTTTGGTTGGGGACTATTGGGATGTACTCACAGTACAGTGGGGAGGTGTTCCCAGGAGGGTACCCGAGCCCAGGGGAATGTGTGCGAACACGTACATGCATGTGCCTGTGTGTGCGGGTACCATACACACGCACCCCTGGGTTCCAGCTCTCTCCTTCCCCTGGCTGCAGCTGGGGCACAGGGCTGTGGCTCCCCGGCTGTCTGAGCCCCAACTCTGGCCTTTCTCTGTGACTGCTCGGCACCTGCCGTCTTCCCACAGCCTGCCATGTCTAGCCCTGTCTGGAGGGAAGGGGGGGGTGCCTGTCAGCCCCACCTGGAGGACAGACGAAGGAGGCCTCTGAGGTCGGGGCCTCCACGACACACTCTGCCTTCCCATTCTTGCAGCATCTGATGGAGAAACACTGCCCCCAGGCCAGGCCAGACCCGGCTTTGGCTTCTGCTTCGGAGCGGGAGCGGCCGTGGGTGTGTCGAGTCCTGGAGCCCACAACCTCTCCGAGCACCGAGACCGCCAGCCCCAGGTGGGGCCCCGGGTGGAGCTGGCCGCAGCCTCCCGACATAGCAGAGGCCGGGTCGGCCGGGCCGGGTGGGACGGGTGCAGGCGGCTGGTGCCGTCTCCAGCGCTTTCCCCCACAGATCACAACCAGCCAGGGGCAGAGACGCTGCCACACCCTCCCAGGGTCCCCAGGAAGGACAGCAGAGTCAGGAGGACAAGTCCACTTCTGCAGGTGAGAGTCCTCAAAACACTCATGGGGCAGGCAGAGGGGCCGGTTTCAGACATGCACCCCCTCTGCCTGCCGGAGGGCTCTCCCGCTTTCTCTTCCTGAAGGGCTATGACGGGTTCGGGTGAAGCTTCTGTCTCTTGCGCTCGGGGCGTGTTGTGAACTTGTACCTGCAGGCGTGCTGTATTCGTTGTGTTTCGGAATGTCCGGCCACACTCACTCCCGTGTCCTCACCTCGCCTCCACTCACCTGGGCGTTTCGTCACCTTCGGTTCTTTCTATGTGCTTGTTTTTTTCATTTTTCTTCTGTGTTTCCTTCTGGAGAGTTCCGACTGCTGTGCCTTCGAGTTCAACCCTCCTTTCCTCTGCGGTGTCCGACCTGTCGCTAATCCCACTCAGCGTCTTTTTCTTCTCAAGCATTTGGGCTTCGTCTCTAAAAGTTCCATCTGGACACTTTTTTATATCATCCCTGATTCTACTTGACTCTTTAAACATAGGGAATGCAGTTATAAACGCTTCTAAAGTCCTTCTCTGGCCCGTTCTACCATCTAGTTCGGTCTCAGCTGACAGAGTACTCTCGTTATGGGCCGTGCTTTCTTGCTTCTTCACATGCCTGCTGGACACTTTGAATTTTACCCTGTCGGGAGCTACGATTGTGTGCTGCCACACACGGTTGCGAGCTTTGTTCTGGAATGCAGTCCCTTGGACGCAGTCAGATCCTTCCAGGTGTTGCCATGATAATTGCCAAGAGGCTGTGAGGCAGGGCTCAGACTGCGACCAAGGCAGGACCTTCCGTGAACTCTGCTCTAAGACCCCTGGATCGTGAGGTTCTCCAGTCTGGCTAGTGGGGACGCGTGCGATGTAGGCTTTCTGCTCCTCCCCATGCTTCCCTCCCCAGCATGGGTAACTTCCTCATATGGTTCTCGCCGAAGGCTCGTGGGAGACCCTCCAAATCTCCAGGTTCTCCCCGTGTGGCTCTCTCCTCTCTGGTCCTTCTTCCATGAGTCTTAGCTGCCTGGGTCTCTCCAGATTTCCAGCCCCATCTCCTCTCCTCGCGAGGTCTGCAAGGCTCTGCTTCGGTGTCCTCCCCGTACACTGCAGCCTAGAAACATCCTCAAGGCAGTAAGCTGTGACAATCAGGGGTCTCACCCGTTTTCTGTCTCTCAGAGATCACTCGTGCTTTATTGCCTGATGTCCAGTGTCTGGAAAATTGTTCTTTCGTGTGTGTGTGAACATTTATGTGTGTGTACGTGCATATACATATGTCACCTTTTTGTTTTATTGCATTTTAAAGTTATATTTAGTGGGACGATAAATCACAATCCAATCCCTTTTGCTCTCTTGGTGGGAAACACAAGTCCTCAAACAAACATTTTAAAACTATAGAGTCCTTTCTGCATCCCAGTCAGCACCGAGCGACAGCTAGCAGTGCTCGGCGGCAAGAGCTGCTCCGGCTCAGATTTGGGCTCTGTCACCCCACCTGCTTGGTGCTGGACCTCAGACGGGTCACACTCTGTCTTGGGGCCCCAGTCTCTCCCTCTGTGGAGGTGAAGCTACGGGACTAAGTCCTCCCCGAGGCCCCTCTACCTGGGGTCCGGTCTTTTGTACATCAGTGGGTTCACATACAACCTCGCGTTGGGACAAAGAGATGGTTGAATTCTCCTGGTGTGAAGCTGGGGGGGGGGTACTAAACTACCCTAGACACCCTACTTGAGAGGCCCTCCTGGAGAAAAGGGCCTTGGAACCCCCGCATGACCCAAACACCGTGTGCTTTCCGTCCTCAGAGCCCAGTCAGGAAGTGAGAGCAGACCAAGCTCCTTCTCAGCGGCCCCTGGCCAGGCTTGACCCTCGGGTCAGCCCCACCCACCAGGTACAGGGAGCGGGAGCCGTGTGCTGGGGAGGGGTTCAGGGGAGGCACTGGCAGCAGCTTTTTTTTTTTTTTTTTTGAAAGAGAAAGTGGGAGAGAGCACCAGCGGGGCGGGGGCGGGGGGGGGAGAGGGGGAGGGAGAAGCAGCCTCTCTGCTGAGCAAGGAGCCCCATGTGGGGATGGACCCCAGGATGCTGGGATCACGACCTGGGATCACAATCCCAGGCAAGGGCAGGCGCTTCACTGAGCCCCCCAGGGGCCCCTGGCAGCCGCTTTTAGACTCAGATCCTCCCGCGGAGTGCCTGGAGCCATTAGGTGCTGAGGCCCGCCTCACCTAGAGCCCACACCCAGGGTGACTCCTCTGCAGATTGTGGGCTGGGGGAGGCAGTCCCCGGCACCAGCATCACCCACCCTTCCAACTGACATCCACCCAGGCCCCGTCCTCGTGCCTGCGGCGGTAGGTGAGAGCAGGCATTTCGACAAAGTGCTTCAAGCAGGGCTGATCCCCACCTTTCAGGCCGCACATTTCAGGGCAGGTGGCCCAGTCTTTCCCCGACCCTCTTGGGCACAGAGTGCTCAGCCTGGATGAGGGCTGGGGACGAGCCCAAGACGATGAGGACCCCGCCCTGCCCTTGGGCGCTCACAGTCGGGAAGTGGGTACTCCGCCTCAGGAAAGGAGGCACGACAGGGCGGGGGGGGGGGGGGGGGGTGGGGGGTGGGGGGGAGTTGGGAGGAGTGAGGCGGCAGTCCGGGAGGGCTTCTTGGAGGCGGTGGCCTCCCCTGGGCGGGGCAACAATTCCACCCAGCGAGGCTGGTCCCGGAGTGGCCTGCTCGGTCTGTCCCACCACAGTGGAGCCCGGCGGGGCCCTGGAAAGCCGACGTCGCCGGAGGACCCGGCCACTTCACGCTCCGGATGCTCGAGCTGAGCCTGCGGGAGGAGGAGCTGCGCGCGCAGCACCAGACCGCGCTGCTGCGCCTGCGCGAGAAAGCGCTGGAGGAAAGGATGCGCGCTGAGCTGGCCTGGTTGGAGCAGCAGCGAGGGTGAGCGCATGCGCAGTCCCTCCCCCACCCCGCTCGGGCCCGCCCCCCCGGCGCCGGGCCCCGCCCCCGAGCCGCGGGCCAGACGGTGTGGCCGGGTTGCAGACTGCGCCGGTCCCAGTCGTGAGGGTGTTCGCGGGACGTTCGCGAAGCCCGTGAGGCACCGGGAACAAACGCCCGAACCCGCCCGCGGTGCCGCCTCCCCCGCGAGCCGCGGCCGGTCCTGCCGTCTGGTCGAGCGGCGCTCGCGGCCGCTGACGGCGTTCGGACACGCGCCCGGTCCGGAGAACCTTCTGGAGCCCCCCTACGCCGCCGCCCGCAGGGGCGCGTCCTGCTCCGCACACCCCTGCAGCCGGCGGCCGGCCTCGAGCGGGCAGCGAGACGCCTGCAGAGTAGAGGCCTGCGGGCGGGCCGCGTCGGTGAGGACGGATCCCTGACTGCGCTGCCCGCTGGCCAGGCCGCGTCCGTGAGGACGGACGCACGGATACCGACGCATGTTCCCTCTCCGGCTCCGAGAAGTGCCCCCGTGAAGGGCTTCCCAGGCTGTGCGCGTCGCGCGTGGTTGCATGACGTGCCCCTCCCCAAGGGACCCTCCGGGCGGCCGGAGCTCCGGGGTGCAAGACATCGCCCCGCCTGCATCGGTCAGGCCCGAAAGTGGTCATGAAGCGTAGGCGGGAGGAGGGACAGCCTGGGCTGGGCCCCCAGGTCCCCTGGGTTCCCCCAGCCCGTCAGAGCCGTGGGCAGGGGCCATCCCGGGTCCACCTGGCTGGCCGGGGCTGGCCGTGTCTGCAGTTTTCCACATCCGCTTGCTGGATGCGAGGTGGGCAGTGCGAGGTGGGCAGCGCGAGGTGGGCAGCGGGTCCTGCCTCCTCCCTCAGGTGTCTGGGCCGCAAGGGGAACGCCGCGGTGCTGGCAGTCTTGGCAGAGAGGCAGAAGCAGGCCCTCAGCAGCCTTGAGCGGGAGCAGGTAAGGGCCAGCTCAGCCCTGAGGGGTGGGTGGGCAGCCGGCACCGACTGGGTCCTGCCACCCTCCCGGTTGGCTCGCGAGCGCTCTGCACCACCCCATGATAGTTCCCCGCCATCAGCACCCTCCCGGGGAGCTCTGGACCCTGTGGTGTGAGGGGAGCGTCCAGGGCCCAGAGGGGGCAGCGTGGCCTCAGTCCTGACCCCTGTGGCCTCCTGGAGCCTCGCCAACGGGAGAATGACAGCAGTGCCTGCTGTGGGGGCTGCAGGGGCCTTAGCACAGCCAGCACCGCCCAGGGGGGATTGTGCACGACCGCAGAGGGGCCCACTAGCTGCTCCGAGCCCAGTGTCCTGGGGCCACTCTGTGG
Source organism: Eira barbara (assembly GCA_020311275.1). Classification (NCBI taxonomy): domain Eukaryota; kingdom Metazoa; phylum Chordata; class Mammalia; order Carnivora; family Mustelidae; genus Eira; species Eira barbara. Next base: position 1,395,794 of record JAHRIG010000040.1, read on the forward strand.
TGGGACCAGTGTTAGCTCCTTTATGCAGATGGAGAAACTGAGGCTCAGTGTAGGGGGCTTGCCTTGCCCAGGGACCCGCAGAGGGGCAGTGAGGGGTGATGCTAGGTTGACAGAAACCTTCCCCCCAGATAGCCTGTAAGGGCCAGAATCCCAGGCAGAGGGGCCAACGGGAGGAGACCCAGACAGATAAATGCAGGGGACAGACACCATGACCGTGAGCTGTGAGGGCAGCTTAGAAGGGGCTCGAGTTATGACGTGGCAATGCAGTGGTGAACTAGGCAGTCTGAGCCCCTGACCACTGGGGCTTGAGCAAGGGACCCAGCTCTTGGGAACCTTGAGAAGGGACATAGCTCTTCCAACCTATAAAAGGTGCCACCCCCCGGGGAGGGTGCACAGAGACCAAGCACATGCTCTGGGCAAGGTGGCTCTGCCGAACGGCGTCCCTCCAGAGGCAAAGCAGGGACCAGAGGACACCTGCGGACGAGTCCAGGGGGCGGGGGCAGGGCCCGGAACCTGGAGAGAGGGAGGGCTATGTGGGGGAGGGCAGAAGTGCAGCCAGCCTGTCCCGACCCAGGGAACAACACCCTACCTTCCCTCCCGCCTCCTGCCAAGCCTCCTGCTGGCCAAACCCAAGGGCGGCCAACATGTTGAGCAGCGTGAGGAAGGCACCTGGAGGGGCTCAGGGAAGGCCCCTCTGGAGCCGGGACGCCCCCCAGACCCCCCTTCCCCGCTCATCACTCTCATCCCGTGGGTCTCTCTCTGTGCGCGGCTGGGGTTGGGCTGACTTCGCCTCTGGCTGGTTCAGAGAGAGATCCGGTGCCTGCAGAACGCTTACCGGTTCTCGCACGAGGAGAGGAAGCTGCTTCTGCAGCACCAGAGGGACATCCTGTCCCTGCGGATGGCTGTGGTACAGCTGCAGCAGGAGCTCGAGGCCCGGACCGGGCTGCCTCAGGTGGGCGCACTCCCCGGGCTGGAGGCTTATCCCCTGCCACCCGGTTGCTCTGTGGGACAGTGCAGGACCCCCGTCAATACGCCTCAACCCATCGCGGGGAGGGCCTGGGGGAGGTCTAATGGGAGGGCAGGAGGCGGTCACCTCCTTCGGGGACCAAGGAGGTTTCCTGGATACCCCAGCCCTGGTTAGGCTCTCCACGGGGAGCTAGACCCCACCCCCCACCATAGTAGGGGAAGGTGCTCCAGGCTCAGGGGTGGGGGTGAGAAGCCCAGTGGGAAGGAGGGGGTTAGACTAGAGCTGGGGCTGGGGCTGGGGCTGGTGGTGGCTGAGGCAAGAAGGAAGGGTGGCCTGGGCTCCTAGGGGGACAGCCCCTTGGGGAACACCAAGCAGCAAAGGTGTCCTTGCTCCAACTCCCCGTCCCCACCAGCTGTCGCATGGAGGGGGTCGTGTGGACACTGAGCGGGGTGGACATCCCCAGCCTCAGCGTCTCCTCCGTTGAGATGGGGATGCTGACGGCCTCACCTGGCAGGGTGAGGGTGGAAAGAACTGGGTTCTGCTGGGTGAGCAGCGGGTGGTGTGCGCCCCGCCCTAGGCCGACCCGCAGGACAGGTGACCCAGGACTGCCCGTTGCCAGAGCGTGGCCTTGAGTGTGGGCACGGTGACCCGAGGCAGCCTCGGGCAAGGAATCCCAGCCCTGGGCCTTATGTGTGCACCTGCTTGGGGGCAGTTAGCTCCGACGCGGGCTGCTGGGAAGTTTGAGCCACCTGTCTGCGCCGGCGAGAGCACCAGCCTCAGCGCCGCAGCCCGGGCAGCCAGCGGCCTCCGCACATACAGCCTGCCCCCTGCATTGCCTGAGAGCAGGTGACACAAGTGTGTTTCACACTGCTCCCCGGTGCTGTCTCTCAGAGGTCTGGCCCTGAAGTCAAGCCTGCTCAGATGGAGGGGCCGGCACTGGGCTCCCTGTGCCCGTCAGCACCTGGCGGCCCCACCAGCCCCAGCCCCCGGAGAAGCTCTGAGAGCCCACGCGCCCAACAGTGAGTTGTCAGCGGCACTCCTGGTCTCCGTGCTCTCCATTAAAGCCTTTCCTGTGTGGAGTGGCCCCGGTGCTCCTGGCTGCTGGGCCCTGCACGTCTCAGCCCTGCTGGTGGGGAGGGGGCGGCCCTGGGGACCCCGAGGGGATCCTGCTCTAGCCGGCTGGCCCATGGGGATGTGGGCAGAGGCCAGCGCGGCCCTGGGGTCCAGTGGGAGGAACACAGCAGAGGAGCACAGCGCTGGCTCACTCCTAGCTGGGCTGCTGGCTAGAGTGTGGCCCTGGGGTGCCCTCCCTTCTCTGAGCCTGGCTCCTCATCTGTGAAAGGGGACAAGGCTGCCACCATCCCTTGGCTACGTGGGGTGCAGGGAGACAAAACAACTAGACAGGCTTTGCTGGGGGACAGCAGGTGGCCCCCGTGCGCCCCCCCCCCAGCAGCCAGGAGCCTCCTCCGAGGCTGGCTTGGGGCTTTCCTACCAGCTGTGACGGCTGGGCCTTCTCTCGCAGGCCTGGCCACATGGCTGCTGGCCTCGTTTTGCGGCAAAAGGGCCTCTCCTGGCCGATGAGGGGGCGCTGCCCTGAGAGGGTGGAGGGGGGTCCGATGAGCAGGACCCCGACCCAGAGCCCTGTGGGAGAGAGCAAGCTGCTTTTCCCATCACGACTGTCCTACATCCCTTCTCGTCTGCCTCAATAAAATGGTCCCAGGGCTGTCGGCCCACCAGCCAGACTCTAATCCCAGCAAGCTGGGGGAGAGGACACAGGAGGCAGCTCCTACCCAGGGAAGAGCTCCCCGCCCCCACCAGGAGCGGCCTTCGCAGGGACCCCTGCCTGCCTGCGGGAGCACCAGCGCCTCCAGTGACCCTCTGCCCATGGGGCAGGACCCTTTGCCTGCCTCCTCTGCGCAAGGGGGTCCTGGCCCACTCAGCTGCCCGGCCACAAGCCCCGCTCGCCTTCCCCATGAGAGGGCTTTGCAGATAAATCTCAGCGTGGACTGATGTACCCTTCACGTTGCCTTCGATGGCCGGGCTCGGGGATCTCGGAAGAGGCTTCCAGGCCCACTGTACCCTGTCCGGTCCCAGGGAGCCGGGTTGGGAAGGCTGTGTGGATGGGGCCATGTGTACAGGCTGTGAGTAGGCCTGGGTCCTGTGGGCACCGGCCGTCCCCCGAGGGGGCGAGGCCTCGCTTGATTTCTCACGACACCAGTGAGGCACTAGTCACCGTCGGAAAGTTAGGGAACAGAAGAGCTACGTACGCAGAAGGAAAAATCTCAAATTTCTCACAGCCACCGCCTCCCTTGTTGAGAGAGACCTTTGATTTTTTGCGGGAGGTCAGGCCGCGCAGAGAACTTTTCTTTGGCTCCAGCAAGAGGAGCTAAGGGGAGCTGGGGGTGGGCGAGGGCCCAGGTGCACCCTTGAGCTAGGGCCCCCGGAGCCACTCCCTGTGCTGCTTGGCGCCCCCCCCCCCCCCGGGCTCCTGGCCTGAGACCCTGGGTGTGGCGAGGGGGTGGGCAGGACGATAAGCCTTTAAAGGGCAAGGGGGCTCCCATTCCAGGTTATTTAGCTGGTCCTGTCCCCAGGGCAGTGCCGAGGGGTGGGTGATGGGCTCAGGCACAGCCCCCTTGCTCTGTGCTCAGCGTCCTTGCTCCTGGGGCCGGGCAGGGGCCTGCATCCGGGACACCCCAGAGTGGACAGCTGCCTCCCAGGCCTTGTCCCAGAGAAGTCAGAGCTCCAGCCCCTGAGTGGTCCCCTCCTTCAAAGGCCCAAGATTACAGGCTTTAGGATGGCCCCGGGACCCCACGCCCTTTTCACGCCCCCGATGTGGGTTTGACCCCACTGCGGGGAGACGGGGAGACGCTGGGCAGGGGAGGGCAGCAAGCCGTACCTGGTTGTAGTGTGCGCCTTGGGGAAGGGGGGCAGAAACAAGGCAGGCGGAGCCTGAGAGAGGCGGCTGCGGCCCAGCCGGGCTCCCCACGGCACTGACCTTCGCTCCAGGCCCTTGCCTCCAGCCACCTCCTTGAGGCTACGACGATGGGGGAGGGGGCTCTTGATGGCCGTCCATGTGCCCCGAGCACGGCAGCAGGTCTGGATGTGCAGCATCTGGGCCTCCCAGAGCGCAGGGGAGCCCAGTGGCCGGTCTCCCCTGTGCTCGGGACAGATGCCTCCCTCCCATCACGCCGCAGAATCATGCCTATGCCCTGTTAGCCCCCAGCCTTGGCCCCATCTGGGGGCAACAGCCTGGTGGGCAGGACCCAGGCCATGTCTTCTCTCACCTGTGTGCTGACCACTCAGCCACTGTCCACAACTGTGCCCTGGACACATGCCGTCCTGCTTGTGGAGTGTCCTGGTCAGGGCTCGTCACCTGGGGAGGGCACAGCCCAGACAGGCAGTCACAGCCCCTCTGCACTCACTGCCTTGTAGCCTTCCCACTGGGCAGGAGGATGGGACACGCCCCGCGGCCACTTCAACTGCGGACAGTCACCGGCTGCCTCCAAGGCCTGTGTGGGGAGAGGACACGCCTGTGGCCAGTGGCTGGCCTGATGCTGGGGGCCGGCTTGTAGAGAGCCAGATCCCTGTGGACCAAGGTAACCAGATAAGGCAGCAGCGGCCGAGGACTGACGGTCACTCTCTCCAGGGGGCCCTGGCCACTTGGGGCGGCACCAGGCTTGTGATCAGACAGACCTGCATCCTGGCAAGCCTTGCCCGAGCTGTGTGACAGGGCCATCCCCCACTGCTCCCTCCATGTCTGGGTGCATGGGGCCTGCCCTCAGGAGGGTCCCCTGCACACGCCTCCACCGCCATTTCCGGGCGGGGGGGGGGGGCGAGGGATGCTCCTCCCTGTCCTCAGTCTCCCCCTCTGTAGGACGGGAGGCCAGGTCAGGGCGGGCCGGTTTGCTGAGGCTGACTGGTCCACATGGCTTCAGAACTCCTGGACACTGTCCCGCCCACACTCCTTTGCTCACAGGAGACCCCCTGCCCAACCCCCGCCCTTTGTCGTGGATGGAGAGGACGCAGCCTCTGATGGAACACTGTGGGCAGAAACTCCAGGGCCGGCACTCCCTGGGCGGAAGTAGTCCCTGCAGCCCCCTGGACGCCAGCGTGAGTCGAGGCTTGGCCCTGTGCCTTCTGCGGGCAGGGTGGGGGCCTGGCCTTGCTTGGTCGGGCTCTACTGTGTGGCTTTGGATGGGACGGGTCACTCTGTCCACCAGACAAGGGTGTGGATGTTTGGGGCCTGTTTGGCCCTTCCCAGGTGGATTCGTCCATTGAGGGGGTCTTTGGAGCCCAGGGGGCGGGTATCTGGTAAGTGGGGGTCTCCAGGGCCATCTTTAAGGGGATGGTCTTTGTTCGTTATCATAGTCACAGGAGCATGCTGGGGGTTATCCACTGCTAAGGGGCACGGACTGATGCCATGCCCTGGGGGCGGTCTCTCTCCAACATGTTCCCAGCAGGTGGTTGAAGGCAGCATAAGCTCAGTAGGGTCGGAACCAGAGCTGGATTTTGCCAGCAGCCCCAGGGAGGAGCCTCACCAGATGGAAATCTGGGCGTCAGGGGAACAGAGGTGTGAGGTTTGGAGGGCTGCCTTGGGCCGGCGGGACTCTGAGACAGGAGTCGGGACCCTGGGGCATGGCGATGCCTGTCTTCTCCTCCAGAGAACCTCATTCCCTCCGGGCACCCCTTGTCATGGCCTGAGCCCCCTGGGCACCCCCAGCCCTCCCCATGCTGTCCAGAGCCTGACCCCCTCTGTGGAAACAAAGATGTTCGCTGGTGAATCAGCCCCAGGTCCGATGGTAGGGGCAGTAGGAGGGGCGCTTCTGGGGAGATGTGCCTCTGAGTCTCTCAGATGGCAACACCCCCAGAGACCTGAAGCTGCAGGGACCGAGGCCAGAACCCATAAACACAGGGTCCCGTGCCCCCACCCGGGGGGGTCCTGTGCCCTGGCGGTCCCCTCCTGTTGGGGCAGATGCCTGGCAGGCCGGCTGTCAAGCTCACGGGGTAGTTGAAGGTCCCACAGAGGCCCTGAGCCGTGAGGAGGAGGCTGGGGGAACGGGACCCTCTCCGGGGAGCCCCCCAAAATGTGACATCCCCAAAATGTGCCTGCAGGATGGAGACCTGTTGGCAGGAGGACCACCGTGACCCCTTGTCTCAGCCAGAAGCCGCCCCGCAGACCACTGCTCCAGGTGACCCCCCCCCACAAAGGCCCCACCCTGCACCAGGGACAAGGAATCCCCACTTAAGGGTCATCCAAGACCAGCTTCTCAATCAGAGCCAGGTTTCTCCCAGAGCCCCACAGGGGAGCCCTGCCCGCCCCCACCCTCCCGACACGGGCCCCTGCGGGGCAGGCGAGGGAGACCCCTGTCCAGAGCGTCTGGGCCTCAAGGAAGCCGGCCAGCGCGGGTGCAGCCCCCCACCCCACCCCCGTCTCGCACACAGCAGCTTCCAGGCCAGACCCGCCCAGACGTGACTCCCTCCCGTGTGGACGGGCAGAGAGTGGGGGGCTCAGCCACGCGTGCGCGCTGTGGACATTTCTTCTGCCTGTCAGGGCGTTTCTGGTTTTGGTCCGCTGGCTTGGGGCCTGTGGCTTGTGGGCTGCGGCCCGTCCGTGCCCCGCAGGGGTGACAGAGCATAAGGACTGTGGGCCTCACCCCAAACGCCCCTCTCTCTGCAGCTCCTGCGCCCTCTAGCCCGTGTGCGGGCAGCCCCCTGGGGCTGGGCCCCGAGTCCGAGTCTGAGTCAGCTCCCCGGACCTGTGCCGGGTCCCGTGCCGCCTCCTCCCTGAGCGGGCTGTCCTGCTCTTCTCTCCAGGAGTTTCAGAAGGCATCCGCCACGCTGGTGCAGCTTTCCGAGAGCTCCGTCTCCCTCTCGGACTGGGAAGCTGGGGACCCCACTGATGCAGACGCTGGCGGGTCTGGGGTGCTCTCACCTCAAGACTCCCGGGGGGTCCACCGGGGCGGGGAGCGGGTGGCCTGGGAGAGGCTGGAGGGCAGCAGGACCGGTCCCCGGGGCGGCTCCCCCATAGACGCAGGAGGTCCAGAGCCCAGGGGAGACCTCGTGCGGGCGGGCCGGCTGCTGCCTCTCCCAGATGCCCCTTCTGGGAGGTCAGGGTCAGAACTATCAGAGGCATCCAGTGAGGTCTGGGATGAGGAGAACCTGCTGGGGCCAGGCCCTGGTGCTGACCCAGCCTCAGGGCGCTCCTCCCCTGCGGGAGGCTCATCCCACCGGGAAGGTGGCAGGGCGCCCTGCTCTGTACCTCCTTCCCTGGGCCTTGGGGAGGGGCAGGAAGCTTCCAGACCCAGCGGGAGCCTGATCAGTGGATTAAATACAGAAAGAGCCAAACAGGTGTCACTGGTGGCTGCCTTCCCACCACTCCCATCCACAGCCTCTCCCTCCAGTGACTTAGACCTGCCCCTCTCCTCTCCCTCCGGGTCCTCGGCATCCAGAGGGGTGGAGTTTGGCGAAGGAGGAGACACTGGGGCTCTGCAGGCCTCGGCTGCCTGCCCAGAGGAGCCTGGGGACACCGACCTGAGTCTGTCCAACCACAGGAAACCTCAACAGGCCTGGTCTGAGCCTGAGGTCCCCGTGAGCCCGCAGGCTCCTCCTGGGGACCCTGGCGGTCTGGTAGCCCAGACACCCGAGGGCTGGGCACCTGGGTGTAGGGGGAGGGGACACTCCCCTGCCCCAGAGGAAGCCTGCCCCACCCCGGCCAGTGGGGTCTTGCTGGAGATCCTGTCCCCCGTGGACGATGTGCTGTCCTGTGGCAGTGCTGACCTTCCGTTCTCCACCCACAGGGACACCAGCCTCCCTCCTTGGCCTCCCACCCTCCCAGCAGAGCGTGAGGGCGCCAGCCTGCACTCAGACTTCCCTCCCCCACCTGAAGACACCATGTCTCCTGGGGGCTCGCCGGGCCCCCCCGGGGAGGATGCCTCCATCAGAACTTCGGAGTTGCCCTCCTTGTCTGAGGAGGTCCTGCCTGAGCCACTGTTCCCGGGGCCCCAAGAGTCAGGGCTCTGCCTGAGGGCGGGCAGACAGCATGGAAGCCTTGGGGAAAAATTGGGCGAATCATGTTGTGACGGGGGAGCTGAGGCTTCGGGCAGCCAGTGGTCTGAGCCAGCTTGCTGCCTAGGGTCCCCCTTGTGTGTGGGGGACGGTGGTTCTGTGGGGGGGGCTCCCAAGGCTGCCAGCGCAGCCCCCAGCCCCATCCAGAGTGGCCTTCGTGGCTGGAGAGGGTCTGCCCATGTTGTTGGCGGCTGGAGGTACGGGGCCGTCGGGCACCGGGCACGGCGACCCGGATCCTGCTTTGGGCGTGGGCTCCCACACAGATGTACCCAGTGGGGAGAGAGCCGAGGTGGTGGACTTGGTGTCCAGCCAGCTCACCAGAAGGATCCTGTGCGACACGCTTGCTGTGCTCTCGGAGCTGGCCCAGCCGGCCGCCCGCTGATGGAGAAGCAGCTGCGTCACCACGGCTGACCCGGCACGTCCCCAAGACTGATGAGACTCCTGAGGAGACAGGGCAGGGCCCGCGGTGACACACAGACAGCTGTGACATTGCTGTGTCACTGTGCCCATGCGCGCCTGTGTGTGTGGGAGGCTCCGGAAGCCTGGACCACCGAGGGCAGAGCCGCTGTCGAGAATAGCCGCCTGCCGCCGGCCGTGTAGGTGGTCCTCTGACGCTAGGCGGGGGACCGGGCACTGGCGTGACATCCCGCGCAGTGGGCTCTGTTCTTCCGGGCTTTGGGCCCACGGCTTCCATTAGGCCCCCAAAAGGGTCCCTGCTGCACAGTTCAAGAGGTGGGAAGCTGAAAGGTTGTGCGGGGCGTGTCCGAAGGCTGGCTGGCCCGGGACAGGTCCGGAAGTCGTGGATTCGAGAAAGAACATTCTGGAGGAGCCAGGAAGGGGAGCAGCTCTGAGGCTGAAACAGGCGCCAGGCCACAGAGACCGCCCGCCAGCACGGAGAGCCTCCCGCAAAGGCCACGGGAGAGAGCGCCGTTCTGGGGATGCGGGAAGCCTGGGTGGAGGTGGGCAGGGGGCGCGTCTGTGCGGGCTCACACCCCCAGCTCTGTGACCCTGGGAGGCCCAGACCTGCATGTGGGCCAGCCCAGCTGTGCGGATTAGAGCAGCCCACTCAAGGGCCAAAGGTCACCGGCCAAAGTTTGGCCTGTCCTCTGGGGGTAGGTGGGCCCAGGCCTCCCTGAGAGCTCAGGACACCTTCTGGAAGACACAAGAGCCCGTTCCCTGGTGGCCGTCCACCATGGAATGAGCTCTCGGGGACACCAGCGGTCTTGGGGGTGGGGGCGGGGTGCTGACCCCTCAGGCCTTGGCTCCTTCCACCCAGGGCCTCACGTTTACCAGCTTTCGGAGAGGAGCTCATCCCCTTGACAGCTTTTATGGACCCCTAGGAAGACCCAGACCTTTGCGACTTGTAGTTTAGGTGGGACACGTCTCCACGCCTGGCAGAGCCCCGAGGTCGGCCTGTGCCCTCCACCTTCTGGCTCTGGCAAGCTGCCTCTTCCAGGCAGCCCTCCACTGGGCCCCAGCTCAGGGGCAGCTGCGTGTCCGGGCTGGCTGCTGGCCAGACCCACCTTTGTCACATGCTGGCTCATCCTGGCTTGGGGCTCAGGAAGGCACAGCTAAGACACCTCATGCGCTCCTGCTTTCGCCCGGGAGAGCCTTGGACCAGGGGTGGGGGTGTTCGCGCTCTGTAGACACATTTCCAAACAGCTTCTGAGCTACAGCTTTCTTATTGATTTCCTTCTAGTTTTCTGAACAAATTAGTCTGTAATTTTTTATTTTTCTCTATTTATTGCTGACCCTTTTGGATTTACGAGGCCGTGTGAGAGGAATGATGTATCTTACACACACACGTTTGGCTACCATGGTAATAAATCTCCTGCGTCAAAACCCTGCAGATTTGCCCCCTTTCTGGTGGCTGTGGGTGGGGTGGCTGCACTCCCAGCTGGACCCTCCTGAACGACCTTCCCCGGTGCCGGTGGCCCCGCGCCCACGATGGCCCCGCGCTCTGCGGGAACTTGGTTCAGCTCAGCCCTGGGGAAGGTGTCTGACGCCCTCAGTCTCCCCCAGCCCAGAGAATGCGGAGCGCAGCTCTGGCACTCAGGTCTATTGGAGCCCGCAAAATTCTACACCGAGACTGTGGCCGCAGGGCCTCACGCCTTGGCTCCAATCCCTGACAATCTCTTGGGCCGATAAATCCTGATACTGGCCTCCAGAGAAGTCATTCTCTTTCATAGAAAACAATTATTTCTCAGTTAAAGCCCACATTTAATTTTCCAGTGATCCGTCTCTTTCAGCTGTCCTGCTCCGCCGTCCCCTTCTGCATAAAATGCCCCTGGAGGCGCCTTCAGCGCTTCAAACCCCAAATCATCAGACCAGCTTTATAGGGCCTTTTGATCCCTTACCCTGAGTGGCCGACACAGCCGTTCCTATAAAACACAGCCGAGAGGGGTGCCTGGGTGGCTCAGTGGGTTAAAGCCTCTGCCTTCGGCTCAGGTCATGATCCCAGGGTCCTGGGATCGAGCCCCGCATCGGGCTCTCTGCTCCGCGGGGAGCCTGCTTCCCCCTCTCTCTCTCTGCCTGTCTCTCTGCCTACTTGTAATCTCTGTCAAATAAATAAAATCTTTAAAAAAAAAAAAACCACCGAGGGCAGGAGGGCAGGTATGGGGCAGCGGCAGCTATGCACCCCGAGGGGAACACAGCATTGCCCATCTGGATGGTGCTGTCCTGTGCCCAGGGCACCTGGCCCCCCAGGGTCTGCCCGGGCCATGTTCTCTGACTGTCGGCTGAGCACCTGAGCAAATCCAGCTGAGATCAGACCTGTCCGTGCCCAGTCCCCAGGCAGCACCCAGGCCCCAGAAGAAGGTCTGCAAGTTCCCACGGCCCGCCCTCCGCCAGGCGTCGATGCCAAGCTGCTCCCCACCCTCGTCCCCAGCACAGGCCCTCCCATGTCCCTGTGAGCACAGCTGGGAGCAGGTGGTAGAGTCTGCAAAACGTGCTGACAGGTTTGGGACACAAGGACAGGATCATGAGTACACGTGCAGCTTCTCTGCACCCGTGGCCCTCCCTCCGGCGGCCGCGTCCACCCAGGCCGTAAGATGACCCAGCGGGGCTGCTGTGACGCTCAGAGCCCGTCCCAAACGCTGCTCTCCACCTCTTCCTGGGGGTGTGGCAGGGATCCTGTCCCCACACGTCCACCATCCAGGCCCTCCTCAAGGTGTCCTTGTGAGGACACACGGGACTGAACCCCCCCCCCAACCAGGCTCCGTTCCTGGCATGTGGCAGTGGTTTAGAATAGTCGTCCTTCTAGAAGGTTTCTGAGGAACGGACGGTGTTCCTGAACAGCTCCGTGGGGACACCCAACACCAGCTGGAGGGCAGGGCCCGTTCCGGAGCCCGGGCCGCAGCTGGATCCCTCCCTCGGCCCCACGCAGAGCCTGCCGTGTCTGTGGGGCACAGAAAAGGCTCAGCGGCTCTGCCCTCCGGGGCTCGTGCCCATCCAGCCGCACGGGCTGGCGTGGCTCAGCCCCGGGAGCAGGGAAGCAGCTGCGCCTTTGCCGGCCCCTCCTGAGCCTCAGGGTGCCCAGGTTGGAGGCCGTCGAATTTGTGCCATGTGCCCTGAACTACAGTACCTGGGCCCCCGAGCCTCAGTTTCCCCCTCTGTAAACAGGAACACCATCCCTCACCGTATCCGCTCCGCAGTGCAGGCGTCCCCACCATCGGATGCCTGCGGTCGCAGCACCACCCTGTCGGAGGGTCGGACAATCACCCTGGGCTGCGCATGTTCCTTCCTTAGCAGCACAGTCGCCAGGGCCCGCGCTCCTGCGGAGGGCAGCGCCTCTCTCGGGGCAGAGCAGTGCCAGGGTGGAGGCGTGGGGCTTGGAGCAGGGCCTGGAAAGCCAACGGGGCAGCAATGTTGCCGGTTTCTCGGATTCTAAGACCCCCCCCCACCTCGTTTCGATGCTTCTGAGTTGGGCTGCACTCCACACTCGACGTGTGCATTTCCGGGTGCAGCGTCTCCGTGCTGGGTGAAGCCGGGTGCCACAGCTGGCTCGATGTCACCCAGCCCGTCTGGGGTAGAGTGTCACCCGCCCATGCAGACTGGCCACCACCGGGGCTCAAGAGGTCAGCGGCACAAGCCTGCTTTGTCCCCGTGCGGCGGGTCACCCCCTGCTCCCTGCCTGATGAGACCTGAGGGAAAGGGATCCCCACAGCAGGAACGGGGGTTTGGCCAGTGCTCTCTGGGACTGGGGCTGGCGGAGCAGATGCTGGCCACCTGCCGGCCAAGGAGGGAACAGGAGAACCCTAAGGCTATTCAGTAGGGCCAGCAGGTACCCCACTGGCTGCCCCAGAGCACCCCGCTCTGGCTCCCTCACCACGGATGGGGACACGCAGGCCCTGGAGTAGAGCGGTGACAGTGGGATTTGCACCTGTGGAAGAGAGGGGCTCAGTCCCTCCAGGAGGCTCTCGGTGTCTCCCCAGAATTCACATGTTGAACATTAACCCCCAGTGTGCTGGTGGGGAAGCAGCTTCAGGAGGTGGTGGGGTTTGGCGGGCTCATGCAGCCGGGGCCCGGTGAGAAGAGGCCCCAGAGAGCTCTCTCTCCCTCTGTTCACAGAGGCACACAGAGGAAAGGCTCCAGGAGGACGCGGCAGGAAGGCGGCCAGCAGTTCGCAAACCCAGGAGCGGGCCTCACGGGAAGCTGACCCGCGGACCCCTTTCTGGGACGTCCAGCCTCCTGAACTGTGGGAAACAAATGTCTGTCGTTCAGGAGATGCCTGGTCTGAGCGGGCCAAGACAGCATCCTAGGTCAAATTCCTCCTGGGAGTGGGGTGCAGGCGTGCATGGCGGCCTGCAGGAGCCCGGCCAGCCTGTCTTTGCCAGCCCGATGACCAGCCTGCTGGTCCGTTTGCTCCAGTGTCGTCTTGTGGCTTCGTGGCCTCCCAGGTGGGGGTCTAACTGGTCGTAGGTGGAGGGGGCAGAGGCAGGGGGCATGGGAGGCCTGGAGGAGTCTGAGGTCCACCCCGAGGGCAGCAGGGGCTCCCATGGGCCCCAGCAGAGGAGGAGGGGCCCATGGAAGCACAAGAGGCAGACAGGGGCTCCCTTAGGACGCCGGTGCAGCCCCCTCTGTGGAGAGGGGCTGAGCTGGGGGCGTTCAGGGGTGCAGGGACCGGGTGCCTCAGTGGCTGGCTTCACCTTCCTTTTCCCTCCCTGGGTTCCACTAAGCCCCCCCTGGCTCTCCCCAACCTGTTCCCTGCTGGGCGGGGCTCTCCCTCCCACCCGCTCCCAGATCTCCACTCCCCTTCCCGGAAGGTCTCCTGGGAAGAGCCATCGATCAGGTCCTCACGGATCGCTCCTTCTCTCCTTCGGCCTTTCCATAAACCGTCCCCTCTGTCCTGGCCTCCCGTGGTGACCTGTACCAGCCCTACTTACCCTCAGAGCCCCACACCCCCAGAGCCCACCAGTGGCCTGGCACCTCCCTCAGATGTGGAAACAAGCCCGGGCTTCCATCTCGCCCCGACACTGCCCCCCGCGTTCCTCACCGGTCTGCAGCTCAGGCCACAGCTACTTCCTCCTTCCAGCTGCTCTGGGCAAAACCCTGTAGGAGGACACGACCTCTCTGTCTACATCTGGGTTTGATTCACCATGTGTCTTACCTTCAAGATGTTCCCAAAGTCCGACCCCATCGCTGGCACTGCCACGCACCACCTTGAGTCCCACCATCGCTTGGGGGGCCGTGATGGCCCGCCACGGCCTCCTGCTTCCCCTCGCCCCTCCTACATGGCAGCCAGAAGAGCAGACCACATCCCTACTCGAAATCCTCTGGCGGCCACACGACTTTCAGAGCTGGGGCCCTAGTCTACAGCCCACCTAGTAAGGGCCCACCCAGAGCTCCTCTCTGCTGGTTCTCTGGTTCCCTCCCTTCCCTGGCTCACTCTGCTCGAGCTGTTCTTCCAACACGCTTGGTCCTTCTACCTCAGGGCCTTTGCACATGTCCTCCCTCTGCCTGGGCTGCAGAAGGGCCAAGAGGCCTGAAGCATGAGGCTCTGACCAGGCCAGTGACTGCCGCTGACTCACGTCTGCTCTGCGATACTTCCTCTCTTCTCTGTTTCGGTCCCACAGTCCAGAGAAAATGTGGATATGCATAACAGTTACAAATAACAATTAAAAACCAGGTCTCCTGTGGAAGTAAGCAAAAAGGCATAGTGATAGGAGTTGAGGAGTCGATAGGTCGTCAGGGAGCTGGCATGAGCAAGGTCGTACCAAGCATCTGCGGGTCAGGCTCTATATGCCGAAAACTGGACAAGCAGCCACTGAGCAAAGAACCCATGACGGGACCTAAAGCAGACACAGAACGTTGAAAATACAGTGTGGAAGGCTGAGCCGCGGGCCCGGATCCTGGGAAGCGAGGACCGAGCGCCACACCTGCCGGGTCCTGGACGCCACAGCCTTAGACAGACAAGTCTCTAAACCGACCAGGGGGAAAATGGTCAGCGGTGGCCCCCGCCCAGAGAGGGCTCCTAAGGCACCTGGACCAGACCCTGCGGGGCTGCGCTGCCCCCAGCCCCTTCCCTCCCGTGCGGGAGTCCTTTCCGCGCAGTGAGGCAGCCGCCTGGTCTGGGTCTCTCCTTCCCCCAGTGCGCTCGGACACGGACGCGGGGGGCGCCCACGGGGTGTGGGGGCTCCTCTGGGGGCTCATCAGGGGTGCCGGGGAGGCTGAGCAGCGCCGCGACCAAGGCGCTCTGCTCTCTCTTTCCTTCTCCCTTCCTTTCTCCGGCCGTCTCTGCCCTATAAACGTTGCTGTGGCGCGCAGGAGCACCACGGGAATCCGTCCGCCCGCGTGCCTGCCGTTCTGAAGGCTCGGGGCTCGGGCTTGGTGGACCCGGACTGTGCAAACCGTCCAGTTCCCCGAGCAGGAACTGCCAGCTCTGTCCAGGGTCGGGGGCTCGGAGGCTGTTCGATGGGAAGGGGCGCCCCCTCCCGGAGCCTGAGGGTTCCCGGCCAAGGCTGCTCATTGTCCGCTTCCAAAGTAGAAGGGACGCGGTGACCCGACAGGCGACCCGACCCAGTGGACCGCTGGCGGCAGTCCCCAGTGAGCAGTGTGCGGGGCAGAGCCGTCTCCTCTCCCCGACCTCGCTTTCTCTCCTCCCCGCTTTCCCCTGGATCCCTCTGACCCCGAGTTTTTCCCCGAGATCTGCATCAGGTGATAGGCGGGGGCTTCTCTGGGGCCACAGATGACACCTGTGGCTCGTTCTGGCCCACGGTCCCGCCTCCGGTCACCAGCAGGGCAGAGGCTTGTCACACCCCTGCTGCAGGAGCCCTTTTGCTCTTATAATTAGCGTGGGTAAGTCTCTGGGTAGCTGAGAGAAGATGTGAGTGGGGCAAAGGGGGTATCCCTGATTTGCCTTCCCTGGGAAAGCCTGGAATGCTGCCAGAGGGGGGGTCCCGAATCGGACCCCACACCCCAAGCTCTCATCTGGAGCTCTGAGTCAGGACAGAACCCCATCTGCCTGCCGAGGCCGTGGTTGGCCTCTCCCTCCGGGGAACCCCGCGGGCCGTGCTCCTGAGGACCTGGTGGGGACAGGCCGACCGCACACAGGCCAGCTCTAGCGCTGAAACAGGAGAAGGAGGGGACGGGGAACCAGGGGCTCACGGGCACTGAGCGGCTACAACCCCGACAGGGCTCATCCCTGCCCCTAGCCGCAGAGGTAGGAGGAGACATCCTGTTCAGGCCCCACTCAAGACGCAGAGAATCGGGGGCGCTCAGGAAGTCCTTATTCTGTAGGTAGGGAACACGCCCTCCACAGCTCACTCTCCCCTGGAGGGCATCGTCACAACGGACCCTCAGAAAGAAGCGTCTGGCAGCCTTCTGCCCCTGCGCTGGCCCAAGGGCCGGCTGGAAGGAAACCGCCTTCCGGGGGAAGTAGAAACCGGCACCATTCTGCACTCAGACCTGTTCTGTAAAAACAAACAAACAAAGCAATAGTCTGGAGGTTCCTAATTATGTGGGGGCTCTCTTCGCCCTTCGGGGTAGCCCTGGCTTGTACAGGACATGTGTGAAGGACCCAGCCTTTCAGGCAGTGGCGCAACAGATCGGAACAAGGTGGGGACAGAAAAAGAAGTCAGATCTTGACCAAAGCAGACGGGGAGCTGCTCCACCAAAGTACCCCCCCCCCACAGACCGGAGCCTGAACACCCCGTCATTCCTCTCTCCTCCCACTGCAGGAACAAGTGCCGGATGAGGGAGGGCCCCTGGGCCGGTCTCCCACCCGTTCTCACTCCAGGACTTGAAGCAAACAAAAAAGGCCACAAGAAAAGGTTTGGCTGGTCCTTTTTTTTTTTTTTTTTTAAAGATTTTTATTTATTTATTTGACAGAGAGATATCACAAATAGGCAGAGAGGCAGGGTGGGGGGGGGAGCAGGCTCCTTGCTGAGAAGAGAGCCCAATGCGGGGCTCGATCCCAGGACCCTGAGATCATGACCTGAGCTGAAGGCAGAGGCTTTAACCCACTGAGCCACCCGGGCGCCCAGGTTTGGCTGATCCTGATGACTCTCGAGGTCCCTGTAGAAGCCAGCCGGGTCTCCCATCTTCCCAGGACAGACAGTATGTTCCTCCTGAACTGGACCCTCTCTGCCTCTGAAAAGGATCACCCGTGTGGGCAGCCAGGACTTACAGAGACGAGCCGTGGACAACGGGAAACCCCAGCCCTCCTCGAAACCTCCGGCCTCCGTCTGAGCCCCCCTCAGATGGGGGGGGGGCCCAGAGCAGGGGCGGCAGGCTCCACACAAGCAGGAGGAGGAGGAGAGCCTCTAGAGGAGGCCGACACCCTTCCATGTCCCACTGGGAACCAGGCTGTCCCGATCGGGGGCGGGGGGAGTCCTATGCCTCTGAGGAAGGGAGATGGAGGACCAGACATGCCCCCCCGATGCGTCGCTGAGTGTCTCCAACACACTTGCGATAGGCCTCTTTTTAGAAAAGTTCTGAGAGGCCCTGAGTAAACTACTAAACTTAACAATCCGGATCCTGATCATTACTAGGGACAGCTTATTCTTAAGGACACATTTGTCACCAGTCTACATAGATGTATTTTTTATTTACTTGAGAGAGATCTAGAGAGAGAGCACAGAGGGAGAGGGGGAAGCAGGCTTCCGCTGAGCGGGGAGCCCGACGTGGGGCTCGCTCCCAGGACCCCAGGATGGTGACCTGAGCTGAAGGCAGACGCTTAACCGCTGAACCCCCCAGGTGCCCCTTGCTCAGGCTACCTGTGACATTAGGAAAAAAGTTACAAAGATCTCCTCGCGGACCCGAGGACAGCCTCCCGCAGACGGCTACCGCCATCTTCCACACTAGGTGAGGCACCTTGGGGAGCTCACCCGGGAGACACAACTTGCATGGCCCGCTCTGCGGCCCACGTCCTGACATAGAAGATGAACCTCGAACAGATCTGAAGCTCCTTTTCAGGAAAAAATGCAGCCCTTTCCTGGATGCCAGAAAAGTAATGATTAGTCTGTCTCGGTCATTCAGAGCTTTAGGCGCTCTCTTGCTTCTCTTTGCCGCGGGCTTTCAGGCAGCGCCTCCCTGGAGTGCGAAGCTGGCAGAGGCCCTGGTTCGGCGGCTCCTGGATTTCCGATAGGGACTGACTTATCTGGCCGGAGGGAGAGAGTATCTCAGGCCGACTCCGGGACCGCTGGGCTCCGTCCCACCACCCTGAGATCACGCCCTGAGCCACACCGGGAGTCAGACGCCCGACTGGCTGGACCCCCGGTTCCCCGCTCCTTTCTTCTCATAGCCTCAGCCCTGTGGGCTACCTTGGCCTTGGGCCCACCGAACCCATGGGTCGGGCACCCCCGGCACCCGTATTTGGGAGCAGAAGGGCAGCCTCAAGCCCGTTAGGCGTGTGGTGACGTGCAGCGACACCCGCCGCGCTCCCCACCGCTGGCCGCGTGTGCGCCGTCCCCACCAGCACCTGGAGGCTGACCGGCCACCTCAGCGGAGTGGGCCGGCCGCAGGCCCACCTGTCGCTCCACCGGAGGGGCCGTGCCCGCCGCTGCAGACTTGAGCGGCTACTCCGGGCTCTCCGGGTCGGCGGTGGGGATCCCCGCATGCAGGGAACCCGGGTCCTCGGGTCAACGTGTGGCTCTTGACAGCAAGGCCCCCGGCTGCCTCCAAGCACACGGCTCCCCGGGACCAAGGCGGAGCCCTCTGGTCACCACGGAAGCGGGGCACATCGGGGCACATCGGGGCAGACACTCCGGGCCGCGGGGACACAGAGCGCTGAGCCGCGGGTCCCGGGAAGCGAGGACCGGGCGCCTCGGCCCTACACCGGGGGGGTCCCCAGGCCGGCCGGGGGCAGCGGTCGGCGGTCAGCGGTGAGCGGCCCTGCCCCGGGGAGCCGCCGCCCGGCCGGGGGCTCCCCTCCCGCGGCGCGCGCGGCCCCCAGCGCGGCCAGACCGAGGTCCCCCGGAAGCCGAGCTCAGGGCAGCGGCCGCCCAGGTCCAGGCGGGGCCCGTCGGGAGTGAGTTCCCGGCCAGCAGACGGTGCGCGGACGCCCGCACGTCGGACGCGGGGCCTTTTCAGTCGCTCGACCCGGCGCCCCTGCAGGGGGCGGGGCCGGGCGCACGCTCGGGGGCGGGGCCGGGCGCACGCTCGGGGGCGGGGCCGGGCGCGCGCGGCGCACGGGACGCCGGTTGCCAGGGTGAAAGGTCAGGCGCGCCGCGGCACTCCCAACATGGCGGCGGCCGAGGCGGCGGCGGCGGGGGCGGCCCGCAGCCAGGGAGCCCCGGCCCCGGCGGCCCCGGCGGCCCCGGCCCCCCCAGCGGCGCCCCGACCACCGACTGAAAAGGCCCCGCGTCCGACGTGCGGGCGTCCGCGCA
>JAHRIG010000040.1:1415051-1436550 GCA_020311275.1 Eira barbara
CCCGGCGGCCCCGGCGGCCCCGGCGGCGGCCCGAGCCCGGCGGCTGCCCCCGCTGCTCGTGCTGCTGGCGGCGGCGGCGGCGGGCCCCGGGGCGGGCGGCGCGGCGCGGCTGTACCGCGCGGGCGAGGACGCCGTGTGGGTGCTGGACAGCGGCAGCGTGCGCGGGGC
Source organism: Eira barbara (assembly GCA_020311275.1). NCBI lineage: Eukaryota > Metazoa > Chordata > Mammalia > Carnivora > Mustelidae > Eira > Eira barbara. Next base: position 1,415,220 of record JAHRIG010000040.1, read on the forward strand.
CACGGCCAACAGCTCGGCCGCGTGGCTCGTGCAGTTCTACTCCTCGTGGTGCGGCCACTGCATCGGCTACGCGCCCACCTGGCGGGCCCTGGCCGGGGACGTGCGAGGTGAGGCGCGCCCGCGCGCGACCCCGACGGCCCGGGCCGCAGCCGCAGCCCCAGGGGGAGCCCGGCCGGCCGGCGGGTCGGGAGGCGGCGCCCCCAGGGGTGGACGTCCCCGCTGCGTTCCCGAGGCCCTGCCCGTGAACCCTCTCCCGCCGGCGGCGCGTACGGCGGGTGCTCGGAGCCGGCCGGCGGCTTAGCCCTCCGGAGGCGCCGGACGCCTGCGGGGGCCGCCCGCACCGCCCCCACCGCCCCCGACCGCACGGTCTCGCCGCCCACCGGGGCCCGGGCCCCGCGCTCCTCGCCGGCCCCGCACGGCACAGCTGGGGCGTGGTGGGGGGCGTCCGCGGCACCCGCCCCGCCAGCTGGCTGAGCTTGGAGGTGGAGCTCCCCGGCCCCGGAGTCGGAGCTGCCCCCCGCACGGGGAGGGCCGGCCGCGGTCCAGCTGGCGCTCGCTAACCGCTACTTACGCGTTTCCGTGGGCAGGAGCGGAGCCAATTGTTGCACTTTCTTCTGCGCTTTTGTTTCTGGGTCTGACGTCTTCCTCTGCTGTGATTGTTCCTCCGTCACGGGACAGACTCATACACTACTTAAAAGCCTAAATAAGATTTTTGTGCAAAATCGTAAATGATTATCTTTTTTTAAAAATTTTTATTTGTTTATTTGACAGAGAGAGAGGGAGGGAGGCTCCCTACTGAGTGGAGAGCCCCAGGCGGGGCTCGATCCCAGGACCCTGAGATCATGACCTGAGCCGAAGGCAGAGGCTTAACCCACTGAGCCGCCCAGCGCCCCAGTAAATGATAATCTTTAAGATGTGTTCTCCTCTTACTTTGGAGTGTTGGGAGCCTTTTTTTTTTTTTTTTTTTTTACAGATTTTATTCACTCATTTGACAGAGGTCACAAAAAGGCAGAGAGGCAGGCAGACGGGTAGGGAGAAGCAGGCTCCCCCTGAGCAGAGAGCCCAACTCGGGGCTCGATCCCAGGACCCTGAGATCATGACCCAAAGCAAAGGCAGGCACCCAACCGCCTGGTTGGGGGTGTCCCTGCCTGTGGGATTCTTGATTCCGAAGGCTTTGTTCTCTGATCTCGTTTTCTTAAGCCGCCAGTGTTTGGACCCGAGGTCAGAGCCTAGGAGGTGGACAGACTGCCCCTTAAAGGTTCTCTTAAAGCCTTTTCTCTGAGAACAAACAACATTTTAATAACAGAACTTTTCAGTTGTCATTTGTTTTTTAGTGGCAGAAGCCACATGTAAATTCAAATGCAAATGTGGGTATCTGTCTGTGGCAAAACATTTGTCACCTGTTTTGTGCGCATTTTGATTCTGTCATTGGGCATCTGAAACAGAAATGCCGTGAGCCAGATTCGAACATCGCGGACTGTTCTGTGTTGAACCAGCATGTAAGGGGCCTCGAAAATTGTCCCTGGAGCTTGGAAGGAAGGTTCCTTCTAGAAATGAGGGCGGTAAAATCCATACCTAATGGTGTGATTAACTCAGCCGTTAGCGGAATACGGTTATCTTAACAGGATTGGACGCCATCCAAGTCAGGCCTGTGGTGGGAGGGAGATGTGGCTGAAAGTGAAAACCAGCTGTGGTCTCAGGGAGGGTGAGGATAGCTGCGGGGACACCTGGGCAGAGCCCTCGGCACTGGGGAGTGGCCCACTTGGGATCCCCAAAGAGAGGTCACCTGGGGACCTGTTAGAAACACGTGGGCCCCAACCCAGGCCCAGCCTCCTGTCAGCACAAGCCCCACGCCTGCTGGATCACTGTTCTCAGGGACACTGGGCCTCCGAGACACCCGCATGGAAAGGCTCGTGGCCAAGAGCGCCGGGAATCACAGCACATGACCTCTTGCGCGTGGATGTCCGCCGCACACAAGAATTCCTCAGGAAAGGAGTGCGCTAAGTCTAAGCCTTTGCTTCCGGCTTGATCTACCACAGGGTCCTTTTTGTGCCTAATTTCAGCCAACTCGCCGTGGAATCACAGGGAAGAAGCACCCTCTCCCCACCCCTGGCCGCCCACATCCCGGGGAGCAGATGCCCATCGTTCCCCACATGAACGCAGGCTTTCCACCCTCTGTCACCGCTTGGCCCCATCAGTCACTTGTGAATTCGGCTGTCCAGTCCCTGGGGCACACAGACCTTGCACTGGGCCACCACAGGGGCCTCGCACCACTGCTCTTAAAGTGGAGAGTACCCAGCCAGCTTTTCCCATCCACCGCTCCTCCAACCCCATCTCAAGGCTTCTGGAAAGTGGGATAGGCTTTGCTCCCCGGCGAGATTGCCTGGGGTCCGGGGAGCTCTGTCTCCCCTGCCGTCCCTCCACCATTGCTGCCTCAGGGGCTTCTGCCATTTGCTCCAAAGGGAGGAAGGGACGGGAAGCAGGAGGGGTGGTCTGCAGGGGGTGGGGCTCCCCCCAGCTCCGCGGACAGCTGAAGGGGGCCTTTGTTTTTTAAAAGACTTAGGTTGGAGTTTAACACTTCACTGACATTTTTAAGGTTTTGAAATAAGTGTTTTTCCCTGTAAGAAGGCTTAACAAACAAAAGGTCTACTGTTGGGTGTCGCCAAATGCTGCGCCAGGGTTTCCGAGGATCTGGCTTAGGCCTGTTAGTTCTAAATCCTTTGCAAAACAGAACCCTGCTGTGTTCCTGGAAATCATTTAGCCCCGAGCTGTGGTGTTAGCTTCGCTTGTGGTGCCGCCACCACCGCTTTCAGCCCCTGAGCTGTCTCTGAAGTAGCTCTACGGAAACTTGGTCACCCTGAAGACTGTCCCTGTCAGGGTCAGGGTCAGGGTCACCGAGGCCTCGGCCTCTGTTCTTGTGGGTCTCGCGTGTACTCCCGTCTTGCGGAAGCAGGCAGATTTTCTGCAACAGCCCTGGAGTTCTAGGTAAGGCTCAAAGGGGAGCCGGAGACTTGGCGGGCAGTCGCTCACAGCGCACACCTCCTCTCCCTGCTCTGTGAGGGGTTGTTGGTGTCACCCATGTCCTGGATGGTGACTCCTGGAGGCGGCGTGACGCCGAGTCGTTCTCTTAGGGTCACACAGCTGAGTGACAGGCTCTGTGGCTCCAAGACCCACGGCTCCCTCTGCGTGGTGGCCGTGAGGCAGGTGCTCATTCCTGCCCAGAGTCCATTCTGGCTGGCCGCCCTCGAGCTCCTGACCACGCAGTCTGGTCTTCCCACCCACGCTGGCCTCTTGGAGATGAGCTAGGACTGCTTGGTGTCCCCCATGGGCCCACATTCAAGCAGAGAGGGTGGAGAGTAGGGGTGGCGGCTGATGGGGGAGGGGTGGTGACACCAGCAAGAGCGACTGGTCAGTGCACCTGCCAGGGCGTGCAAGGTGGGGAGCCGCAGGAGGCTTCCGCGAGTCTGCCTGAACCCTGGAGAGGGTGGGCAGAAGGTGGGAGGCAGGCAGGGGTGACGTCCACCTGTTATGGCCCCAGGAAAGCCTGTTGTGCCCCCCACCCCTGGCTCGGGTAGCTGTGGTTAGCCCCGAGTGACACATGCCCGTGAGACCCAGACTGTGATGACTGTGGCACTGCCAAGCTCAGTGATGCCAGGTGTGAGAACCAGGTCATGAGGGCGCCGGGAAGACGAGTGGGGGGACTGGGGGCTTTTCCCCTCTCTGGTCAGCATTGTGAGGCTTCAGCCGCTTGCCAGGAAGAGAGGCTCGCGGCCACGATGGCAGTGTCCCATCGGGCCAGACTGGAACAGCCGCCCGGGACTGTGTGTGGAGCTCGTTTAACCCCTGTGCTGGGGTTGGAGCGCTGTGGAGACCCTGCCTCCACTCCCAGAGGACACTGAGCGGAGCGTGCCCGGACTCCATCCACCTCCAGTAACTTCTGGATGGCTCAGGCTGGACTCTGCTGCTCACTGAGTGGGCTCGGAACTTCTACCCAGGCTTACATATGTTTATTTCTTTTTTTTAAATGTAAGCTCTTTGCCCAGCGTGGAGCCCAACACAGGGCATGAACCCTGAGATCGTGACCTGAGCTGAGATCACAAGTCAGACACTCAACTAAGCCAGCCAGGTGTCCCTACCCAGGCCTGTGTAGCTTAAACTTGCTCTTGAACTTGGAGCCTGTCCAAGAGGTCCTTGTTGAAGCAGGAAAGGGCCTGCACAGAGGAAAGAGTGTCCTCCAGGGGCTAGGACGTGCAGACCCCACCGCCCTGGCTCCACCTGGAGGGAGACCCCCCCAGTGCAGCTCTGCCTTCCGGACACCCCTCCGCTTGCCCCCTCTTCAACCCCACAGGGGAATGACTCGGTGCTGTGATCGTTTCCTAGGACAGATTACTGCTTGCCTGCAAATCAGACTTACAAAGACGTTTTATTAGAACTCGGCAAGTAGCGGTACGAGGTTCAATCCTGTAGGTTAAGAATAGAGTTACTTGAAATAAATTTCCATTTGCTGTTACACAGAAGCTTACGTCTTTGACAGATATGTTTTAAGCCCGTGGTGCTGAAAGTGAGCAGGCCTGGGAGCAGAGCGGAGCGTGGCTTGCAGACTCCTGTGGGTGCCCCTGGAGGCCGCAGGGCCTCCCGGCTGGTGCCCTCCCCCCGTCTGGTTGGGGTGGCCTGACATTTTGTCAACCACACGGTTTGCATTCAGTTTAGAGTGTTTCTGTCCTTTGTATGGTGAGGTCTAGACAGGTGGGAAAGGCAGGAGGTGGGGAGGGTACGAGTTGAATGAGGCAAGTACCCCGAAGCTAGACCTTTGAAATAGTTTGCATTTTACTTGATAAAATAGACTGTCTCTTTTGTGTTTGCATGAATGCGTCCATCTGCCAGCGCGTAAACCGAAATTCTCCCTCTGCTGCTTTCCTCGCAAGCCTTCCCGCCCAGCGCGGGCAGGCTTCCTTTCCCAGACAGACAAAGGCCTGGTGAGGTGTCAGCCCGCCCCTCCGCTCAGCGGCGTGGTTCGGGCAGGCGGGCCGGCCGGCCGGCTGAGCTCTGCAGAGTGCTTGAGGACCGGCATCCCGACGGCCTCTGTGCACTGGCCCGTGGCACTGTCCTCGCCCCGTCCGTGCTCCCGCGTGCTCCCTACAGAATCTGATGTCTGCCCTACGTCGGTCCTGCGTGTTGGAACTTGTCCTGAGTATGTTCTGTGTGGCCCTGGTAGGTGTGAGAAACCGTGAACAAGGCAGGAAGATCCGAGTGGAGCCTTGTGCCTCAGAGGAAGGGGCAGTGAACAGAAACACAAAATGAGGCTAATGGGAGGTCATGAGTTCTAGGAGAATAAACCGACCGAAAGATCGCATGGGCACTAGGTGGCGGGGGAAGGCGTCGGGTGGCATGTGACACTCAGAACACGAGGGGCACGCCACAGCCAGTGCGCCACGGCCCTGAGACGGGCAGGACCATGGGCATCCGAGGACTGCAGGGGGCCCCATGGCTGTCCGGTGGCGAACGGGGGGAGGTTCTGGTGGGCCAGGCAGCCGGCCAGACCTGTGGCTGCAGGCTTGTAGGCCGGACGAGCTGCCGGAAGGAGGAGCAGCTTCAAGTAGGCGGTTATGTGGTCTGGTTTCTCGGTTCAAACATGCGGCTGGCCCTGGAGAACCGAGGGCCAGGAGTGACTGGGGCCGGCTGAGCCTGCCCTACCAGCTCCGGTGGCCTCCAGGGAGCACTGACGACCTGGGGCGGCAGGTTCCGGTGGAAGGACGCGGGGGTGGGGACACATGTCCTGCTGCAGGCAGGGTCTTGGAGTTGACCCTTCGTAGTTTGTGGACAGGAAGAAGGACTGCGTTCTAGGCAGTGTCGTGTTTTCGGATCCATGAGTTTTGGTCAAAGCTCACCAAGTGGGACGTCTTCCCTCTGGGGAGCACAGCAGGCGCGGGGGTTTCCGGCGTGGATTTCAAGGGCACAGCCCATGTCCCTGCCCTGGGCCACTTTCCACGCTGGGCTAGTTTTCTTCTACTTCCTGCCATTATGAAACATTATTTGAAACCTGGAACTATGAAAAAAGAGGGCTGGCGTGTCCTCTCCATGTCATCGGGCCTCACGTCACGGGCTCCCCGTGGGGCTAGTTTTCTGAGGGACGTTCCGGTGTTGGACCCGGCGTGCTCACTCTTGGTTAAGGGCTCTGACTCACCCACCTCATCTGATGGAGGAACAGAGTCCTTTCCGGTGGAAAAGGGAACCCAGCATTTGGGAGCTTCCTGCCCTGCTGGGCGTTAGCCTGCTGTGTCTTGGAGCCTGTGGTTCCTGGCGGGCTGGGTGCTCCGTCCACGTGCCCCTGACCCGCTCCTTCAGCGCTCAGTCTGGGAGCACCTTGGGTGCCCATTTGTCCTGCGTTTGTACGAGTCATGCCTCTAGCTTTTTGGAAATTGGGCCCTGACACTCACCGCGAGTGGACGCAGGGTCTGGAGCCCTCACATTGGTGAAGTTACCAAGTGTCTGGTTTCCCAGAGGCGGCAGAGGGGGGCCTCCTGGGCGCGAAGTTTCCTCGGAGCCCCCGTGGAGTGGTTCCGCAGCAGTCGGCATCCCGAGCGCCCGCACTCCGTGGGTAACACTGCACCCCTGGCCCTTTCACTGTGTGATGAGGACAAGCAGTGGTTCAAATCCAGGGAAACCGAGGTTTTCTTTTCTCTCTTGTGGCCTATTTCAAAAGGCGGGGTCCACCTCCTGGGTGTCTGGGAAAGTTGGAGGACTTCGGAGGCTGAAAAGCCGAGAGTTGGTGACTGGGCCACCTCTAGTTTCCCTGTGGCCGCATCTCCAGCCCAGGCCCTGCGCTTCCCCTGAGCCCAGCAGCCCCGACTCCTCCTCGCCTGGGAAGGCAGCCGGAGCCCCTGAGAGGAGAGCTGGCTCCCCACTTCCAGGGGGCAGGGCGGGGCAGGACCAAGGGATCTCCTTCCGTTGCCTTTTGGGAGGTTGTGCCTGGGACAGCCTAGTGGGGACAGCAAGTAGGGAGGGGATGTGCACCGCCAGGGTCAGGTGGGGCGTGTGGGGAGGGCTTGGGCTCCACGTCCAGTGGGTCAGCCGCCTTGCACCCTGGCCCTAACCCCAGGAACTTTAGAGGGTAATTGCTCCGGTGCCGATGACCCGTGCCCAGTTCCTCCAGAGTTCGTGGGGCCCGACAGGGGTGGCCACATGTGAACATTGGACCTGCCTAGGGGTACAGGGTGGGTCAGGACACTGTCTGCCCAGAATCCCAATGCTGGGCTGGGCACTGACCTGAAGAGGAACTGTCTCGACCTCGCTCACCGTAGCTGCCGGAGCCCACGGAGGGCCGCCTTGCCCTGTATTCCTGGGTGCCAAGACGGGAGGTGGCAACCAGTCTGCAGTCTCTGTGCCGCCAGGATCCCACGCTGCTGGTCAGAGTGACGTCACTCCTCCCCTGCAGTGTGTGAGTCCTTCCCGAGACCCTTACCCTCACAGGACTGGCCCAGCCCCTGACTCTGGGCCACCCCCCCACCCAAGCTGCCTGCTGGCCTCTCCCCTTCCGCCCCTGCCTCTGGGACCCTGGTCAGTCGCCAGCGTCTGCAAGGATGGCAGTTCCCAGGGTCACTGGGAGTTTGCCATTGGCCTGCGTGCGTGCGGTGTCCCCTGCCGCCCCACTGGCTGTGGTGAGTGCTCAGACACATTCTAGCAGCAGACGCCAAGCAGCCATGCCGTGCGCGGGGCTGTCAGCCCACCTGTCCTCACAGCCGCCTTGGAGGGAGGTGTTATCTGGCCTCTGTGTTGTGCCCGCGAGGCTGCGCAGGCACGGAGACTGCAAAGTTGCGCAGGTTCTCCAGACCTGGTAAGAGGCAGAGCAGGATGTGGGCTGCATGGTCCGCCTGACGGGTGTCCTCGTGCCATCTGGCACTGCCTGCCCTCTGTCTGCTCCAGACGGGCCTGCTGGTACGGGGATAGGACAGGCCACGCCAGGGACACCTGGAAACGCGGTGGGAATGAGCTTAGTAAAGGGGGCAGAGGCCAGGACATGTCAGGACGTGGCCTCAGAAGGGCTTGTGTGGCTATTGGCGGTGCGAGGTGAAGCGCAGCAAGCGAGGGGGGGGCCTGTCCTAACTGCGAGGCTGTTGAGAACGGCCTTGCTCCCGAGACCGTGGGGAGGGCCCTCTCGGGGCTGTGCCCAGTCCCAGCTTGCTGCCATCGACATGGGGTGTGGCAGGTAGAGGCAGCCTCCACCCCGGACGGCTCCCAGGGCCCTGCGGGTGCCCATCGCCAGCACAGCCTGCCTTGGCGACGTCTCCTGCTTCTGCACGCAGGCCTCCCCTTTGTCAGGCAGAGAAGAATCCCCCCTCCCGCCCCCCATGTCCCTGGGGTGGCACGTCGTCAGCACTGGGCCGGCAGAGCGAGATCGGCCTGTCGTGTGCGGCTCGCCCTGCGTGGCGACGAGCAGGAACAGCCGTACTCAGGTGAAAACGGTGTCACGAGCGTCACGGGGAGGAAGGGGCAGAGGAGGTGAGGACCGTCAGCCACCTGGCGCTTTTGTGACGCCAAGCGACAGTTTCCTGGGTACTGTCCTCAAAAGTCAGGATGGCCCAGCTTGGGGGCAGAAGGCTCCTCGCGGCTGGGGCAGCCCCGAGGCCCGGGTAAGGGAGGCGGCACTGGGTGCCCCTCATTTAGCCTGTGGGGCCTAGGCGCCAGCTCTCTCGCCTGTAAAGTCACGTCACAGTCGTGGGCACGGAGCTGAGCTGTGCTGCCGGGGGTCAGAGCGTTTTTAGATCGTGGAGTCCTGCCCAAGATGCAGGCGGTGATGTGGCCGCCCGTGTAGAGCTACGTGGCTCTTGGGGTTTGGGGCGAGTCCTGGGGGCACCGGGAGTGGGAGGCAACCCCTCTGCCGTGTCACTGCGCGGGGTGCCGGCCACTCGGCTGCACCTGTGGCTTGGAGCGGGGCTCCCCGCAGAGCGGACACAGCTCTTGCCGGTGCATGTAGGGCCGTGGTCGGGTGGAGGGATGGTAGAAAATGTGCTGGCAATGCAAGGATAAGTGGTTTTCTGTGTGTTTCACGAGGAGACATGGTGCAGAGGCTCGTTGAGGAAGTGGTTGGTTCGTTCCACATGTGACCATGTGCGGTTCAGAGGAACACGTGCGTGCCGCATGCGGGAGCGGGCTGGATTTGAAGGAGGGAGGGTCTTCGTCTGGAGCTGGTAGGATAAAGGGAGAGCAGAACTTGAGAATATGCCAGTCGGCACACTCGTGTTGTGTGTGCTCCGCGTGCCTGTGACGGCAGGTGACAGTGGTGCCACCAAGCGGATTGTGAACCCCGGGCAGATTCCTTAATCTGTCTGACCCTCAGCTCCCTCATCTGTAACATCCCGCCGTTTTTACCCGGCAGACTTCCGTAGGTGGTGACTTGGTAAGAAAGCTTGTAAAGTACGGTGTAGTTGACTTTGTTTTGGATGCAAGACTGGTGGGGAGCTTTTCTTGCCATTTTAACTGTGCCTGGGCAGAAAGTCAGGGCAGGCCTTTCTATGGAGGTGAGAGTCGTGTTGAAATCGATGAATAAGGCAGTAAGTACAAGTTGGAGGGAAGCGTGTTCCCCCAAGAAAGAGCAGGTGCAAAGGTCCTGGGGCAGGCGTGCGCTTGGACCTGTCTGTGGCTCGAGGGGAGGAATGAATGAGGAAGAGATGAGGGTACAAGTCAGCTGATGAAATGGCAGAAATGTGCAGAATCTGGAAGGTTCTGAGGACACACAGAAAGTGATCTTGCCTACAGACATGCATGCCTTGCTGAGGGCTAGGCAACCCTCCGGGGTCCTTTCCAGCTGAGGTTAGGATTTGAAGAATCACATAGTTCAATCTCGATCAGAATGTTTTTTCTTATCATGGAAGCGCAGGAGGTGGCAGATGGCAGATGTTGGGGCCCGGGGGGGGGTCTGCCTGGAAAAAGAGCAGCCCAGTCAGCGCGGCCGGTTTGGAGGAGGTGCGGGAGCCTGGCTGCTGGCCGCTGCCCGGGGACACAGACTTTATCCTACGTGTGCTCAGAGCTGGGCACCCGGGTGGCACTGCTGAGTCATGGTAGGGGCGGCTGCAGAGGGACGCAGAGACCAGCGGCTGCTTTCCAGCCCTTCCTCTCATCTGGGGCTGCGGGCTGAGTCTGAGGCCGGACAGCCTCTAGTTCTCGGGGCACAGCAGCACGTGATCCTGCCTTCGGGGGCTGACAGCCGTTCTTACCTCCGCGTGGGAGGCCGGCATGTTCCCGCTGTCTCCCTGCCCTGTTAGACTCAGGAGGGTTATTGCAGTGTGGCTGGTGCCGCCGTGGCCTTGGGTCGGGTTCGATTGTCTCATGCAGCGTCCTGACCTGGGGCTGTTTCGTGGGATGCTGTTTGGAGCCTCTCTACACCGGGAACTCTGGCAGGTGGGAACTGAGCACAGCACAGTAGCCACAGCGCTCAGTGTCCGCCGGCCCCCCGCAGGCTAGGGGTGGGGGTGCATTTGCTTTCGTGTGAAACGTGCTTAGTAAGAAGAGTCGGAGAACAAGGAAGTCAGACCAAGTCCCACCACGAAAACCAGACCGTCGCGAGCATCGAGGAGTGTGTTCCTTCCGCTGCTTTCCTGCTTCCGCGTCTGGCTTGATTATTCATCCTGATTCTACCAGACGCTCGGGGTTCGCCCTTGGGGCAGGTCTTCATTTTCTCACGTACTCTTTCTGGGCAGTGGGTGCTTTTATTTTTTTAAGCATGAAATGACAGCGTGTCATGGAAATTCCCAGTAAACAGTGAAGCCCTGTGCTTGTGAGGCAGGGACGAGGAGGCAAACGGGAGGCGTTTTGGCAAGATGAATGGGAAGAGAAGCGAGGATGGCGGGCTGGGAGAGGCCCCCCCCAACAGGGCAGTGGGGGTGCGTAGGGAGGGCGGGGGCAGCCGCTGTGCAGGAGGCAGCAGGCAGGATGGAGGCCGCCGACGAGAGCACCGTGTGGCAGGTGGAGGCCACTGCCCTTGGAGGGCCCCGTGTGCAGGTGGGGGCCGCCGCGGCGGAGGGGGCGGCGTGCAGGGGGGGCGCCGCGGTGGAGGGCACTACTGGCACCGCACCGAGCTGCCCGCTCTGGGCCATCTGCTGCCCTAATTGGATGCGAGTATTAACTGTCCTTCCTTAGTTCCACGTAATCCGAGACTCCAGGAAGATGTGACCTGTGGTTCCCGAAGGTTCTGTGATTCTTGCTTGGAGTCCTCTGAAGTGGCCTCGGGACAGGACTTGGTTTCGGGGGAGCAACATGAGTGGAACAGTGTTTGGTCCCCGGTGGTGAAAGCCAGCGGTGGGTCTTCCCACGGCGTTAACACTGGTCACTGGCTTCATAAGGACGGAGGACGAAGGCGAGAAGTTTTAGCACAAGTGGTGCCTTAGTTGGGAAACCGGGAAGCTGCGGACTTGGCCACGTCCAGAAGTGCTCATGTGGTATGGGATCTGGTCATGTCTGGTGGCTTCTCTCCTCCCAGGCCCGTGTTCGATGTAGCCTCCGAAGTTCAAGATCGCAGCCAGGACCCAGACAAACCTGTGTGATGTGATTTTTAACCAGATGACGGCATTAGCCCAGCGGTGCCCTGTCAGCACACCCGGCAGTATGGGGCCTCCTCGGGGTCTGTGTGGGACCCGCGTGAGCCCCCATGTGGCACTCCCTTAGCTGCAGGGGACCAGGAGTGGACCCGCCCACCGCCCCTGGTGGCCCCAGGGGCAGTGTCTGGGGAGCGCCTGGGTCCCCCTGGGAGTGCCCCGCACGGGGAGCGTCCTGCCACGGTGTCTGCAGACCGCTGTGCTCCTTGTCCTGCTTCCTGGGGCTGCCCCTAAGGAGCCGGGAGGTGTCTGGCAGCATTAACCGGGACATCCTCGGGGGAGGGATCAAATCTTCTAAAGAGAGAACCTCACTTTTTGGACGATACTGGGGAAGCCGTGCCTTTGAGACTGGCAACCACGGGGCCAAGCCAAGCACTTGTCTCCCTGTGCGCACCGCGCCTCAGGGCTGCCATGAGCTAGGCCCCTCTGTGCACAGGTGTCCCGCCCGTCCGTGACGGGGTGAGATGACATGCCGCCCACGTTCGGGGGAGGGGAGGGCGGTCTGTCAGTAGGAAGGGAGGCAGGGAGGCAGCCAGAGGTCACCCACCCACGGGGCCAGCTGGGAAGCCATCTCCCCAGAGGCTCAGACTCGAGTCTCCGCGCAGGTGCACGCAGGCTCTGGGAGATAAGCAGAGACGTGCGGTCAGCCCAGCCCTGGTGTTGGGGGGACCCGGGGTCTTCGACAGGAAGTGCATGGGGCGCGGGGCTGTAGATGGAAGGACACACAGTCAGTCACAGCCTCCTGAGCAGTGAAAGGAGAGGTGAATCCTGAGGGGGGAGAGAGAGTGTGTGTGTGTGAGAGACTCGGCGTGACCGCGGCCACTGCTGCCTGTGACCGGGCGGCGGGGCTCTTAAGTGGAAGCGTGTTTGGAGGGAGGGGGCCGCCCGGCCAGAGACCTTGTGGTAGTCACATGTGGCAACATTCCCATGAGAAAATCTTGAAAGATAAGCAAAATATATGTGTAAAACTGCACCTGTTCTACTCTTAGGACCGGCGCCAGCATTCGAGGGTCTGGGGGAGGCATCCACGGAAAGTAGAAGCCGCTTCCCAGAAAGAGTGTGGCTCAGACGCCGCGGCCACAGGTTCTCATTTGCACGAGTGCCCGGGAGTGTCGTCGCTAAGCACGCGCGGCCGGGCCTCTCCGTCTGCGGGTGCTCTCGGCGGCCCCTGGGCAAGGCTAGCACCCGCCAGCTTCTGTCCGGCAGAGCCGCGCTCGGGTGGGAGCGGGGCGGCTTGCACACTGGGCAGAAGGCCGTTGGCCGTGTTGTCTGCGATGGGAGAGCCCTGCAGCCTGGGGAGGCTGTGTTCTCCCCTCCAGCCCGACGCAGGAATGCTCTGAGGGCTGGATCCAGGACCCGAGGGGGAGCGTGGGCCGGCGGCCCGTGTGGACGCGGACCCACACCCACGCTGAAGGTCACGTTCCTGCTCTTCAGACTGGTCCGCTGCCATCCGCGTTGCCGCTCTGGACTGCGGGGAGGAGGGGAACTACGAGGTGTGCCGAGCCTATGACATCCGCTTCTACCCCACCTTCCGGGTGAGCACCCTGCCCTGTCTCGCGGCCGGCTCTCCTCCCACCCTGTCCCTCTCCCGTCCCGCCTGGGGGGTACCTGCCCACGAGATCTACTGCGTGTGTAACTCCTGCACCCAGGCACGTGGGGGTGTGTCACTTGGGACTTGGCAGGAACTCGTTTGCATAGGGTCACCCCTGGCGTTCCGCCCTCTTGGGTTGTATATGTTGTGGGGGGCTGTAGCAGTAGCAGAGGAGGGTGGGGTCTGCAGCCCACAGATGTGGTGGGCATGGCCATGCTAGGGAGCCACCGTGGGCTCCCCAGGTCAGGTCTCTCCTCCCTGCTCCCCTGCCTGTGTGGCCCGTGTCAAGCTTGGGGTCCTCCGGCGCACCATGTGTATGGTGGGTCAGGTTGACAGAGCGACACCTGGCAGGTGGCCTTCGGGTGGCCCTACAGGCAGGTTTTATTGTGTTTGTTTTTTTTTTTAAGATTTTATTTATTTGACAGAGAGAAACAGCGAGAGAGGGAACCCAAACGGGGAGTGGGAGAGGGAGAAGCAGGCTTCCCGCAGAGCAGAGAGCCCTATGTGGGGCTGAATCCCAGGACCCTGGGATATGACCTGAGCTGAAGGCAGACACTTAATGACTGAGCCCCCCAGGCGCCCCGATTTTGCCCTTTTCTTTCACGGGGGGCCAAGAGTAAACAGATCTGTTGAGAAGGTTCCGAAGGTGCAGGTGCAGGGACCGTGTGCACCTGTGTGTGCACCTGTGTGTGCCCCTGTGTGTGCACGTGTGTGCGCGCTGTGGTCCCGCGTGGGAGCAGGGGTGCATCGGGACTGTATTTACATCCCAGAAAACATGCAGCCTCTGAGGAAGCTTGGAGGCCCCCAGTCTTCCAGCCCCAAAACCGTGTGCTCTGTGCGGCCTGGGGCCCCGTGCTGTCCTGCTGCTCCCATGGCAGGGCTCGGTGGCAGCCGCACCTCCGCCCCCAGGGACGCTCCTCCAGAGCTTCGAGGCCTCACCCTCGACTTCCCCGTCTGAGTTTTATTGTGTTTTAGCCGCACACGCAGGGTGCTGTGCCGGCTGTGAGCCCCAGGCCTTCGGTCTCGTGCTAAACAGGGTTGCCGAGAGCTCCCGCACCCTCGGCGGTGGCTCCGGAGCCCTGAGAACGCCTGCCTGCGTGACCACGGCCGCGTCTTCTGTTCACGGGGGCCGTGTCCCGCAGCTGCTCCTTCCGTGTGCCCGATTGCGCTCGGGGCTTTGCAGCTTTCGTGACTGATCGGCAGGAGTCCCAGGCATGTTCTCGACGCTGAGCTTTCTCTCAGTCGCGAGAACCAAGAGGCTCTTCCCCGGCTTGCAGTTCTCACCCTCTTCGGCATCTCTTCTAGCGAAGAAGGTTTTTAACTTGAAGAGTTTCTTCTCTTCCACCCCGAGATGTCCCGCGCATCTGTCACCCACCCCATAGGTGGGAGCCGGCCACTAGGACGCACACTGGTGCCGGGAGTCAGGGAGAGAGCGCTGGCTGCGCGGCCTGGCTTCTGGCCCGCTGGGTCAGAAAGCGTAGATCACGGAACCCCGACGCGTCTGCCCAGAAACACGGGTGGCTGCAGGCGTGCATGGAAATGTGTGGCTCCTTCTCAGTTAGCAGGAACTTGCTGGAGCAGATTAACTCAAGCTCTCTTAAGACGATGGTCATTTTCTTGCTTCAAAATTAAACATTTGCACAGGGGGCACCTCGGTGGCTCAGTGGGTTAAAGCCTCTGCCTTTGGCTCAGGTCATGGTCTCAGGGTCCTGGGATCGAGCCCCGCATCGGGCTCTCTGCTCGCGGGGAGCCTGTTTCCCCCTCTCTTTGCCTACCTCTCTGCCTACTTGCGATCTCTGTCAAATAAATTTTTTAGAAATCTTTAAAAAAAACAAGAGATTAAACATTTGCACAGACACCAGGTCTGGCTGTTTATTACTTGTTCTGTGTTTTTCCTCTTAGTATTTCAAGGCGTTTACAAAGGACTTTACAACTGGAGAAAATTTTAAAGGTAAGGACAAGTTTTATATTTTGTTGTCAGAGTCGCCTCTTAAACCCGTTCAAGCGAAGGTGATTTCAGGAGAGCAGGGAGCCCGTGGGACAGGGTCTGTGGGCCTCCACGCCAGCGTCAGCGAATCTGCGTCGGCACTTCTGACCACCTGTCCTCGGACGGCTCAAGCAGTGCCATAGTTTCAGCAACAATTTTTTATTCCGGGTTTTGCCTTCCTTGTTAAATTTGACAGTGAAATCTTTTTTTTTTAAGTAAACTCCTTACTCAAAAAATATTTGGAGAAGTTCGTGAACCACGTGCTTGCCTAATGAATTGTATGAGGGACCCCCCCCCACCTCAGGGAGCCAGTGCCCAGGTCAGGCTCCCGGGGACGGCGGGTCTCCAGCAGGGTCACGGGGCATGTTCTGAACACTCCGTCTCATGCTGTGTGTGTGAGATTGGCCCCTGGTGCCCGTTTGGTTCCACACCAGTCACCGTGTGCTCTGTCCTGTGCACCCACCGTGGTCTGTTGACGACCATCGGTGCATCGTGCCTGTGTCCATGCGGTGCCATCTGGGGCCCTGGGGCGGTGGCACTCTACGCGGTGACAGTGGCATGAGTCTTCGCAGGGCCCGACCGAGAGCTGCAGACGGTGAGGCGGACAATGGTCGACTTCCTGCAGAACCACACAGACGGAGACAGGCCGCCTGCTTGCCCACCGTTGGACCCCATTCCGTGCGTAGTTGTGTGAAGAGGGGAGTGTTGGGACTGGAGCCGAATTTCGTAAACACGGATTTGCATTAAGTGGTGTGGGTGCCGCATGGGAGGGCCAGCTCGCTGCTCTCGGAAGCACTGAAAGCCTCTTTGTTTCTCTCAAAAGGCCCAGCGACGTCCTTTCCCTTGTGGACACTCGTGGTGGCCGTTACGTGGCCGTCCTGTTTGAGAGCCACGGCTCCTATGTCGGCCGTGAGGTACCGTGTCCGTGTCTCTCCCCGTCTCTCCGTGAGCGTGCCGCGATTCGGTTCCCCCACGGTAATGACCTCTTCCTCCTGCCTGTGGCCTTGCCGCGTCTTGCTCCCATTAATTCTTGGGACATTGTGGTGTCGCTCAGCGGATTGACTGGTTCGCAGAAAACTGTGAGAAGGGGCCTCGACAGCGAAGCGGGGGCCCGAGTGGGGCCCCCCAGACCCAGCTTTCAGGGTTCCCTGCCTCTTCCCTCGAGGCTCTTTATTTCTTACTCATCAACATCGCCATCAGGATTTTTTCTTGGCTGTGTTGGAAACACTCAACTTTTCCGCCAGGTCCAAGATTATATAAACCGTCGTTTCTACGGTGGAACTTTCTTCTGTTCTCTTTTCGTACGCGGTACCAGACTCCTGCGTGGAGGATGGGAGGTCCCTCGGGGGAGGGAGCAGCCGGCTGCTGTCCTGCTTGCGCCCAGCGTCTTTCTCCCCCTCCCGCTCACGGTGCTGCCTCCTGTCTGAGCTCCGGGAGGGAAGGCAGGACTCCGCGTGCTCCTGGCAGGCGCTCTCCTCGGTGTGCGCTCAGGCGGAGGCTACGAGTGTCAGCAGTCTGAACACCGCACTGTGCCTGTGCCTCCGAGTTCCGGCGACATCGTGCCGCCATCTCTGTGGCTGACCGGAACTCCCCGGGCGGCGGCGGGGAGGCCAGGAGGAGCCACCGGCAGCAGGACCCGGCATTCTCACCGGGCACCCCCCCGCGCTGTCCCAGGGCTGCTTCTCCCTGCTGTGCACTTGTGTCCTCGGGCACCCCTCCCTTCCTGCACGCAGGCATGACGGACAGGCAGGGGCAGGGGCTGCTCCCCAGGGCAGGTGGCTGCGGCCATTCCCCGGAGGGCACTCTGCAGCGGGGCCGGGTGTGGAGAGTGTGGCGCGCACTTCCGGCAACGTCCCCGCTTGGGACACACGTACTCTGTGGTTGAAAGAAGCTGACAGGTGCAGGTTCCACGCCCGATCGCGTTGGTGGCGCGCCGGGCTCGGGGGTCATCTCTCGTGAGTTCCAGCTCCTATGGTGCCGCTGCTGTGGTCCTTCTGCTGCTCAGTCCCTGTCCCTGTGCCTTCAGCCTAAGCAGGGAAGGACGGGCTTCGTCCAGATGACACCGTTCGTGGTTTTCGTGCTCGCGCTGCTTTGTGATGGGTCAAGGTAACGTTTCCTGAGGCGCGGCCCTCCGCAGCGAAGGTGACGTTGCTTTCTCCGTCCACAGGTGATCCTAGACCTGCTTCCGTACGAGAGCATCGTGGTGAAGAGAGCGCTGAGCGCAGAGAAGGGTTTCCTGGAGAAACTCGGTGTTTCTTCCCTTCCCTCCTGTTACTTGATTTACCCAAATGGGACGCGTGGGTTAATTAACGTGTAAGTGCCGTTTGGCTTCAGGAGTGTTGCGATCCCTGGTAGGATCTGGGGACCCCTCCAAGTGTGGGAGCCTCCTCTGGGCTAGATGCCATGCGCCTCGTCACAGTTACGAGCGCAGAACCCACCCGGACGCCATCTGCGCGCCCCGAGTGCCACTAGAAAGGGAACAGCCTGAAGCAGGGTGGGGAAAGGTCACAGGTGGGAAGGTGAGACGGGGTCCTGGGGCCGGTGGTGTCTGCCCTAACCCCAGGAGGCCTGCCTGCCCTGGGGGTTGCCTGCCCAGCCCCTGGCTTAGAGGTGCCCACATAGCCGGCAATGACTCGGCCACTCTTGGCGCGTCTTGGTGTGCCAGGACATGGCCCAGCCGGGACGCGCTTCCTCCATCCCTGGGCTCCTGGCTCGTCTGGGAAGTGGCCTCCCCAGAGCCTCGGATGCGCCCCGGTCCTTGGGTAGGTTTCCCTTCTTAAGAAGCAGAAGTCAGGGTGGGCGTGGCGATCTCCGTGGATTGGGTCACTCGTGCCGTCCTCTGCGAGCGGGCTCGGCTCGGCCCGGCCCCCTGGGGCTGGCCCCACAGCAGAGGGTGCCAGTGCCACGTCTGCAGCAGGCACTACCCCCGACAGAGTGTCCCTGAGCAGAATGCCATTTTGAAGAAAAATGCTGGTTCTACATTAAAAGTCCCGTTTGTAGCACTTCTCCACGTGAAGTGACGCGGATATTGGAGTCAGAAGGAGCCGTGAATGTCATTGATGAGCCCTGAGCTCCTTCAGAGGGGCTCGGGAATCGCCTTTACACACCCTCCGAGTGCGTGCTCCTCCCCAGCCGGGCGAGGGCCCCCGGCCGCCCCCACAGCCCTGACGGCCCGACCCCCCGCTTGCAGCTGGCAGGGTACCGGCAGAGGCCCTGGGCATGCCAGAAGCCACAGCTGAGGAAACCTGTTACTGGTCCTCACCGTGGCTACAGCTCGGTGATTGGTTGCTCCGTCTTAACCTCCCAGGTCGGGGGGGCCGGCCCGCTGACGCCCGTGCCGCCCAGCACCCTGCCCTGCCGCCCGCCGCCCGCAACGAAGGCCCAGAGTGTGGGTGGGCTGGGAGGTCCGGATAGGCTCTGTCCATTGCAGAGGGAGGGCTCTTCTCGCTCGGGGGATCCGGGTGCCTGGGTGACCGGCACGTGCTCTGACACCTGCGGAGGGGGGACCAGGCTCCTGGAGGCGCCCTGGCCTGCGCCCACACCTGGCCCCCTTTCTCGCAGCGGGAAGCCCCTCCGATCGTTTTTTTCCTCTTATTTGAAGTCGTTGCCGGATGTGAGGAAAAAATTGCTTTCGTTGCCTGAAAAACCCAACAAAGAAAAGAATCCCGAAGTCGTGGTTTGGAGAGAATTTGACAGGCAGGTACCCTCCGGCCTGAGCTGGCCTGGGCGAGGCTGCGTGCATGGGTGTCTGCGCAGCCCTGAGCGGTGGGCTTTGCTCAGACACACCCCTGCCGGCTGTGGGGCAATTGTCGCTGTCATCCTGTGGGGAGCGGGGGTCTCTCGGGGTGGGTGCACGGAGAGGGCGCGTTCAGGCGACAAAGGTGCTCACCAGACCTCACGGTGTTTGCTCTCAGGTCGAAGCTCTACACGGCGGACTTGGAGTCGGGGCTGCACCACCTCCTGAGGGTAGAACTGGCCGCGCACAAGTCCCTCGCAGGGGCTGAGCTGCGGACGCTCAAGGACTTCGTCGCCGTCCTCGCCAGGGTGCGCCACGTCTCACCCGGGCCACGGGGGGGCTCAGGAGGGCACCCGCGGGCGTTGTGGGGAGCGCAGCCGACCTCAGTTGGAGGACCGCTCTGTCTCCTGCAGCACGGGCCTTGCTGGCTCTGTCCCTGCTCAGCACGTGCCAGTTCTGAGCCCCGGCCATGTGGCGGAGGCCAGGTCGCTGCTTGCCGGGTGACCAGACGAGGTGTCAGGGCGGGGCTGGGGATGTGCGGACAGGGAAGCTGCGGCAGGCAGAGGCAGGAGGAGGCCGCCCAGCAGCCCTCCCTGTGTCCAGTGGGCCGGGTGCGGGGGTGGCGGCACCCCACCTACACTGGTGGGCAGAGCAGTGAGGGTGCGCGGGTTGGCGTCAGTCAGGAAGCTGTGGCTGTCGGGTCACCTTTCTGCCAGGAGCCCTTAGCTCCCGGGCCAAGAACCCAAGGCCTGCTGTTTTCCTTGGGCCAGAGCAGCGGGAAGCAGGAGGTCATCCCTCTTCCCCAAGGAGTGCCTGGGGCCCCTCTGCACTGTCGGGCAAGGCCTCGGTCACAGTGGCCTGAGGACAGAGCCCTTTGCCCAGTTTCTGGCATCACAGTGATGCCTGTTGAAGAGAGGGAAGCTTTGCTTGAAAGGACTTCTCTCGGGGCACCCGGCTGGCTCTGTCCATGGCTCTGTGGCTCTTGATTTCGGGGTTGGGGGTTCAGGCCCCACACTGGGCATAGCGATGACTTAAAAATAGATAAGGGGCTTGGTACAGTAATTCTGTTCAATGCTTCCATGGTGTGTCGCACACTTGCGTCCCGTGACTTCGGAAAGAGAAGGAAGGAGGCCAGACTCATAGCCCCAGGAGTAGCGAGTCACGTGATGTGTTGCCAGTGAAGTAGTGTTGTGTAGGCAGGTGTGTGGCCCGCGGTGCAGGTCCCGGCCCAGAGCCCCGCGGTCCTCCCTCCTCTGCCTCTTCATCCTCTGCCTCAGTTAGGCGTGCAGCTCCGTGGTCAGGGTGACTGTCCGTTGTTCTTTCTGAAGCTTGCCTGGACCTGGAAGCTAGAGGCCGGCGTGTCGCTAGCGGCACGTTGGGACGCACGCGGGAAATGGGGTTCTGCAGCCGTGAGCCCTGCTGGCCCCAGGGCAGCGGGCCTCCGCCGTCTCTGAGCTCTGGGCGGCGTCGCGTCCGGTGTCGGGGGAAGGGCCAAGCCCGCTGGTCGCTGAGCTGGTGCTGCTCTGGGTGCGAGGGGCTGCAGCTGCATGGCCGGCACAGACGCCTCATTAACCAGCACAATGCACCCTCCGGGATGAAAGCCCCTGTGGGACGCGCCTCATCCACGTGGTTCCGCAGTCAGACAGCGGACGGGGAGGCGGAGGGAGCGCGGAGTGCCGCGGGCGGGCCCGCGTGCGTCAGCTCGAGGCCAGATAAGTCAGTCGTGGTGCTTCCAGAAAGGGCCACAGGGCCCTCCACCACGTGATGCAAAAGGCAAGTCGTGGCCGTGTCGTCTGTCACCGTGAAGCAGTTGCTGGCTGGGGCTCCGAGCTGGCGGGCGAGGCGCAGGCGGCCATGCGAGCCGGGGACCCGCCTGCGGTTCCTCCGTCCCCCTACTCTGTGCTCCGGACAGACCCCCCACCCCAGTACTAGGGGAGAGCCCTGGGACCTCTCCCAGCAGACTGGTAGGTCCGTGTCAGGCAGACCCCACCTGGCCTAGGTCCCCAGGGATGGCTGGGCCATGGGCGGCATCTCCCCAAACCGTCTCTGAAGTGCGGTCCTTCCTTGCACAGCTCTTCCCCGGCCGGGCGCCGGTCAGGAAGCTGCTGGAGACGCTGCAGGAGTGGCTGGCCAGCCTTCCCCTGGACAGGATCCCCTACAATGCCGTCCTCGACCTGGTCAACAACAAGATGCGGGTGAGCCCGCGCCCCGCCTGTCCGCGTCCTCCTGCTCTCCCTCCCTGCCCAGGGGCCTGGCCACGTCCCCCCAGCTGCTCCCCGCAGGTCCCACCGTCCCTGTTCCTGGGACGCGCTCTGCGCATGACGCCTCTTTCTGTGGCGCGGTCGGCCGAGGCCACAGGAGGCATGCTGTGACACGGAGGGAGGCCACGGGAGGCATGCTGTGGCACGGAGGGAGGCCACGGGAGG
>JAHRIG010000040.1:1436560-1453598 GCA_020311275.1 Eira barbara
GGAGGCCACGGGAGGCATGCTGTGGCACGGAGGGAGGCCACGGGAGGCGTGCTGTGGCACGGAGGGAGGCCACGGGAGGTGTGCTGTGGAACAGCGGACGGTGGGTGCTCGGTCTCTTGTGTTACTTGTATTTGTGGTAAACGCCTCAGTCTTACATGCAAAAGGCTGATAAAACCGTAAGCTCAGTGAGATGCAGGAGGCCCTGCTGGAGCGCCCCCGGGCCGGGTCCCTTCTGTCCTGCCCCAGCTCTCTGAAGCCGTCCAGTCAGGACGCGACCCCGGGCAGGACGCAAGCCCACACGAGCCACACGTCGGGTGCTCACAGGTGCCGTGCTGTACGGCAGCACAGAGACGTGCTGGGTGCTGGCCTTGACCTCCCCCTGGCCTCCCCCCCACCTGGAGGCCCCCACAGGCTCCTCGGCTACAGGGTCTGTCCGCACGCACGTCCCTGTGGGAGCCACGTGCTTCAGGCCCCGTGGACAAGCCCTGTGCCAGCCAGCCTGCCGGGAGACGCAGGCCGTGGCTGTGGACTTGGCGTTAGAAGCCCCTGCTTGGCTGCGGGCACGTGGGCCCTGGGCTCTTAGGGCCCCGGCGCTCCACCGATGCCGCCGTGGGCCACACGTGCTCCGCCTGAGAACCGCTGGGTCGCTGGGTGGCTTCCTCTCACCCTGCCCCAGTGGCTGGCGGGGCTGGGTTAAGTGACTCTAACGCACGAGGCCGGGAGCCCTTGATGGCTTTCCTGAAGCGGCATTGATCCGATACCGCGAACCCTCCCGTCCCAGCTGGGGGAAGGGAAGGCACGGGCTCCGTCCCCCTAGCTCGAGAACTCCTTCGGTGGAAGGGGCTTCGTTCTCTCGCTTGCTCGGTGTCGAATTGAAATACAAGTGTAAGGAGACGTGCGGGTGACAAAATTCCGATGAACACCGGGTGTAACCAGCGCCCGCTCAAGCCGGAGGACGCTCGCCAGCTACTTTCATGCTTCATTATCTCATTCTCTTCCTGCCCCCAGATCTCTGGAATATTCCTTACTAATCACGTAGCGTGGGTTGGATGTCAAGGGAGCCGGCCGGAGCTCAGGGGCTACACGTGCTCTCTCTGGCAGTTGTTCCACACACTGACCGTCGAAGCCGGGGCCCACCCAGAGGCGCTGGATGGCACAGGTACGCGCTGTCCCTGCACAGGCCCAGAGCACGCCGAGCCCACCTGCCACGTTCGCCGTGCTGGGGCCTTTCGGTGTCGTGAGCAGGGGTGTGTGAGGGGACACGTCCCCAGGGCTGCCCGGAGTGGGCCGGGCCAAGGAGGATGGAGAGGAGCGTCTTGCCCGCGCAGGGGCCAGGTCCTCCGGAGCTCACCAGCCTGTGCGCGGCTGACCTGTGGGGACAGCGTCACAGAACGAGGGCACACCGGCCAGGAACTCGTTTCTCGCAAAAGCATGAGCCGAGTGAAGCGCGTTCAGACACGTCTGCTTGGTGCGTGTGGCTGCAAACAAGCCGACAGCTTAGCTTTCTGTGGGAGTGTCTGCGGGCCAGGGACTCCGATGGCGCCGGGCCCGGGCCCCCGGCTGCTGGTGTCTGGCAAGCCTGCGGGCCCGGTATCGGCTGGTGCCAGACCCAGGAGTCTGCCCTGGGTGGAGCCCCTCCCCTGCTTGCTCATGGGGTGGTGGCAGGACTCCGGGCCTTGCTGGCGGTCGGCTGGCGGCGCTCTCCGTTCCTCGCCATGTGGCAGCCGGCTCTGCAGGCCAGTCGGCGTGTCCTTAGTGCACAGCTGGTCACTTCTGCTGTGGGCCCGGTTAGCGGCGCAAGGCCAGCCCAGCCTGCCCGGGGAGGGCTGAGCCCACCGAGTGTGTGGGAGCTGCAGCTGGGCCGTCGCAGAGGCCGCCCGCACGGAGAGGTTAGAAGCCACAAGAGGTTAGGCTGGTGTTCATAGCGTTCATCACCGGGCGGTCACTAAAGCGGAGCTGTCGTGGTTGTGGCCCATGCAGCAGCGAAGACATGCCGGGGCTCGCCGCTGCAGGCGGGTCGCCTTTCGTTTATTGTTTATTCTCTTAAAGATTTTACATACAGGGCGCCTGGGTGGCTCAGTGGGTTAAGCCACTGCCTTCGGCTCAGGTCATGATCTCAGGGTCCTGGGATCGAGTCCCGCATCGGGCTCTCTGCTCCGCAGGGAGCCTGCTTCCCTCTCTCTTTCTCTGCCTGCCCCTCTGTCTACTGTGATCTCTCTCTGTCAAATAAATTAAAAAAAAAAAAAAATTAAAAAAAAAAAAAAGATTTTACATACTTACTTGATTTGGGGTGGGGGGGCACACGCAAGCCCGGGAGTGGGAGAGGGAGAAGCAGGCTCCCCGCTGAGCAGGGAGCCCAGCCGTGGCCGTGGGGCTCGATCCCGGGACCCTGGGGTCATGACCCGAGCCGAAGGCAGACGCTTCGCCGACGGAGCCCCCAGGTGCCCGACCACCTGCCCTCCAGTCCGCGCTTGGACCGGGCAGCTGCGGACGCTGCTCTGCTGAGTGAAGGTGGGGGCTCCCTCCCTCCCCGATATCTGTCCAGAAAGACTGAAACGTGCAGTATGTCCTGCTCCAGAACAAAGCGAACCAAACGCTGGGGCTTGAGAGAACCGTAGCTTTATGTACTCAGGAATGAGTGTGGGTCACCCCAGCTCCCCACGGCCCCGGGCTTAGGAAGGACCTTGGGGCTGGGCTGGACGGCACAGGGCGTCTTGTGGCACGGCCCGTTGGTCAAACGGGCCTCGCCCAACCCGGGTCTGTGGTGGGGTAGAGCGGCTCCCCGGTGCTGGGGGAGTCAGTGAAGTCGCTGCAGGGGGACGGGCTGTGTGTGGGAACTGTCAACAGCCCGGCTGTCCTTGGGGTGATGCGGATGGCCACGTCTTGGGGACCTGGCGGGGGGCACGCTCCGCTCTGCGGGACATCACAGCACCGGGCAGGATGGCGGCCCAGCAGCAGGGCACACCGTCGGGAAGCTCTCCGGGCCGCATGCCGGAGCCACATCGAGGAGCACAGCTCGTGCCCAGAGAACTGGGTCAGATGGACACGGCCGGATTAGGTCTTGGAAGGTTTTTCCTCTCCTTAGCGCACGTTTAAACCCCCTCGACTAAACCGCCGCGCCCTCTAATCCCCGCAGGTAGGCTTTATGGCTCTTGTGCTCTCTGAAGATTAGGGCGGCCGCGCTGCAGCGGCTTGCCGGCGCGAGAAGAGGAGGATTACCCAGGGATGCGTGGCAGCTGGTGGCGGGGAGAGGAGGGCTGGCAGCGTGTCCTCACCGCGTGCACACAGGCCCACGCCCGTGTGTACGGCTGAGGAGATGGTGGCCGTCTGCTCAGCCGGGGTTTCTGCTGCCCCTGGGGAGGCCTGCCCAGGTCCGTGACGGGTGTGGGCGCTGGCCCCCCGCGAGCGGAACCACACATAGTGGGGAAGGAGGAGATCGCAGGAGGGTCTGCTCTCGGTTAAGATGGATTCTGTCTCAAAAGCACGTCTTTTTTTTTTTTTCCCAATTATTTTGCTGCGTTTCTTTTAATGCTGACATTTAATCTGCTTTAATCTCACGGCGTCTCGCTCGCTGGCTCAGTCCCCCGCATTAGCTGTCTGAAGGGAGCCACCGGCGCCAGCCCCGTGACCGCCCCCGTTTGCTGTTCTCAGGGGTCCTCATTTTAGTGAGACAGTCATGTTCCGCGTTCACAGTGTCTTTACACAGCGTGTCCCGGCAGCGCCTGCGCCCACACCCGGGGCACACAGTCCATGTGGCATTGCCACAAGGACAGGTCCTTGCCTGCTGCTGCCCTCTCGTGCCCTGGAGGGAGCCCTGGTGCGTCGCGGCCTCGGGCTGGTTTTCCCAGCTGTTGTGCACACCCTGGAGCGCGTGCTGCGCTGGACACAGGCTGTGGATCTGCTCTCCAGAGGACATGAGCCACCCCTTCTGGACGCGGCAGGCGTCCAGGAGGTGCTGCTTTCTCCCTCTGTCCTTCCTATACAGACAAGCAGGGCCGTCCCACGGGCCCCGGGGCAGGCACTGGGCCCGTTCCTGGCTCCTGACACCAGCCCGAGCCCTGGGGCCTGCGGACACACTCCTGTAGTGCCGACGCACTGTCCCCCGTCCCCCCGCAGGTCTGGAGGATGACCCCCAGGCCGTGCTGCAGACCGTCCGGAGGTACGTGCGCACCTTCTTTGGCTGTAAGGCATGCAGTGAGCACTTCGAGGCGGTGGCTAAAGAGTCCCTGGGCGCGGTGAAAACCACGGACCGAGCGATTCTCTGGCTGTGGGAGACTCACAACCTAGTCAACAGCCGCCTGGCAGGTGAGCAGAAGCCACCCTGGGGCGGCCAAGCCCAGGTCCAGAGGGGCCGCCGCAGTGGGGGTGAGGCTGTGTATGCAGATGCCCGTCAGAGCAAGGCTGTGTAGACGGGTGGCTGCCTGGAGGACGGCTGAGAACGCAGCCACCCCAGGCCGCTGGCATCCCCACCTTTCCCCACTCTTCCCCTTCGGGGAGCCTGCCAGGCCCCGTGGACAGTGGGCGGCAGAGGACTGGGCTCGAACTGCTGTCCGGAAAGCCGTTGGCAGCACCGCGGTCTGCTCTCAGTGAAGCACCCTGCGAGGCGGCTTTGTGTAAATACGGCACGTGTGTTGCCTCCCAGTTAACTCAGACTCTGCCCCCAAATCACTGGCAGATTGAAATTAGGCTTAAAAATAATTCTGCTGACGGATAAGTCTTAATAGAGATGAGTAGGAAAAAACCACTAAACTATTGGTTTTTATTTAATCCACTGTGTCAGGAAACGCTACCACTGAAGCACTAAAGAGAATTGGTTTTCTTTACCCTCAGAGCTGCCGCGGCTCAGCTCGCGAGGCCCCGAAACCTTCGCTTGCTGGGGGTGTGTCCACAGCTGTCCGCGTCCGCTTCCTCCGCGGCTCTAGTTCTGGGACCCTCCACCTCCGGGTGTGCAGCCCTCCTGCCCCCACCACACCCCAGAACCGGGGGGTTGTCCCGGGCAGCCCCAGCCCAAGAGCCCCGCGTGCCCCCCCATGTGCTTGTGCTGCAGCAGAAAGGGGCTTCCCGCAGCCCGAGTCGTCGTGTCCCTGCTTCAATTCTGCGTCCCCCCCATGTCCCTCCAGGCCCACTTCTGGCTTCTGCAGGGAGCCCCAGACTCCTTGGAGGCCTCAGAGACCGGCCCTGGGCCTCACTGAGTGTGTGGCGTGTGACACCAGGCCCCGGCAGCTTCTCTTTGGTCTCCTTGTGGGCACCTCTGCCTCACACCTGGCGCAGACCCCGGTGGGTGGTGCCTGGGCCTCGGGTGCCGGCCCCTGCCTCCCAGCTGTGTGCTCACGGGCGGGAGGAAAGTGTCTCCATTGGGTCACACCCAGTAGACGTGCTTTTGTCCACGTCTACTCACGGAAGCACTTTTGGGGTGGCAGGGCACCCCACGTTGGGTTGGGGGACTCTGGGAGCCGAGGAGCACGGTGCGGCACACCTCGTGCCCCTCCTATCTGTGTGGCAGGGAGCCAGAGCTGCGGGTCGGGCAGGTTGTCACTCACCCGGGTAGAAGAGAAGGGGGAACGGAAGTGAGCAGGTCAGGCCGCTCCTTGGGCTCCGTCACCCAGAGGCGCGAACGCATTGACCCGGGGACAGGAGGAGTCTCAGCCACGGCCTCCATGGACGGCTGGCAGGGCCGTGACCGAACCGCCTTGTGAGCGGACGTTGAGCAGGAAGTAACGTGACCTTAAACCTGGGGGCGCCCTGTGTCTGAGTTGGCGTGCGCCCAGCTGTCGGAGCGCTGGGGGATCACGGTTCCTGCGAGGAGTGGTCCTGCCGGCCGAGTCGACCCCATGCATTGTGGTCAGCGGGTGCAGGATAGTGCTGCCTCGCCGTGCCGCCTCTGGGAGCAGGACGGGCGGCCGGCTTTACGTGGGTTCCCATGGCACGTCTTGCTCCCAGGATGGTTTTAGAGGTCCTGATGGGATTTGGGGGTCTGGGAGGGCCCACACGTGCCCGAAGTGCTGTGGAATTATCTGGGCAGCCAGTGTCCAGGGGGAGGGACTCGGGGGTTTAGTGTGGCCGTGGACCTCAGATGCACCTTAAGAGCGGAGCGGACAAGCAGAGACGGGGCACGAGCAGGGGCCTCGGGGTCACGGGGAGGCAGAGTAGCTGCAGGCAGGAGCGGGGTCTGGCCAGGTGGATGGCATCGTCCGAGCAAGGACCCTTCCCTTGCTGTGGCCATGGGACCCTGCCAGAGGTTCCAGGGAAAAAATGACATTTGTAGGGGGGAGCTTGGGGGACGGGCATCTGTGCAGGAGTGATGGGTGTGAGGCCGGGAGCACTGGGAGGTCACGGTGCAGGCGGGTGGACAGGGGAGGCGTCTGCGGGACACGGGGCAGTTGGGTCACCAGAGATCCCTTCACCGTTGCTCTCCCTCCCCATCCCAGGCCATCTAAGTGAGGACCCCAAGTTTCCGAAGGGTCCGTGGCCCACCCCAGACCTCTGCCCAGCCTGCCACGAGGAGATCAAGGGCGTGCACAGCTGGAACGAGGGCCAGGTGCTTCTGTTCTTGAAGCAGCACTACGGCGGTGACAATCTCGTGGACACGTATGCGGCAGACCTGGGAGACACCAGCGAAGGAGTCGGCCCACACCAGGGCGGGGAGCAGGAGAAAGGCCTCGCCTCCCCAGGGAAGCCTCAGAGAGACCAGCGCGCCAAGAGTCTCCGTCCACCCAGCGTGCTGCCTCCCAGACCCCGCCTGTCGGACGGCTCGCAGCTCGGCCTGGACGGGAGACTGCGGAGCGCGAGCGGAGCCGAGGGCCGCAGGGAGGCGGAGATGGCCGTGCCCTTCCTCGGGATGGGCTTCTCTGGCCTGGACATGAGCCTCTGCGTCGTGCTCTACGTGGCCTCTTCCTTGTTCCTGATGGTGATGTACTTCTTCTTCCGAGTGCGGTCCAAGCGGTGGAAAGTCAGACATCACCGGCCGTCCGTGTAGAACCGAACGGGACCACAGGAGCGCTCTTGGGGAAACAGCCCCACCAGGCCACCTGCAACTTTCATAGAAGATCAGGGATTTTATAAACAGCAAGACTCGGTTTTACTTCCAGTGGCGGGCAGGCCGGCGTTTGCCGTGGGCCGTCATGCCCTCCTGGTGTGCTCCCTGGGCGCCTGTACAGGGCCGACAGCAAAAATGTGTCTGTCTTCGCTCTCCTCGGTCTAAGAAAAGGGGGAGTCCAGGCCAAACAGGTTTTCCCGGCCGCCTTCATCCCGACTTTGTAGACGCACGTCACTCTCCGCGAGCCCGGCTGGGGATTCCACGAGAGCAGCCGAGCCCTTGTGCGCTGGGAGGCTGGCGGGCGATTGCACGTGGCCAGCCTGGGCCCCGCAGAGCTGCCGCATGGCCCCCGGCAGTGGGTCCCCAGTGCACCGCCCCCTTGGCCGCGCCTCCAGGTGTTTGTGTCTGGGCTTTCCGGCGGCTTGGTGGTTTCTGCCGAAGCAGAAGAGCACCCCGTGGCGTCGGAGCGGCTCAGAAGCAGAGGGACAACGTCCCCTCCGTGCTCTGTAGGCTGCTGTCCCCCCAGGGGGAAGGGAGGAGGAGGGTTTGTGACTTTACTGCCTTGCAAGGAACCCCGCTGCGGGGGAGGTGGCAGAGGTGGTGCCTTCATGAATCTGGTGGCAGGAGAGCGCTCAGTGACCACGGGCCGTTCCCAACTGCCTGTGCCCCGCACAGAGGGCTGAACCCCGCACAGGAGGGGTGTGGGGTGGCCGAGGCCCCGGGGGACCTTTCAGGGAGCCCTTCATCTGTGCCCCGTGGTCCAGCAGCTGCAGGGCCTGCTGCCAAACGAAGCAGACGCTAGGACCCAAGGGCCGTGTCACACTGCGGTGCCCGGTGGCCCTCTGGGGGTGAATCTTTAAGGCTGAACCCCAAATCTCATTTCCCAGAAGCTGTTTTACAAAAGGTCCTGGCCCAGGACCCTGGTCCCCAGGCTCTGGTGATTGATTTTTTTTACCATTTAATGATTTTTCACACACTGTGCGTAAAACCCAAACCACTTAGAGGTGAATTCGCTCCTGGAGATGTAAACAGACAAAATGAGCACGCTCTGCCTTTTTCGTGGAGATGCTTTGTGACGTCGCTTTGTCCACAAGTGCAGCTGCGTGCATCCGCTCCTGTCACTAGGACGTACAGCCGTCTTCTCCGCTTCGCCCAGCGCCGGCTGTGATCACGAACTAACACCTGCTGACCAGGGGCTGACCAGGGGCGTGTCTGGGGGGGCAGGAGGCGAGCTGTCAGGAGCTTGAGCTCCTGCAGGGGGACAGGGGATGGGACAGGGACAGGGACTGGCTGGGGGATGGGGTGGCAGGGGACAGGGGGGTGAGGGACGAAATGGGATGGGGGATGGAATGGGGGACAGGGATGGGGGCAGGACAGGACAGAGGACAGGGAGTGGGGAACTAGAGCACAGGGAATGAGGGACGGGGTGAGGATGGGGCGGGGGCGGGGGGGGCAGGGGAACTGGATAGGGATGTGGTAGGGAAAAGGGAAAGGGGGGATGCGGGCAGGTGACTGGGGTGGGTTGGGGGATGGGGCAGGGGACAGGGACATACAGATGAGGGACGGGGGATGGGGCTCCGTCCGCAGCTTCCTCAGCTGCTTGGCTTCCCTGGCTTCTCCAGAGGTTTCTTCCCGTCGGGCTGTGCCTCCCCCTGGAAGCCCGTGTGCTCCGGTGGCGGCTGTGGCCCCGGTTACTGAAGACCCGGAACCCAGAATCTGGCCGGATGCACCCCAGAACCCAGAGGGGGTGCCCAGCACCACGAATGAAACTGCCTTCTGGTTCGCGTCCAGTGTGTTTCCTCCCCAAAGTATGTCTCCGCACGCGGCGTGGGCCGAGATGAAGGCGCAAGACGCCGAGGCCATGACCGCCACAAAAGCCAGGGACAGCCTCTCGGGGTTCGTGGTAATGTTGCAGCTGGAGGTCGCCGTTACTTGAGGGACAAGTTTGCGACTCCCTGAGGGGCCAGGTTTCCCCCAGACCATGAGCAGTCGGGGACAGGTGGCGTGCCAAGGTGGCCACGGGACGTATGTCTGGTGTGTGGGTGCGAACATGGCCACATGCCTCACGTGGCCTGCTAGGAATTGGACGTTAACTTTGGGCAAGGTTTAAGGTCTATTTTCTAAAGTTGTAAGCATTCAGATTAATGAATAGAATAGTTCGGTAATTTAAATGTGTATTTATTTTTAATGGAAGGATTTTGATTAAAAAGAAGCTAATTGACATGGCAACGTCTGAAATTTCTTATCTGTAAGAAAAATAAACATTTTGTATTTAAGTGAACTATAACGTGCCCATTTTAAAATAAATCTGACATTTGGAAGGACTGTAATTCTTTTGAAAACGTGAGCTCGCTCTGGTGGGGACAGGTCGGGGCGCAGAACGGACCCCTCCTTCCCTCCCGGGGAAGTTCACGGACCAGGCGTCTGAAACCCTGGGGTTCCTTGTATTGAGCCTCTGGTTTCAGAAGACAGCCCAGGATTGGGTGGAAAGTCAAAGATGGAAGCTCAATTATAGACTATCTTCTCGGGGCTGATGTAGTTGGGGACCGGCCACAGGACCACAGCCTTCACGCATGTCACATGGTAGATCGATGGGACACGGCAGGGATGGATACGTGGGAGTCCCGTGACTTCATGATGCACCAGGGGCGCCCTGGTGACTGGAGCCCCGGTCCAGCCAGTGCTGGACACGGCTCTCCTCAGCCGCCCCCCTGTCGCCCCATCTGCACACCCCAGCACGGCCTCCAGCCAGGGCTTTACCCCCAACACCTGTTTGCTGCCTTGGGTTCTGAACTATTGATTCCGTCTGCTTCTACCTTTTGTTTTGTTCGTTTTGCTGGGGGCGGGGTGGGGGGCGGTCACTCTGGTCACGGTGGCTTCTGAGGGACCCACTGGGGTGGTTCCCGTGGATTCACTTTCCCAGCCAGGCTGTGTGCTAGCTATAGGTAACCCCCTCCCTCAGAGAGGGAGCCCCTGTGTACCCGCCCGGCAGGGCGCCGACCATTCTGCCATTCCGGGTCTGTGTGGTGCTGGTGTTGGCAAGGGTCCGCCATCTGGTAACCCCTCCCAGCCCTTGAGTCCTGAGCGGTTCCTGCTGGGGGCGCCCCTGTGCCCCTCCTCCTCAGCTGCCCTGCGGGCGTAGGGGTGGGCTACTGCAGACCTGGGGAAGGTTGTGCGGGCAACAGGTCCCTCAGGACAGCAGCAGCCTTGCGTGCCAGGCCACACCTAGAGCCAGAGAGGCATGGGGGCCGGGGCTGGAGGCCGGTGGGGCTGGAGCGGCAGAGTCCTGGACACTGCCCTGTAGGGCAGGGGGGAGCCCCCCACCCTTGCTTCCAATTGCCAAGCCCGGACCAAGCCTCTGGGCAGAACTGGCGGAAACTGCCTGCCCCTGGAGATGGGAGGAAAGGTGGGGTGAGGCTGGCTGAGGGACTGGGGGTGGGAGGGTGCGGACAAGGGCCTGAGGAGGGGAAGTGGGTAGGGGGAATCTGGCGGGTGCTTGGTGGAGGGACTGGAAACCAAGGGAGGTGGGGAAGTGAGGGAGCTGGGAGGGAGGCAGGCAGGGGTGGGTTTGCTGGGGGAGGCAGGTGGGGGGATTGCAGACCTAGGGAGGTAGGGGGTTGGGGAAGCGGGATGGGGGAACAGAGTGGCTGGCAGGGTTTGGGGGAGGCCGAGAGGGGGTGGGGGACAAGGGGCCTTGGGAGACGGGGAGGTGGGCGGGGCAGGGGGAGGCAGGCACGGCAGACTTAGGGAGGTGGGATGGTGGGGAGGGGAGCTAGGGGAACAGGGTGGTGGGCGTGGTCAGCGAAGGTGGGGAGGGGTGGGGGACAGGGGCCCTGGGGAGGTGGGCGGCTGGTCGGCTCATTCAGCACCGCGGACAGCGCCCAGCCCCGAGGCTCTGGCTGCCGGAACTGTGCACACGGGGTCGCGGTCCTGAGGCACCGGGGGCCTTGGGGAGTTCTGATCCCTCCCGGGGTCGCAGAGGAGGAAGGAGAGGGGCAGCCTGGACCACTTGGACTCCCGTCTCCGGCCTGGCAGTCGTCATGCTGCTGGAAACCGAGCTTAGTGGAGACCGAGATCGGCAACAGGCCTCCACGGCCACTGCCGCCTGCAGCTTCGGTAGGACTCGGGGTAAGGGCCCCCGCGAACCCCTCAGCCTCCAGCCCAGGCAAGATGACCCCAATGGGAGAAGCGACGAGGACAGCAGAGTCAGGCAGAGGGATGGTGGGGAGAGAGCGACCCAGACATAGCAGAGAAAGGAAAAATTCTGGAGAAATCACGGTGGGTGGTGGGGAGGCAGCACCCATGAGAGATGGGAACAGTGGCGAGGGGATGCGAGTCTGGCAGATCCCATGGGCAGACGGCCTGGAGTTCGCTGTGGTGGCTCCAGAGGCCATGGGCTGCTGTGGAGCACCCCGAGAACGGAAGGGGCCTTGCAGGCACCGCTGGGGGGAAC
This sequence comes from Eira barbara, assembly GCA_020311275.1. Classification (NCBI taxonomy): domain Eukaryota; kingdom Metazoa; phylum Chordata; class Mammalia; order Carnivora; family Mustelidae; genus Eira; species Eira barbara. Next base: position 1,448,050 of record JAHRIG010000040.1, read on the forward strand.
GGATAGGGCAGAGTGGAGACATCAGTTTCCTCCAGAGACCCCACACCCCTCAGCTCTCCCACACTGGCCAACAGTGCAGAACTGGGACCCCTGGGCTGGGTCTCCCACCTAAATCGCCCTCCCAAGGACCACTCGGTCGCCATGGACGTTGGAAAATAATGGAGGCATTGTTGGCAGGCCAGCCAGATGCTGAGCATGTGGGGCGGCCGCCTCCTGGACCCGCTGCCCGCCTGCCCCTTCCCCCCCTCAAACCACACATGGTCCCTCTAGGCAGGGCTCTGCAGCAGCTGACACTCCACGGCCAACATCCCAGTGCGCCCAGCACCCCGGCTCCCCGGCTCGTGCACCCTGGCCCTGTCCTCTGGTAACAGTGTCTTGCACAGGGAAGCGTGCGGTGCTGGTGGTATGAGCCTTTGCTCAGATCCGTGGGGCTGGCTCTGCTGGGATCTGGGAGGGCACTGTGCTTTTCCTGCCCACATCCTTCCAGGCTTGCCTCCTTGGTAAAACGCATAGACGAGGTGACCAGAGGCCAGGATACGGAGCAGGGCAAAGACTGTCCTATACCATGGGACTCTCCCAGGTGGAGGAATGGGGAGGCTGGCAGAAATCTGCTCACCCCCATCACTGCCCGAGGCCCCTGCCCTCACCACGCCCCATGCTGCAATGGCCCCACACTGCTGTTTCCTAATTATTGGGGAGGGGGTGTCCTCTGGGCAGGAGCAGCTGCCCTGGGTGGGGGGTGCACCTCTCTATATGCAAGCATGGGTGGGTTCCTACGGGCTTACCCTTTGGACTGGGGACAAAATGCTGGAAGATCGGGTGTGGGATTGCGTTCCGTGCAAGCGGGTGTGTGGAGGGAAGTGAGGACGGGCCTCCAACTCCCCCAGCTCTGTCCTTCCTGACCCGAGTCCTGGCCCGTGACTGGGCGGAGGATACCGGGTGTACCGGCCGAGAATCGCCCCCTCTGTGCCCATTCTGGTGGCAGTTCCCAGGGTGGGGCCCAGAAGCTGGTCACAGCTGGGAGGTCTAAGGTCGTGTCTGGCTCCTGGTGGCTTTGCTATGAGCCTTTGGGCGCCACACTCACCCTCTCTGGGTCCCGGGTCGCGTTCTTGCGGACCAGACGTTGTCACCAAGCCTCCCAGACCCGGCTCTCAAGCGGCGGTGGGACGCGGCTCCCTCCCGGACCGTCCTCCCGGGACCCCCAGCCTTCCCGCAAGCGAGCACGCCTGGAGCCCAGGCCTCAGCCCGCGGCCCGCAGCGCGGGGCAGGAAGCTGCGGGGCCCGGGGGAGCTCCCGCGGGCAGCCCTGGCCCGACTCCTCCCCCGACTGTCCCCGCCCTCCTCGGGCCGGCTACTCGGGTGGCGTCTGGGCACCCCGAGTCCCCTCGCAAAGGCGCGCGTAGCCAGCAGAAGCCCGCGGCGCGTCTCAGCGACCCCCGGCCCCGCCCCGCGCCGCGGCCCCGCCTCCCGCCGCTCCGCCCTCCGCGCGGCCTGAGGCTCCGGGCCCCAGGGCGGCCCGCGGGCGCAGCGCCCAGCAGCGCGGGGAATAGCTCGGACACCGGCCTGGGGCCCCGGAAGCCGTGGCCTCCCCGGGCCCCGGGAAAGTTCGGGGCCGGAGAGCCGCGGCGCCAGGCGACGGGACCCATGGAGGCGCGCGGGGAGCTGGGCCCGGGCCGCGAGTCGGCGGGCGGCGACCTGCTGCTGGCGCTTCTGGCGCGGAGGGAGGACCTGCGCCGAGGTGGGTGCCCGGGCTTGAGCGGCTGCACGGGGAGACCCGGAGGTCCTCGCTCCTTTCCGGGCTTGGCCACGCAGGGGGCGGGAGACGGGGGACCCGGGCGGGCGTGGAGGCAAGGGCCCCAGCACGTCCCCACCCGGGCGCCTCGGGAGCGAGTTAGCGTCGAGGCCCCTGGAGCCGTGCTGTCGCTTGCGCGGTCGCAGCGCCCAACAGCCCAGGCCAGAGAGTACTTGGGGTCCCAGGACCGATTTAGGAAAGCCTCTCCCTTATCCGGAGAGCATGTGGAGAGCAACCCTGCGGCCCGGTGACCACCGGACAAGAAGATGCCCGACAGGGCCGAGGGCACCAGATAGTCCACACTTTCCGGGGGGAGAGAGTCAGAGGCAGGGGCAGCGTGTGCAGCTGGAGCCCGCTGGCAGGTGTCCCTAGTCGAGGTCTCCTTGTCTGCCCGACGCGCACCTGCTCATCGGCGGCTCCCAGGCTGGCCCTCAGGACCCTTCTGGAGCAAAAACCCCAGCTCCTGCCACACCAGTCCTGCCCCCGCGGCCCCCTCCCACGCTTTGGCTCCGGGGAAGGGCAATCGCCAGTCCTTCTCCCAGGCTTCGTTGCCCGCGGGACCACAGGATGGAGACGGAGGCGGGCCTGGCCGCGTGGGGAGTGTCAGGGACCCAGCAGGTGGGAAAGAGGTTACATCCAGGCTGTGGGGTCTCTTTCGTCCCCTACTTACTCATTTATTTTTCCAACGGTTCCTGAGAGGGGCTGGCCGCAGGGGCTGGGAGGAAGGGGTGGGAGGAGGAGGGAGAGGGAGAGAGGGGAGGTGCACTCCCATCGCGATCGCTCTGGAGAGCTGGCCCTGAGCGGGCAGGCGGGCGCGAGGCTCCACTGCGCCCCACCAGCGCTGAGGGTAGGAGACCCCGCCGAAGCTGGAGTCGCCATGCAGCGTAAGGCCCGGGTCGCAGAGCGCGTGGGGGAGCAACAGGGGCCCAGTGGGAGCAGCTTTTGCGGGACGCGGGGCGGAGGGCAGCTCGGCCGGGCGCTGTCCCGGCCACGGTGCTGAATCCGTGCTCGCCCGCCTGTCTAGCCACCAGATCTAGGCCGGCTGCGCTCGCCCTTCTGCCAGCGCCGCCAGCGAGGGGGGCTCCCCCTCACCCCAACCCCCGGAGTAAGGCACCTCCCCACGCTCTACTGGCACTGGGGCTGCGGTTTGGTCCGATGCGGGACCGCATCCTCCGCGAGTTTCCTGCTGCTGGGTGAGGGAGGTCAGTCGATCAGGGTGCCTTCAGCCTGGGACGCAGGGAGGCCCTTCTCTGGTCCTCCCACACACTGCTGGCCTGGAGACGGAGGGGTCTCGGCCCGGGGAGGGGAGCGTGGCCAGGTGGGTGCAACATTTGCGCAGGCTCCAGCTCCTGCTGCTGGTTCTTTCCTTTCCAGAAGACTTTTGTAAACCAACAAGGAGATTCACCCTGTGAGCACCCTGCAAAGCCCCACATGGGCCAATGGCTCCCGCAGACCACCCCTCGAGTTTCCCCAGCCTTGTTCCCCCAGAGGCCTGCAGTCACACGGTGGCAGAGCCCAGTGTCGGAGTAACTCATGTCAGGCACTGACACTTGAGTATGGTGACAGCGATCCAATGGTCCAGTCCATGCACAAGGACCTGTGAGGGCTCCCAGAGATGGGGAGGACACCAGTTTTTACCTTGGTGCCTGAGCAGGGTTGGGTGGCCAGGCTTCAACAAGGGATCTCCAGCTGCAAGGATACTTAATTGCGCAAAATAGCGATGGGGATCGGGCGGTATATGCCCCGGGACCATGAGCACCTTACCTCCGGGTCCTGCTAGACAGCTCCTGCGGTGGGGTTTTCATTTGAGCTCAATGTGCACCCTTTGTGCTCGCTGGGAACATTTTGCAGTTGACAGTATCTGGCCAAATGGAATGGTCGGGGCCCCTTCCTGCTCCCAGGCACACTTCTAAACCTATTTCAGTTTTCCCAAATTTTAACTGTGGGCCAGGCTGCAGTCTTCGGTGTCATGCACTCCCTACACCCGGGAACCAAGGAGTCATGCACACCAGCCGGGAAGGGGGTGTGCGGGGAAGCGGGTCTCCCGTGGCAGCCCCGGGCCCCGCGGGCTGGAGTAGGAAGGGGACTCCAGTGCTCCCACTCTGTGCGGTGCCTCTGACCTCGGTGGCTCCTTGGCCTGCAGAGATCCCGCTGTGCGCAGGCTGCGACCAGCACATCCTGGACCGCTTCATCCTCAAGGCACTGGACCGCCACTGGCACAGCAAGTGTTTGAAGTGTACTGACTGCCACGCGCCCCTGGCCGAGCGCTGCTTCAGCCGCGGGGAGAACGTCTACTGCAAGGACGACTTCTTCAAGTGAGCGCGGGCCACGGGCTTGTGCGGGAGGGCAGGGGTGCAGTCTGCTCCTGCAAGGCGGGCCCCTCCTCTTACCCAGGCCAGGGTGCGGGTGGGGAATCTCCACAGGCCGCCAGGCCTGGCTGGCAGGGCAGCTCAGTTCTCTCCAAGTAATTAATTTTGCAAATCATGCAAACGCGGTCGTTCAAAAAGACAACCCCAAGTTTACAGAACTTGATTGGATTTTCTCCGTCTTAATTTCGGTCTTGTTTTTGTCTTCAATGCTGGGGAGGGGATGCTTTTCGAGCACAGGCCTCTGGGGTCTAAGGGAACTGCCCTATGGATCCCGCTTCCCCACTGGGACACCGAGGTCAGGGCGGCGAGGCTCTTCCCCGGGGCCTCTGGTTCACTTCTCCGCATTCTGTGCGGCTCTGTGGGGGCTGCCGGGCCGGCGACTAGGGGCAGGGCCGGGTGAGCCTCCCTCCTGAACCGCCCTGCGCGGCTTCCCGCTCCTCGTTCTGCAACCCGCTCCCGGCGAAGGAGCCGCGGACGCTGCGCTGAGCCGCGCCCTGTGCGTCCCGCAGGCGATTCGGGACCAAGTGCGCCGCGTGCCAGCTGGGCATCCCGCCCACGCAGGTGGTGCGCCGCGCCCAGGACTTCGTGTACCACCTGCACTGTTTCGCCTGCGTCGTGTGCAAGCGGCAGCTGGCCACGGGGGACGAGTTCTACCTCATGGAAGACAGCCGGCTCGTGTGCAAGGCGGATTATGAGACGGCCAAGCAGCGCGGTCAGTGGGAGGGTCCACCCGCCTCCTTTCCCCGTCTGCAAAATGGGGCTGGGGTCCGTCTGTTAGGGGCGCGGAGGGATCCCCACGGCCAGCGCCCGCCGCAGGGCGCTCCCTCAGGGGCGCAAACTTAAGCGCCTCCCCACCCCCCGCCAGGTAGGGGTGGGGGGGCCCGCCCCGGAAGGGACGACCCACCGGCTCCGGGGAAGCCTGGTTCCAGGGCCTTAGCGGCCTCCGTCCACCCTCGGGGGCGCAGGGAGGCTGGTCTGAAATGTGTGGATTATCGCCCCCAACCCTTGACCGTGAAGATCCGTCCCTACGCACAGCTTCGGAACAAAGGGGAACCCGGGCGGAGGCGGGAGGGGAAGGGGGCAGCCGCGCCCCGGCGGGGTGGGGGGCCGTCGGGCGGCGGAGGGGCCCAGCCTCACTCCACCCGTCGCGGCGCAGAGGCCGAGGCCACGGCCAAGCGGCCGCGCACGACCATCACGGCCAAGCAGCTGGAGACGCTGAAGAGCGCCTACAACACGTCGCCCAAGCCCGCGCGCCACGTGCGCGAGCAGCTCTCGTCGGAGACCGGCCTGGACATGCGCGTCGTGCAGGTCAGCGCGCGCCCCGCGCCCCGCTCACCCGCGCCCCGCGCCCCGCGCCCCGCGCCCCGCGCCCCGCGCCCCGCGCCCCGC
>JAHRIG010000040.1:1453998-1496658 GCA_020311275.1 Eira barbara
TCGCCCCGCGCCCCGCGCCCCGCTCACCCGCCCTCCGCCCCGCGCCCCGCGCCCCGCTCACCCGCCCTCCGCCGCTCGCCCCGCGCCCCGCGCCCGCGCCCCGCTCACCCGCCCTCCGCCGCTCGCCCCGCCGCAGGTGTGGTTCCAGAACCGCCGCGCCAAGGAGAAGCGACTCAAGAAGGACGCGGGCCGGCAGCGCTGGGGCCAGTACTTCCGCAGCATGAAGCGCGCCCGCGGCGGCCCCAAGTCGGACAAGGACAGCGTGCAGGAGGAGGGGCAGGACAGCGACGCCGACGTCTCGTTCACGGGTACGGCGGGCCGCCTCGCCCCCAGGGCGCCCCTCGGGAGGCCCGCAGCTCGCGCGCCCTGCGGTCCCCGGGAGCCTGCAAATGGGAATTTCCCAGTCAGGGGCTGCCCTGGCCTTCGTTTAAAAGTGTTCACAGACTCTGGTCCCCTGTCCCCAAGCCCTGCGGTTTGGCCCCTGGGGCGCTCAGCTGTCCCCCTGGTGGGGGACAGCCCCCAAGACCCACGTGACCCTCAGCAGGCTTTCTCTGGGGAAGGGGTCCAACCACGTCTGTGGCTCCTGGTCCTTGCAGTGATTTTCAGGAAAGTGAGCAGTGGTTTCGGGGGCGAATGACAAAAAGCTCTCTGCTGTTTGGAGTTGGGGGGTTTGGAGTTGGGGGGTGGTCCACCCGTCTCTGTGGGATCTAATCATCTTATCCCGTCCGTGAGTGACCCCATACTTACCCCTTAATGCCCATCCTCAGACAGTTTGTGCAAGAGACCCTCTCTGGCTGCATCGCGACCTTAGGCCACTCGCTCTGCCACTCAGAGCCTCAACTAAGTTGTCTGCAAAACAGGCGAGGGGCCACCCTTCCCCAGGCAGCCTTGCAGATTATCCCATGACCCTGGGCCCTGGCTGGCCTGTTCCTCACCCGGATCCCGCAAGGGGATCCCCCCCAAGACACCAGGTGGGACTGAGCTGAACAAAGGCGACAAGCATGGAGGCAGAGGGCAGCCTAAGTTCTGAGAGCCGCAGAGGCTTGGGCTGTCCGGTGCAGGCTGGCCGCAAGTCCCCCAGAGGAGGGGCGCTGGGGCCGAAGGGGGAGGGGCGGGCGCTGAGCGGCGCGGTCTGTTTCCATTGCAGAGGAGCCAGCTGTGGCCGAAATGGGCCCTGCCAATGGCCTCTACGGCAGCCTGGGGGAGTCCACCCCGGCCTTGGGCAGGCCCGCGGGAGCCCCAGGCAGCTTCCCGCTGGAGCACGGAGGCCTGGCCGGCCCGGAGCAGTACCGCGAGTTGCGCCCCAGCAGCCCCTATGCTGTCCCCCCATCGCCAGCTGCCCTGCAGAGCCTCCCTGGCCCCCAGCCCCTTCTCTCTGGCTTAGTATACCCAGATGCCAGCTTGGGCCTGGTGCCCGCGGGGGGGGCCCCCGCCCATGAGGGTGCTGGCGGGAAACGGACCCAGCTCCGACCTGTCCACAGGGAGCAGCGGGGGCTACCCCGACTTCCCTGCCAGCCCCGCCTCCTGGCTCGACGAGGTGGACCACGGCCAGTTCTGACCGAGGCCCCCGGCTCCACCGAGCTCTGGACGCAAGGGGTGTGGGAGGCAGTGCCGGCCCTGGCTGGGGGGCCCGGAGCGGCACTCCCCTCCTCTCCCAGAGCCCAGGACCTCGGCGGGAAAGCAGGTGCCGCGGGCGGCCACAGCAGACAGGATGAGACCTCAAAGGAGAGCTCCTTTCTACGGAGCGCCCAACCCCGCGCCCCTCCCTCCGGGGCAGAGGGACTCCAGCGGCTCCTGTCTGTGCCCGCTCCTTCTCGGACACAGGTCCGCCGGCCTGGTGGCCGCCAGCGAGCCGTGTTTTGTAAGCAGATTTCTCCCTTGATCGACCAATTAACTGGACACTTGCTGTTTGTAGACACGAAGCGTTCCCCCCACCCAGGCCAGGCCTCCCCCACTGCCCCCTGCGCTCCAGCCCAGGGCCACGCCGTCCTCGGGCTGGAGGAGGCTTTACTGTCTGAAATGAAAACACAGCACGAACCATGCTTCTCTTTCCGGGCTCCATCACCCCGATGGAAGCCCACTTTAGGTCAGAGATGGGCCTCTTCTGTCCGGGCAAGAGGCGGCCGAGCAGGGACCACGCCCGTGTCCCTCTGGTCCCAACCCCCACCTCCCCCGGGAGCCTCCTCTCTCGTCTTCCCTGGGGAGCTGGCTCTAGAGCTTTCTGTCCTTGACTCTGCCACCTGGGGGGAGGAGACGCCCCTGCCTGGCCGCCCTTCTTCTCCAGGAGCAACGCGTTAAGGTTAAGGCCGTGGGGACCTCCCTCCCCGCCTACACCAAATTTCCATCCCCTCCCCCGTCACAGCTGCCCCCAGGCCCTCGGCGTCCAGGCCACGCCCAGCCCGCCGATTTCCGTTGCCAAACAGCCCTCGGCCCTCCCTCTCGGACTGGGCTCTAGCTGCCCGAGGACTGGGCGGCCTCCTCCACCCGGCACCTGTGGCCACCTGCCCCAGACCCCGAGGCCGGCGGCTGGTCGGACCCAGCCGTCTCCGCAAACCTGCATCCAAGCTACCTGTCAGTTCTGTGGACATCCCGTGTTTTTTATTTACTCTCTGACTATCAGCTCTTTCCAAGACTTCAATAAATTTGTCAGTGACAGTCGAGAAGGTCCAGGTCTCTAGTGCGGCCGCGGCGGGGTGGGGGGGTGGTGCGCGGGCGCAGGGGCGGCGGGGGTGGAGCGGCTCTCCGAAAGTGGGAAGCCGTCCGTGGCAGGGACGGCACTTGCTGTGAGCTGGGCCCCTCTGTCCCTGGATTTCGGGCAAACTTCTGAGCACTGGAAGGTGAGGTGGGAAAACCTTGTGCCCGGCCACTGCGGGGTGGGCTGGTTCCCCGGTACCCGGACCCTGGGAGAGGCGGGGGCTGCGGTGATGGGAGTGGGCTCCCAGCGGGGAGCGGCAGCAGCAGGCGGTGGGGGCAGCCAGACCCCGCCCATCCGGAGGTTCCCGGCGCAGGGTCGCGGTGTCTCGCCGACCTGGATTCCAATCCTAGCCATCTGCTAACTCGCCGTGTGACTCTGGGCAAGTGAGCTGCCCTCTCTGAGCCTTGTCATCCTGCGAAGTGGAGACACTGGCCGCAGCCCCTCCAAGGGGAGTCTAAGATGAGAGTCGGTGCTCACCAAGCAGGTGAGTGCTCCCTGGAGGGCAGGACCGGGGCCTCCCGCCGGACAGCTGGGCATGGAGTCCCCCAGGGCAGGGGAGGAGTGCTGGATAGTGGGAGGGAGGAGGGGTGCTCCGGGGGAGCTGTCCTCGCTGTCACGACGTCGAAGAGGCACTCATGGGAGCCCCGGGGACCGGGAATTGGGAGGCACCAAGAGAGGATTCAGGGCTGGGAGAAGGGGCCCCGAGGCCGTTCCATCTGGGGCTGCGAACGGGGTGCAGCTGGGGGTGTCCAGACCGCACTGGGGCAGGAGGACGAGACAGTGGCCCGTGAGACAGCGCCTGCTGTGAGCGGAGTTGTGGCGCGGGGAACTGTGACGGGCCTGGGTTGGCCTGGCAGGTGGTGCTCAGAGGTCAGGCCCCCCTCCAGGGTGGGGGAGGGGAAGGCCCAGGGGCTGGCGGGGCGGGGTCCTGCAGCGGTCGACCTCGCACTTCCTCCCGGGGGCCGGGGAGCCCCTGGAAAGGAAAGCAGCCCGGTCTGAGTTGTGATCCGGGCAGGGCGGCACAGGGGTGGGCGCTGCCTGATCCGGCCGCTGTGGGGGGCGGGGGTGTGCCTGTGTAAATCCTCAAGTCGACACCCCTCCTCCCGCCTCGAGCCCCTCCCCCGGGCCACCCGGGACCTTTTAGGCGCTGACAGGTTAATAAAGTGCTAAGTGTCCCCACGGGGCCCTCCGCCTGTCGGCAGTTGCCCACCAAGCTCGCTCCAGCTGGCGGCGCGTCGATAATCCCGGAGCCGAGTCGGGGCGGTGGCCCTGGGGTTGGCAGCCTCCGAGACCCCGGGGGCTGGGCCCAGCCCGCGTGTGAGAAGCACGAGACCCCGCCTGGTGTGCTGGAGGGACGGGCACGATGGGCCCAGGCACCCGGCGGAGGCGTTTGGCCGTCAGACCCGCAGCTCACTCGTGCCCCGTCTCTGGCCTTGGCGTCCCCATCTGAGTGGAGCATCCCCCGGGTGGAAACACAGCTCCATATCCGGGGGCCACCCCAAAGCCGGGTGCCTGGGGCCCTCGCCAGGACTGGCATGGCAGCGGGAGGCGGTGCGGAGGGCGCAGGCACTGCCTGGACCCTGACAGGCATGGCCAGCAGGCATCAGGTGCTCCCGGGCTGGGGGGCCACCTGGGTGGGGACACCACTTGAGCTTGCAAACCTTTTTCGGCTGGGGGGAGGGTAAGGCTTATTAACCTTTGAACCCATTGACGTCTGACATTATCAAATGTAAATGCGTGAATAATATAAATAACAATATCGACCGGTACGTAAAGGGTCTTCTCTCCTTTTTTTTTTTTTTTTCTTCTCTCCTTTTAAATACAGAATTCACACAGGAGGCAAAAGTTCAAAGGACCCTCCCAAACCCGGGACCTGCCTCTCCCAGAGAGGAGGGGACGCGCCTGCTCCCAGGCCTGCCCTCTCTCTCCTCACTCCCCCCACAAGCTGGCTTGTCTCGAGGGACTGGTCCCCCAGATGTGGACAGGAGGGGATCCAGGCTCTGGGGACTCTCCTGGTTAAGCACCAAGACTATAAATCAATGGGTTTTCGCAGGAATCAGTCTGGAGCGCTCAATTCCAGGGGCTGTAATGATCAATTCTTTAAGCCCATAATTGTTCAAATTACTCTGAGCAACATAAAACATTAATTTTAAGAAATTTAATAGAAAAAAGCTCTTTAAATTCACAACGAGATAAATGACACCCAGCGTTGCGACCTTTTTCCATACCTTGGTGACATTGAATGATCTGAAAGTTATTTACATTTTCATTCTTCGTGGAAAATGTTGACAAGCTTCTGGCCACGGGCGAGGTGCGCGGGCAGTGCGGAGGGCCCCCTCCCCCTAATTAATGGGGGAGCGGCGGCTTCATAAAGCAGGGTTTCCATCAGTCTGCCGGGCGACCTGCGCTGGCGGCTCCCACCCCTCCTGGAGCTGATGCCACAAGGCTCATTTTTTACCATAAAATGATTCCCTCCTGACCAGCAGAGCCCCCTCTTGGCACGCCCACCCGATGCGGGACTAAGGAGCGGATGGCGCGGGGAGGGGGGGTGGCGCGGGGAGGGGGTCCACGGCCGTACCTGGGGGGAAGCGACAGGTGCTGCAGACCCCAGAGTCAGGGTGCGCCCGGGGCGCGGCTTCCTTTTTGCCGGAGGGGGGGGGGCTGGGGGGGGGGGGGGCCTGGCCTGGGGCGGGGGGGTGGGGGGCAGGTGGGCTAAGCCCTCCAAGCCCTGACCTCCACATGTTGCCAGAGACCGTCCAGGTGGCCTCCTCGGCCAGGCTGCGGGATGTGACGTGTGGGGTGGCCCAGCAGCGGGCTGACGTCCGCAGGAGGGAAGCTGGGTGACCCTGGGAGGGGCTCGACCTTTCTGAGCCTTGGCACAGGGCAGCATCCTGGCCTCCCTTCCAGGGTCGCTCTGAGGGGACAGGCTCCGAGGAAGGGTTGGGCAATGCTGGGGACAGCGACGGAAGAACCCCTCTCAGGGGCTGAGGGCAAATCCCACGGACGCAGAGGAAACAGCCCCCTGACCTACACCACCCCCAGACTGTGCCTTCTCCCCGAACTCGGAGGCCTCAGTCGCCGTGAGGGAAGCGGGGCTTGTGTGCAGCGGCTCTGGGGGCTCCGGTGCCCTCCCTGCGTCTGAACAGAGCTCCCAGGTCTGGGTGTCCTCTGAGCCAGGTGCTGGGGTGGAGGACACAGACGGGCGGCAGCAGGGTCTCACGTCCACCCGCCCCCTCCAGCCAGTGTGCGCCCCTCGGGTGGGCGGCAGGAGGCGCTGCGGGGACCTTCTGGGGGAAGGCGTTGCTCAAGGTGATTGGTCTGGGAAGACCCCAGCCCGGAGCGGTCCCCCGTCCCAGAGGGTCCCCTGTCCCTGACGGCTCTTCCGTCATTGAGTTTCCCCTATCACAGAAGGGCCCCCATCCCTGAGGGATCTCCCATCCCAAAAAGTTCCCCCAAACCTTAAGGGTGCCCTGTCCAGAGGAGTCCCCCATCCTTGAGGGGTATCCCCCAAACCTGTGGGCAGCCATCATTCTGTCCCCCACGTCCGTGGCCATCAGCTGTGGGCCAAGAGATGACTCTGTGTCTCTCTCTGCAAGCCGTCCCACTCATCTGTGAGGGGGTGATCTGGTCATCAAACCCAGGAAGAGATACCCCCCTGGTGTCTGGGAGTCAGAACGACAACACAAGGCAAACCAGATACTAACAAGTGCTGGCGCGGCTGCTGGGACTCTAAGAAGCCGCCACCGTGGGCACCGTGGTACCGCGTGCCCCGGCGACTCCACTCATGGGTGCGCACCCAAGAGACGGAACGCAGGGACCCAACCGGACACGGAGACATGCAGGTTCCCAGGGGCAGGGGAACAGCGCAGGTGGTCGCTGGCTGGGAGCTCGTGGCCCTTTCCCAGGGAACGGGCTCCCGTCCAGAGAGGCTTGACTTGGGGGCTGAGCCGAGAAATGCATGCCCAGCCTCCAGCATCCAGCCCCCAGCCCCGCTGCCCCCACCCAGGCCTGTGGTCCTCTACAAAATGCCTCTGTCCTGTTCCCCAGCCTAAAGCTCCACAAGAGACCCCTGACTATTGTCCCTGGGCCAGCCCGGCCAGACCTCCAGCTCTGCTGGCGCTCTAGAAAGGGCAGAGGTCGAGACCTGAGATGTCTCAGGGCAACAGGCCCCCCCACCCTCATTTTCTCTCTGTGCTGGGAGAACAATGCTCGCTGCCGACGGGGCGGGCGCGGCTGCACTCTGGAGAGGCTCCCTTGGCCTCCCTGGAGGACAGGAGGCGGGCCGGTCAGCTGCCACCAGCCCTGAGCTGTGCAGGGAGGGGAGCATCTCCAGGGACGGCCGGCAGGGCAGAAAGGGACCGGGACCCTGGAGCCCCATGGGGCGCTGGCATTTCACGTGGCCTGACTCCCTGGGACAGGGCAGACACCTGCCCCAGGGCCCTGGCACCCAGCGCAGGGTTTGGTGAGGACGCCCCTGACCGGTTCCCTCGTAGCCAGGCCCGTCCTGGGGGCTGCCTTGGGGCCTGGGGCTGTGCGCGCGTCTCCCAGTCTTCCAGAAGACCCCCCTTCGGCCACCTCGGCCGGAAACCCTTCTGTACTGTACAGCTGAGACCCCCAGCAGGCCTTTCCCCGGGGAGGGGGCAGCCGTCCTCTCTCCCTGACGGATGTTTCCGTCATAGCTCCCGCTAATCTTCAGAATGACAAGGTTTAAAATTTAATTAGCAAGTTCCTCTTATGCAAATTCTCCTCATTAAACTAAGTGTCCTATTAGTTAAAATGAAGCCTGGTAGGGGCTGGGGGTGGGTCTGGGGCTGACGCCGCACAGAGCCTCCTCCTCCTCCGTGCTCTCCCGCCAGCAGGGGCGGCTGCTCTCCCCTCCGTCCTTCAGGGGACACCGGCGGCAGGACCCAGAGGGAGGGGCCTTGGGCTGGGGGCGGGGGTGGCAAGGGCACCGCCCGCCGCCCGGAGAGGTGCCTGGGGGAGTGTCTATCGCCCCATCCCTGCGGGCCCACAGGGACCCCCACCCGTCTCGCAGGCCTGGGGTGACCCAGGTGTGGCTTCTCGGCGGCTCCTTGTAGAAAACGGGGAGGCCGCGCGGCCCCTTCCCCCGCTGTTCATTCCAACCACGAAGCCACCGCTGCTGCCCTCACACGGGCACACTCGGGGCGTGCGCGTGTGCCCAGTGGCTCCGTAAACTGCGTCGTCCTCCCTCTGGGTCACTCCGGGGCCATCTCCTGGGCCCCCGAATATCCCTCGAGATGAGTTCTGCTGGTGGCCTTACCTGAGGTCCGACTGGCTATTGGCCCCTCGCACGGTTTCTGCTCGGTTCCTGGGGACGTCAGCTCCGGCCCCCTGGGGACCCCGTCCAGCCCGGGCAGGAGGGCCGCTCGCCTGCCCCTTCCCCCATGCCCCAGAGTCTGGAGCTGTCGGACTGGACCCACCTGGTCCTGGGAAAGGGTCAGGATCTTTCCTCCCCAGGGGCATCCCCCCGACCAAAGGGAACAAGCCCCATGTTGCCTTCCTCTTCTTTTCTAGAATGTTCCATGCCAAGGCCACTCCCCATACCCTAACCGTAACACACTCCCCCCCCCCCCCCCCCGTCTCTGATGGGGCCCTGGCACAGTCTGGGGAGTCTGTGGTCACTTCGTGGCTCCCACCCCAGTCCCAGCTCTCTTCCCCTCCCCCGAGGGCTCCTGGCTTGAGACCAGGAAGTTTCTCAAACTGTACCTGAGGGTCGACTGCTCTCAGGGGCTCCCCACAAGTCTTTAAAAGTGTGAGTTCATGGCGGCCAGCCTGGGGGTGGGGGAGGCTCTGGGGCCCAGCGAGTGGAGGCACTCGTCCCATCAGGGAGGGTCTGCGTCAGGGCCAGAGGCTGACCTCTCTGGGGCGTGGGCGCGGACCCGCCCAGCAGACCCTGGGGGACAGTGCAACCAAGAGGCACTTCCCAGCCCCCAAGGAAGCTGGACCACCAGTCCAGTCCTCACTCAGAGCCCTGCCCGCATTTCCTCTGCCCTAGCCTCGTGCCCCTTTGGGGGCCTCTCATGCTGCCCCCCCGCCCCGTCCACAGACACTCAGGCCTATCCCAGCCCCTCGGGCCCACGAGCTGGAGGGCACCCGATGGGCCTGGCGGCCGACTCCAAGGGTAGCCCTGGGAAGAGACCCAGCCGAGCTCCCCCCCCCCCGCCCCTACATCTGGCCTCCCTTCCCGTCCATCTGGCCCTTTGTGCGTGGGCCCCAGGCCGGTGGGGAGGCGCTCCACGAGGGGCCAGGAGGGCTGCAGCCCACCTCCCCCACGAGCCTGGCCAGCCCGCCTCCTGTCACTGTCCTTCAGCAAACCCTCCGAGGAATTTCTCAATGGAGCTGTCTCCTGACTTCTCCTGGCTGAGAGGGCTTCATGGGCCCAGGGTGGAGGGGGCCCGCGGTGGAGATGGGGGGCTGGGAGCTGAGCGGGGGAGGGGGGACCCTGCTGCCCCAGCCCCCCACAGTTCGGCCCAAATCCAGGCCGCCCCTCGGTGACAGAGCGCCGCATTTTAGAAGCCCCTCCTGGCCCGGGTATCTTGCAAAAGGAACCCCGAACGACTTGTTTGGTTAGGAGTGGGCACGAGCTAACTCAGGGGACAGAAACCCTCTTGTGGGACTTAGGGGGGCTGCACATTTGCGGCTTCCCGTTTTCTGGGTTGAAATAATGCGGCCCGTTAGTTTGTGATTCCCACTAAAATGTTTAATTAAATACCCAGTTACAGCTTCTAGGCCGATCTCTTATTAACCCTGTGAGCTCTCGGAAACACGAGAAGCCGGTCTCCACGTCTCTGCGCAGCGCGTGTTTTCCGGGCCAGGAGCCCTCCCTTTGTGTCCGCAGCTGAAGTGGGGGCGGGGTTGGAGGCTGGAGGCTGAGTTACGGGCTTAAGGTCATTTAATTGAGTCGTGGCCGTTCCCAGACATCCTTGTTTAGGTTTTTGCTAAGCTTCATGGGCTCGGCGACTTGTATTTGCAAACTAAACTTTAGAACTCAAGAAACAACGCAAGTCTCGAGTTAATTGAATTTCTGAAAAAACCAAAGTAATTACACTGAATGCCCTTTTTTTATTCTAAAAAAAGGGGGGGGGGGAACATTCAAGAACACAGAATATGGCTTTTGAACAAATTAAATCTTTGCTGCCCAACCTCAGGCCGGGCCGTTGTGTCCTCTGGGTGGTCAGAGCCCCGTCCTCACTCACCCCTCTCTCCTGCGTCCCCTGAAGAGAGAGTCCCAGCCCCCGGGAGGCAGGAATGGAACCTGCTGTGGGAAAGGGTCTTTGCAGGTGTAACTGAGTAAAGATACCAGGTTGGGGTAGGTCCTAACCCAGTGACTGGTGTCCTGCGAGAAGGAGACACGCGGGAATACGGCCGTGTGAGGACCGAGGCAGGGATGGGGGGCGCTGGGACAGGCCGTGGGGCCCGGGGCGCCCGCAGAGGTCTGGGTCCTCCGGGGGTCTGCCCCTTCCTTCCCCAGCCTGTGCACACCAGCCGGGCCTGTCCTTCCCTCCTGCGCTGCGTCACGGTAGCCACACGCCTGTGGGTATCTGCAGGTTCAGCCCGTGGCCCAGCGGCGCCCCGAGTCTTCCAGGGCCTTTGTATAAGCCGAGGGGGTGGGGAGCAAGCACGTTGGCTGACCCTGCCCCCGACAAAGGTCCCTGCGGCCCTGCCTGGCCCTCCTCGATCCGCCAATATTAGAAAAGATTTGTGTCCCCGATAAATAATGCGAAGTTAAATTACATCCGCTCCGGCTTAAATTTTCATATCCCTATTTCTCATCTCCATAAAGAAATGGTGCTTGCGGGCCTCCCAGGGTGGCCTCTGCCAGCTGCCAGGAAGTCCTAATGAAATTACTGCTCTGGGCTGCGGGCCCCGGGGCAGCAGGTGGGAGTGGCCCGCCGGCCTGGGGGAAAAAGGTAAAAGGCCAGAGTTCAAGTTATTCATCTCCCTAATAACTACCGGATCGCAGGCATCGAGCGGCCTGAGCCAGGCCCGCCAGTGATGCATGAGGAGGCGGGCCCCGCGGCGTGGGAGCTTCCCGGGAGTGACCCCACCACAAGGGCACCGCAAGGACGCGCCTTAGAGCTGGCCTCAGAGCCGGGGATCCCCCCACGTCCGGGGAGAGGTGGGGCCGCCGGGGCTCAGGGAGGGAGCCCGAAAATGCAGGACGGATGGGGCACAGACGTTTCCTTGGGGTTTCTGCCCGTCTGCCGTAGTTGAAGTCAGGGGCTGGCTTTGGTCCCCTTTCTAGTGTTTTTCCTAGACCTGGGACAAACCAGGTACTTGGGCAATGCTGGGCGCACGGTGTTGCCCCCTGAGGGGCCTCGCAGGGGTGCAGGAAGGAGGGGAGAAGCTGGGCTTGCCCTGGGGGTGACGAGGGGCCAGATGGAATGAACCAGAATCCCAGGCAGGGTGGGGAGAGGCCCCTGCAGGCCGACGTCCTTGGGAGTGCCAGGCAGGTGGCTGCAGATGGCCTTGAAGGGCCAGGGGGAGAAGGAGGTCCCCTGTCCCCCCCACCCGCCCTGGGGAGCAGCCCTGGGAGGAACGACATGCAGCCGGAGTTCAGGAATGAACGGAGCGGCCGGGCAGACCACAGCACAGGCCTGGGAGGCCCCTAAACCAAGGCAAGGATCCGCAGCTAGAGTTTAAATCCCATTACCACTGCAAGGAAGGGGACCCCACCCTGTGCGCCCTTCCAGACCGTGGGGTCCTCCAGCGCTGGAGTTCCGTGAGCCCCTGTGCTCCGCGGATTGAGTCCCTGGGGCAGGACCGGGGTCCGCGGCTGATTCCGCCAGGCCCCAGCGGCTGTTTTCTGGACCCCCACCTCCAGAAGACTCAGGGTGAGCCCTTCGCCCGGCTGAGAGCCCCCTCTCCGTCCCGCATCTTGGCCCTGCGCCCCACTTTCCCTACCCCAGGTCCAGCACCCCAGGCTGGAGAGCTCCAGACCCTGGTCGGACAGGGAGCACGGCCCCAGTTTCCTGCCCCTCTCTACCCCTGCCGCACCCCCCGCCCCCGTATTTATGGCCACTTAATCTGTGCGAGCGGCCAGCCCTGATAGATCTCTGAGTATCGATCAGCTTTAGGCTGATAGAAGTTCAAGCTCACAGGGCCTCGCTCTTTGACCCCCAAATAGGGCATGAATCTCAATCAAATAGACTGGTATTTGCACACGACTCCTACCCCGGGCAAGGGGCTGCGGGGAAAATCAATGGAGAGTACTAATGACTCACGATTTATAGAACACGTGCCATTTTAATATTAGAATAAATGTCATATTGCAAAGGGAGGGGACACAGGGGGTCTCAGGGAAAATATTTCTTAGAGAGCCTTTTCTGCTGGAAAATGATGTGCATGGAATTTTATGAACTCAAATTTATAGACCTCATTTGGGCTTATAATTTAAAACTGCTTATGAGAAAGACATTAAGTAGAGTGCTGGGTGGGGGGCAGGGGCTGGACGAGTGGGTGGTCCCAGAGCCGCGGGTTGGGGAAGCCACTGGGAGGGGGTCTGGGGTGCCAGGGAGGGGCTCTGCCAGGGCCTGAGCAGCTGAGCATCTGGGGGAGGCAGAGGGCAGGGCAGGGGGACACCCCAGGGCGTCCTCGCTGCTGGGCGAGGGTGGGTCTCCCCGCGCGTAACCACATGCACCCCAGGCGAAGCCGGGCACGCGTGCGCATGTGTGTGCCCTTTGCACGTTCATGCCCTGTCTGCCCCGCGCAGAGCACGCGCCGCCCGGGGCCCGTTCACGCCATGCCGCGCCCACGTGCACACGCGCTCCACCTCCCGCTCCAAAACCACTACTCTGAGCTCCGAAACCACTTCTCTGAGCTCCCGGCCGAAGAGAGGTCTTCGTCCCAAGCTCCCCACCCCGACGGGGGCTCCAAGTAACCTGTGTCCTGGACTGGGTGGCGCTCAAAGGGTTACCCTAAACTTTGTCACCTAGATAAACTCTGCCAGGTGACAGGGCGGGGTGGGCACCACTGTCTGGTAGGAACAGGCTTGGGCCCAGGAGAGCTTCGCCATCCAGTCTGATACCAGGGGACGAGGCAGGCGCCGCCCCACCCCCACCCCCCGGGCAGCCTGCCCCCAAGCAGAGGCAGGCCCTGTGTGTGGAGGAGGGCACCCTAGCCTGCACGGCCCCCTCGAGGGTCGGCCCCTCAATGGCCTTTGCTGGAGACCGCTGGGGCCGCCCGCGGCTTCGCAAAGCCTGCCCCTCCGGGCCTCGGTTTTCCCAGCTGTGTCTGGAGAGCTTCCTCACTGGACCGTCCGAGGGCCTTCAAGCCTAGTCTCCAGCGCCTGATTCTGGAGCCCTGCCTGAGGGTCAGGTCCCCACCCCGGCCTGATCCCGCACAGTCCCTGCCAGGAGCACGCCCGTGGGGCCGGACCTGGGGAGCCGGCATTTCCAGAGGAGGGTCCAGGGGCAGGGATTAGCCTTTTCTAGTATCCTCTCCCCCAGACTCCCCTCCAGGCATGGGGCTCCTCGCTGAGAGCTGAGGAGACGTCTTTCAGGATGCAAACCTTCCCCCATTCCCTTACAGAATTGCCACCTCCCCTGCCAGGGTCTCGGGCTGTCCCCAAAGTCCCGGAGGCCCAGCAGGGGAGGTCCCCACTGTGCTTTCTCCCCCGCATGCGGTGGCGACTCAGCCTCCTCCATCAGGCTGGTGCACACTGCCGCGGTGCCTGGTGTGGGCCGGGCACGTTGTACATTTCCGACTTTATTAGAGGAGAGTGTGGAGCTTGGGAATGCCGCCTCCTCTCGGTGGTCAATTCCGCTCCTGGAGGCCATAAATCTCCAGGCCTATGATTTGTGACTCCGCACTCCCGATAAATTAAATCTTTCTTGATGAAAACGTTGGCGCTCCCGGCTCTGCTTCAGGTCACTGTGCTCGTCCAGAGTGAGCGGTGAGGGGCCCTGGGCGGGGCTCCCCGCTGCCCCCCCACCAGCTGCCTGCCCACAGCGGAACATGTGGGACATTTGGGCTCTTGGTCGAAAATGTCTGCAGATTTCCGAAGTAAGAAGAACAAAGCCATTCTCAGGGCACGGTGGCATGGGACAGGGCCTGTGCAAGGAGACCTGGGGCCATTGCCTAGGCCCTATCCTGCGGGCTGGCCTTGGGCAGTTCCAGAACTGGCTTCTGGGACCTTCCCTGCTGGGGTTGGGAGCAGGGTCAGACCATTGGGCTCCTGGGGCCAGCTTCTCCAGCCACACCTCCCCGCATCCTCGGAGGCTAGGTCTCTAACCTGGGAGCTAAGCCAGGGCCACTGCAGGGATGTACGTTGGAGGTCTGCGCCAAGGACAGCCTGACCCTGGGCAGAAGGTGGCCAGCGTCCCCTCGGAACAGGCCTCTGGCCCCAGGAGCGTCTGAAAGCGGTTTGCAGAACGACCCAGGACTTTAGACCCGCCTGCCCTTGGAATACAGCAGACCTGTCTCAGAAACCAGAAGGAACGAGGTCTGCATTCTGAAAAAGAAACTTCTACGGCCCCGCTTGAGTTGACCCCAGGGCAAGTGCCGGGGAGATTGCTCTGCCACAGAACGGAATCTCCCAGAGCCGCCCAGCAAACTAGGCGGAAGCCCACACAGAACGGAGCTCGGGTTTCAGGGTGGTTCTCGGCGCCCACATTCCGGCCCAGCCAGGGGCTTAGGCTCTGGCACCAGAGACAAAAGCCCTAACCCCAGGCTTCCTGGGGCTCCATTATGCTGATGAAGCTAGTCATTTCGGAGGCACTCAGGCCTTTTTGGCTGATTGCTTTCAGGAGAGAGCCGCCCCTCCGGAGCCGCTGGGGAGTCCCATCTGGGAGGGGTGGGGGCCGCCCGGGGTCAGCGGCCCCGCTGGTGAGGGGAGGCCCATCCGAACACCCGTAACTCTCCCGACTACACACAGGGGTGCCTCTGACCCCCCGCGAACTCCGGCAGAGCTCAGGAAGGAAAGGGGGGCAGGAAGGGACCCGGCAGGGCTCTGGGGACCCTTTGGGTCCAATGTCCGAGGAGCTCAGGGTTTCTTGCCCAGCGAGGAGGGTCTATGCCTGGCTGCCCGGGGACGGCTGCCTCGCCGGACAGACCGTGGGTGAAGCTGCGATGGGCGGCGAGTTGGGACCCCAGCTGCCCAGGCCAGCCCACGACACTTTGGGCAGAGGCTCCCGGCTCCCGGGGGCATGTTCAGGAAGGTGACCCCAGAAAGGCCGTACCCCTGCTTGCCCTGGTGCCTGTTCACACCTGCCGCATCACTGCTCCGGACCCTCAGGTCTGCCCCTCCCTCGGGGAACTCATGGTCAGGGTGGGCAGCCCAATGCCCAGTCCCTCACAGCCCAACTCACCCATCCCCACCCCGGCCCCCAGTGCCTTGGATCCTTTCTGACTCTCCGACCTTAGGGCCTTTGTACCTGCTGTGTCCTCCGCCTGGCACACTCTTCTGCACTGGCTCCCTGGGCACCTCGTGTGAGGCCTGCACCACTTGGGGTCACTGGAGTGGGTCTTGGCCTGCATGCTGGGTGGATCGGTCCGGCCAGAGCGGGAGAGCCTGGGGGCCAGTGGGTGGGGGGTGGACGGGGAGGGGGCTGCCGGCGGGGCTTGGGGCCCGCTGCTCCAAAATGCCATCCCCAGGCATATCGAAGCCTTGACGCTGGCGGAGGCTCTCCCTGAATCCGTCCCGAGACCTCCTGTGAGAGGCGGTCTCCCCACACCCGGGATGGGAGCACCCTCACCTCCAAAGGCGAGGGGACCCCGGGAAGAACCCGAACGAGCAGGCCTTGCTCAGCGGTCCCCAGGTCACCACGCTGCCCCCCCACTCCTTGTCTGTGGTGCTTCTCCGGGCCGGTCTGCCCTCCGTCAGACACGCGAGTCGCCGGCCGCTTTGGGCCTCCGCTGCCCGGTGAAGTCTCCCTCGTCGCAGAAAACTCAGACTAAACTGAAGATGCTTGTGCTTTTCCTCCGCTCGTCTGTCTTTGTCCGTCGACGTCTCAGACCCAAGGATGCTAAGAGGGTCGCCGAAACTTCTTGCTCCCGTGAGCGGGTGTGGGTCAGGTGTGGAACCGGATTCCAGGGCGGCAAGGGCACAGGCGCTCAGCTTTGGGGCCACACGCCCCTGGGGCTGTGTCACTGACCTGGCCCCTGCAACAGTGACCACAGACCGGGGAGCCTCACGCAATGGGAACATACTCTCCCTGGCTCTGGAACCGCAGCCCCAAACCAAGATGTCCACAGGGCCGCCCTCCCTCCAGACGCTGTAGAGGAGGGGTCCCACTCGCCTGTCCTAGCTCCTGGTGGCCCCAGGAGTCCCTTGGTCTGTGGCCACATCGCCCCAAGCCTCTGCCTCCTTCACACAGCTTCTGCTCTGTGCCTGCCCCCCCTCCCCTCTTGTAAGGACCCCAGTCTTTGGGTATAGGGCCCGCCCTAACCCAGGAGGGTCTTGTCTCTGAGATCCCTAACGGATTACACCTGCAAAGACCCTGCACCTGCCCCCGACTGGCTGACCGTGAGCCCCGGCCAGCCTCCGTGCCCCCATGCGCCCCTCTGTAAGGTGGACACGACCACCCTCATTCAGAGAATCCGCACCCTCTAAGAGGCTCCCTCATCTCCTGCTTGAACTCTGGACTGAGAGCAACGCCCTGACAGCCAGGTGGGCCCAGGATTCGAAGGCCTTGGGGCCCAGCCGACAGTTTCCTGCTCCCCCGAGTGAAGCCACTGGGGCTCAGAGAGGCGTCTCCAAACGAAGGCGGCAGACCCCGTGCCTGGCTGCGGGGAGCCACCGGTTCAACCGTGTTTCTAGCAATTTCTTCACTGTCAAGGTGTCGGTCCGCGGGGCATGGATGGTTCTGGGTCAGCAATGATAAGCCCAGCGGGGTGTGCTGGTCACCTCTCTGGGTCACCACCAGGGCCCCAGGCAGCCTCTGTCCACCGAAGCGCGTGAGTCTGCGGCCCGGCCCCGCTCTGCCGCCCGTCCTGCTCCCACATGCCGGGTTCGGACAGAGGACCGGAGGCTTACTCCGTCCTCACTGCTCGCCAACCACCTCTTCCGACAGCGAGGGGGGCGGGGGCGCCCCACTCCCCGCCCCGCGCCCCTCACACCTGCGCGCGGGGGCTTCCCAGCCCAGAGGCTGTCACCACCAGCAGCGGTCACGGCCGCGAGCCGCGCGGTGGGACTCTGCCGGGCACCAAGGGGAGCCTACGACCCCAGACGTCTTCGTGAATCCTTGTAGCAATGTATACCGCGGGGCCCCAAGCCCACTTACAGATGAGTAAACTGAGCCTCCCAGAATGACGTCACCCACTCAAACTCAGAGCAGCTTCAGGGGCCAGGGCAGGGGAGCCAGGTCCAAGGCCACTTCCAGTTGACGTCAAAAGCTCGCTGCCCCCTTCCCCCATCTCCCACATCCACAGCAGAACGGGAGCCCCCAGAGTGGCCAGCACCTCCCCAGAGGCCCCCATCAGCCTCCCCAGAACAGCCTCGGAGGCCAGGGGAGGAGGGGACAGGCTCCAGGGACCCATGAATATGGTGCGGGGAAGCTGGGACCCTCCGCAGCCCAGAGTTCCCCACAGGTGCCCCAGTTCCCCATAGGCACCTTGCCCCGTTCCTGTCCACGCAGCCCCTGGGGGGCAGGCGTGGGTTCTGGGCCAGGGGAGAGGGCAGGTGGGGGGGGCAGGGCAGGGGCCGAAGGGCCGGTTTCAGCCGCTGGGCAGCTCTGCCAAGGACCTTGGATGCCAGCGTCAGGCCTGGGGATGTCTTGCTGGGGGAGGGGAGGACTGTCCTCTGACTCTGGGTGGCATCGATTTCGCAGGAGGGAAACCAGACCCTGGGCAACCTACATCTGAGAAGGGGACATTCTTAGTTTGCTCCTGGGGGTCAGTTCCAGCCTCCGGGTCCCCCCTGCAATCCTGTTGACTTAATTGGGCTTTTGTCTGGGTGGCCCCGGGGGGATTACCCGAGGTTCCTGTTACAACGGCTTCGGCTTCGGGGGCCCGCGGCAGAGGTGAGCTTGAGGCCTGTTTTCCTGTTGTCCTGGGAACAACCTGGGTGCTCTGGGCTCCGCAGTCAGCGTCAGCCCAGCGAGGCCTGCCCCAGGGTGCAGGGAGGGCGGATGGGCCCCCATGCGCAGGCCAGGGGTCGGGGGACATTCCAAGGAGAGCATCCACCGCAGAGGTCCTGAGGTGGGAGGACCGAGGCGTGTCCCAGGACCCAGAAGGAGGCTGAGGCAGGGAGAGGGAGGGTGCCCCACGGCTGGCGGGGAAGGACAGAGGCAGCGGCGATAAGACGGCACTGTGGGGGGATGGGCAGGCTGGAGTGGGCTCTACTTGCCCGAAGAGAAGCTGAGGGTCAGAGTGGCCCAGAGGCAGCACCCTGGTGATGCAGCTAATGGGCTGAGCTGGGAGCAAGTCCCAGCCTGGGGATTTCAGTCCGCCTCTGTGATCAGCGCAGCCCACCGCAACCCCTCTTCTGGGGGTTCCCGACCAGAGTAAAGATGCCGTTCCAACTGGGCAAGAGGCCTTGAACACACTCCCCAACGTGAGTCCCCAGGCAGGGGAAGGGCTGCTGGAGGGCCGTGGGGGGCAGGGGCGGGGTGAGCCCTGGCGCGGCCGCCCCCTCCCCATGCTGGCCGGCCTCTGCTGCCCCCTGGCGGCCACCCCAGCCCAGAGAGCCTCGACCCCACCTTCTGCTGCCTTGAGGCTCCCTCTCGGGCCCAACCTGGGATTCTGCAAACAGGTTCACCAAATTGTCAATTAAGTGAAAATCAATCCGGAGCCATTCATCACAGGCCGCCATCGATCGGGGCCCCCGGGGAGCGATTGAGGCCAAGTGCAGCCCCACATCTGCTACATCAGGGCAGCCTCTGTGATCCATCATCAGGAATGGCCACTGTGCCCATGGGGCTTGGAGCCGGCCCAGCAGGCGGGAGGCGATGGGCACAGGGCCCTCTGCCCATGGAGGCTCCTCTGCTCCCCCAGCGCCCACATGCCTGCCCCTTCCCTGCCTGAGCCCACCCTCACCTTCCCTAAGGACTAGGACCCTCTGTGCCTCTCCTTGCTGGCTCCCATGGCTCTGCTGGCTCCCTCTCACAGTGCCCACAAGGACCCTGGGGTCCATAGCCAGGGGCCTCAGGAAGTCTGTGGGAGGAGACGGACCCCCCTCCCACCCTCAGCCTCCCCTCTCTGTCTGGCCTCCCCACAGCGAGCACCCTGACCCCTGCTCCCCCATCGACCCCACCCCCAGCAGGGCTATAACCCATGTGGAACCTTAAAGCACTGAGCTGAGTTCCAGACACCCCCTCCAGGGAGGCCCCCATCCAGGGACCGGTCTAGGGACCGCAGGCCAGGGATGTGTCCCTAGGAGACCAGAGCCCCCAGGACTCCCCCAGGACTTACCGCACACACCTGGGGAGCCTGCAAGCCCCTGAGATACCCACTTTTCTCTTAGAATTCCTTTGCAATACAGCACTCGGGTCACTATTTCTATGTCAGGAGGAAACAGATCATCCCCACCCTGCCTGCAGTTGGCCTGTTTCCAGGTCCCTCGAGGGAGTTGCCCCAGCCCAGACCTCCGGAGCCTCCCAGCAGGCCATGGGGGAACCCCCTGCATGTGGTCACTTCTTGGGAGCTGGACGCCCTGCTCTATAAGCCAGTGGTGTTTCTGGGGGAGGGGCCTCTCCGGGAACCCTCGTTTTCTCCACGGGACAGACGAGAGCAGGATAGGGAGACCCCCAGCCCCTCCTCCTGGCTTCAAGGTGGGAACCACCACCCTGCCCGAGCTCAGGATTGGGGCTGAACAGGGGGATTGTTCTGAGAGCCCTGGGAGCAGCCAGGCGCTCGAGTCCCTCCCACATGCTGACACTGTGGCTCTGCTGCTTGCACTTCCGGGGGCAGCTCCTAGCTGGCCAGCCCTGCCCACCTCCTGTGGGCCACGCACTGGGACACGGAGGAGGTGTCTGACATTGGGAGACAGGCGGCTCGGGACAGGGATCCAGGGAGACGGGGAGCGAACGAGGTGCTGCTGGGGCTGGCATGGGCAGAGGAACCCAAAGAGCGCCAGCAGTCTTCCGAGAGAAGGCTGAGCGGGCAGAGGGGGCTCCCGGGAGCCACGGGGCATCACCCAGAGTCTCCTGCCTGCCCAGCCGGGCATGTGCAGTGGGCGCCCAGGCTGGAGAACCACAGGAAAGCAAGAGGAATCCTCGGAACTTACACAGGGCCAGGAGTGCAGTGGTGTCCGTGGCCCGGGTGAGAGGCCTCATAATTCCCAGGACATCAGCTGAAGTTCTCAGAAGGGCCTCAGCTCAGCTCTGGGGCCCACTTAACCCCAAGCTAGCGACACGCTAACAGACCAGCAGAGCTCAGCAGCTAGCGTCTGAAGGGGAAAACTGTTCCCAGTAATTGAACTACGTCCCAGAACAAAGCTCATGAGGATCTCCAGGGACACAAAGTATCCTTCACCTGACTAGCGGGAATCTAACTGTCTAGCACTCAAGCAGAAATTACCAGGTAGGCAAAGAAGCAGGACAAAATGTCCCAAGACACTGCAAAACCAACAAAATGAGTCAGAAAGGACAGAGGTGAGAGAATGAGGCGAGAAGGCTGTCGGGACCGGTGCTGGCGCCGTGTTCCCTACGCCCCAGGAGGAGGAGGGAAGGCATACAAAAGAGGGCTTGGAAGACACAAAGACCGGAATCACGTCTCTGGAGAGGAAAATCCACTGCCTGGGATAGATGAACACTAGAGAAAGGAAGGTGCATGTGAACTCGGAGACACGGCAACAGAAACACGGAGAGAAAAGGTCACAAAAGCTGGCCTCATGCACCCGCTGCTGGAGTCCTCGAGGTTGAAGACAGAGAAGGGGACGTACGTGAAGAATTAGCAGCCAAAACCTTCCCCGAATTGATGGAACCTGTAAACCCACAGGTCCAAGCAGCTCTACAAACCCCAAACACAAGACATAGGAAGAAAATGACGCAGAAGCTCATTTTGTTTCTTAAAACCAGCGGTGAAGAAAGAGCACGCCAGGCAAGCAGCCAGCGGGCAAGGGTGCATCTGTGCAGAGGCGCGAAGGACAGCCAGCTCCTCCACGGAAGCGGGGCAGGCATCTCGGAGGCGCGGAAAGAAAATATTCGTCGCCATTGAATTCTACAAAGTCAGACGTCTCCGTCACAAACGACGTGAGAGCAGGGCTTTCCAGGCAAGAGAGAGCTGGGAGAATTCCTCACCAGCAAACCCGCAGCGCAGGACGCGTCAAAGGAAATCCTTCAGACGAAGAGCGAGTTATTCCCCATGGAAAGATCCATCCACACAAAGAAATGGAGAGCACAGGGGTGCCTGGGTGGCTTGGTGGGTTAAGCCTCTGCCTTTGGCTCGGGTCACGATCTCAGGGTCCTGGGATCGAGCCCCGCATCGGGCTCTCTGCTCTGCAGGGAGCCTGCTTCCCTCTCTCTCTGTCTGTCTCTCTGCCTACTTGTGATCTCTGTCTGTCAAATAAATAAATAAAAATCTTAAAAAAAAAAAAAAGAAAATGCTTTCTTTCTAATAAAAAATTGTTACGTAATTGACTGTTTTAGGCAAACATTGTGATAATGTGTCACAGGGTGTATGGCGTATGTCGGAGTGTGGGACGACAGCACCTGGGCCGGGACGGGCACAGAGGTCCACCGCGACGAGGTGCTTGGGTAGACGGAAGCGATAGGATAGCGCTTGAAGGTAGACCGCGGTGAGTTAAGGGCATTCGATCCCTCAAACGGCCACTAAAAACACAAAATAGGACGTCGTCACTAATAAGTCAAGGGAGGAGATACGGTGGAACGGTAAACGCATCCCGTCAAGCGAAGGAGGCAGGAGGTGTGGGGAGAGGGCGCAGAGTCAATGGAGGGAGGGGCAGCAGACAGCAGGGGACACCCAGCATGGTAAATGCGACCGGTCCGAGCGCCCCACTAAAACCCGGCGCTGTGTTCTCCCACGCGTGCTGGGGGTGCGCTAGCCTGAGGACGACTGGCCCGCGAGAGAAGCCAACGCAGAAGGCCCCGTGCCGTCCGGTTCCATTTCTAAGACCCACCGAGCATAGTCACATTCCTGGACACAGAAAGCAGGACACCAGCCTCTGGAGCTCGGGGCCGGGAGGGCATCAGCGTTTAACGGGGACAGACGTTCAGTTGGGGAAGATGAGAAGGCCGCGGGGACGGATGGAGCGGACCGACACACACCAGCGTGAACGTGCTTCATGCCACTGAGTCGTACGCTTTAAAGTGGCTGGAACGAAGGGGCGTCTGGGCAGCTCAGTCAGGGGGTGACTGACTCTCGGTTTCGGCTCAGGTCATGACCTCAGGGCTCCGTGTGGGCTCTGTGCTCAGAGGAGTCTGCCCCTCCCCCCCCGCCCCGCTCATAAGCTTTCTCTCGAATAAACATTCTTTAAAAAATAAAAGAAAAGGAAAAGACAATGATTGTCAGAATCGATGGGCAAGTCACCGTGGGCTCTGGACGCGCGGTCAGCAAACCGCCTTGCCCGCCCCCAGCCCCGCTCACCTGTGCGGGGGAGGCCAGCAACACGGACACCGGGGATGGCTCCCGACTCTCGGGAAGAAGGGAGGAGCGACAGGCACAAGGCTTCGCTTCTGGGGGCCATGAGGCCCGTGGGTGCCAGGAGGAGGCTCGGGGCCAAGGGAGCTCGGGGCTGGGCCCCGCGTGGCCCATTTTAGCAACATTATTTGTCGTAGCGAGGAGACAGCGTCCTCCCAAACATCTACGTGTGGGGAACACCATTAAGGGTTTTATGCTGCCACCGGTCCACAGAGGATTGTGCAGCCATTGAAGAGTATTGATGAACTTGGGAAAATGTTGCCATGAGTGGAAAACAGGAAATTGACCATGTGCCACATTATGCCATGGCACCCGTGGCGCATGTGCACACAGCTATGCACTCACACATGCACAGACACACATGTGTGCACGGACACGGAGACGCACATAATTGTGCATGTGCATAGATGCATGTGCACGTACACAGACACATGCTTGCACTCACACGCACACTCGTGCACAGGTACACACACATGAACACACATGCACTCATACATGGACACACACGTGCACTCACACATGTACACACCCCTCCTCTCATACACTGGTGCACATGTCCACTCACACAGGTACACACATGTGCACTCACACACTGGTACACACATGCACTCACACATGGGCACGTACACATGCGCTTTGCACACAGGGACTCACGTGCACTGACACAGGCACGCACACGTGCACTCACATGGGTACACACACCTCCACTCACACCGGTGCACACGTCCACTCACACAGGTACACACACGTGCACTCACACACTGGTGCACATGTGCACTCACACACGGGCACATACACGTGCTCTTGCACACGGGGACTCACGTGCACGCGCACATGCACTCACACACAGGTATGCACATGTGTACTCTCACACGGGTACACACACATGCACACACGCGTGCACAGACACACACACCACACCCAGCTGCCATCTCCCCCACTTTGCAGAGGGGGAGTTAAGCCCCAGGCCCTGTTTGGCTGCAGTCCCTAGAGCGACTCTGGGATTGCTCCCTCCCGCCCCAGGCCAGCCCTGGGTTAACGCGCGATCTGAGGGCGTCTCCTCGTTGCCCCACCGCGCCCCCCCAACAGGCAGGCCTTGCCCACGGCCCGTGTAAGGGCACATCTGCTGGACCCTCGATGCGCGGGGGCTGCGTCCCAGGAACAAATGAGACTCTCGCTCGGACCCGCGGCGGCGTCCCATTCCCAGCGCACCCGAGGAAGACGGGGGCCCAGGGTAAAGGGGGTGGAGAGAGCCGGATCCACCGCTAATTCTTTCAAACTGCTGTTTATTGAAATGAGGCACCAGGGGTAAACCAGAGGTGGGTCGATAATGGTCTGTCTAACACAATCAGCCCGGCCTCGGCCCCCGCCCCTCCCCGCGCCGGGTGAAACCCAAGAGGACAGAGGCCAGCGCGGCCCCAGGCCTGGGTCCCCACCGCCCCGCCAGGAGAAGCCGTGCTGCCCCCGACTCCGGGCCCTCCTCTCCTCCCCTCCCTCCCTCCTCACAGGCAGGCGTCTTTTTCCCAGGGTCCCCCAGAGATAGGAGCAGCTAGTGGGGACCAGGGCTCCCGCCCGGCCTGGGACTGGGTCACCCCGCCTGCTGCTCCCGGATGCTCGAGCATGCCCACGGTCCTCGCTCCTCGCCGCCCCAGAGCCCAGTCCTGGCAGTCCTGGGCCACAACCAGCCCTGGGTAGCCGGCACCCAGCCTGGGCCTCTGGGCCTCATGTCTGTGAGTGCCCGGGTCCCACGGAGCAGCGGGATAGAGCTCCTGCGAGACTCCCGCTGGAGGCTGTGTCTCCCCAGAAGGGACTTGACTCGGCTGGCAGCCTAGGCGCGGACCGTCCTGCCCCTCTCGCTCAGGCCCAGGCTCCGCGGGGCCTCAGGAGTCCCGGGGTCGGGGGTGCCGGTCCCCGAACCCAGCCCTGTGGGGCGGAGACCCCGGCCTGTCCCAGCTCCCTGCTCCCCAGAGCTGGTTCTGCTCTCTGTGCACAGCGCCCACCCCTACCCTCCGGGCCGACGTCTGTGCACAGCTGCCAGAGAGGACAGTGGAGGACTGGGGCAGGCGGGGCCGCGAGCAGGCGAGGTAGGGCCCAGACCTGGCTCACAGCTCATCCGTCCTTTGGAAAGCGCACCTGCGGGCCACCTGTGCCCTGGCTTCCCAGGATAGACGGGCCTGTCCGTCATCAGAGTGGGACGGACACAGGTCACAGCGTGGCAAGCACGTCTCCTCCCCACGGCAAGGGAGGAAGGCCCAGAAATACGGCATCTCGAAGCGGCGTGCTCTTCCCACGGGTCTCCCAGGGCCGGCTGGGGGGACGTCTACTCCTTCCCAGGTGATGAGGGGGGATATTTGAACCCCCTGTCCTGCCGGGCCCTCTGGGGTGAGGGGTGGGGGCTTTCTAGCGTGCTGGGCCTCAGGGAGGTCCACAGACTCAGCAGGTCCCATGCCCGGCTTTGCCTGACCTTGGGGGTCAAACTCAGCTTGTACTGAACCTTGTACTCGACCTTGTCGGGGAAATGCTTTGGAAGGTTCAGAGTAGGGTGACCCCAGAAGGCTCCGAGCATGTCCCACGTTCCGCTCCTGCAGTGGGGGCGACCGCGCAGACCACCGAGGAGGCAGGTGTGTTAGCCCCAGAGCTAACGGGGGAGCAGGAACGGGGCTCTGCACAGAGGAAGGGGAAACGGGCTGATCCCCCAGGTTTCACTTCTCCAACAGGACATGGACACCTTCCCCTGAGGGCAGCATTTCCCAGAGCCAAGTGGCCTGAGCAGGCTTTGCCGTGTCCCCCTGCAGGGACGCGGGCGGTGGGGCGCTCAGCCACAAGGCAAGCCGCCTGGCTTCTACAGGACCACGAGGGAGCTGCCTGCCCTCTGGCCCTTTCTTCCCCCCGGGAATGTCTTCCCTGGGACCGGCCCCACGTGCTTCCCCCCAAGGAAGAGCACAGGACAGGGGCATCGGGGAGACGCCGCTACCTGAAGCAGGCAAGGCCACCTCTCCGCCGGGGGACCCGTGACCAGCCACCTCTAGGCATCTGCTCCTAGAGGCCCAGGCTCCAGCACCTTCGGTCAGAGCTCCACAGGCAGCTGCCCCCCCGAGGCCCTGGAAACAAGGCTGCCACAGGAATGAGGGCAGGCGGGCCAACACCCTCCGGGCCCCAGACCTGCCCGCAACGTTTCATCTGCAGCTCTGGCCCCCAGGAGAGGTCCACAGAATCACAGAGTCAGGGAAGATGTGGTCAAACGGGATGTGCCGGGCGTGGCTCACCAGGAGAGCAAGGGACCGCCGCCTCCCCCATCCTGGAGACCCCCACTCGGTGGGCCTGGGCATGAGCAGGGGTCCACAGCCTCACGAGCTCCAGGCAGGCTGGCACTCTGGGGGGGTCCCCTGGCCTGGTGGTCCCCAGGACGCAGCTCAGCCCCGCAGATGGCCAACCCTCCAGGGCCGTCCCCATGCCATCCCCATGGATCCGGGGCTCCCGTCCGTGCACAAAGCCAAGCTCTCCCTGGGTGTAGATCTGCTTCTGACTCTTCCGGACCACTGTCCCCTCGGGCCTCAGTTTCCCCATCTGCAGGGGAGGGGTCCGGGGTGGCCCCGTTGGCTCTGGGTGCTGGTCCAAGGGCACCCGGGAGGGGAGGGTTCTGCATGCTCTCCCAGGAGATGATGAGGTGACCCTGGGCTCCTTCGCCTCCTTCTGAGCGCCCCGGCCTGGGGGACAGCTCCCGGAAATATGGGGCGCCTCCCGTCACAGGGTGGGTGCCACCGGCAGCGTGGCCGCCGCCTGAGCCCCCAGCGCGGGGAGGGGAGCAGCCGAGACTGAGAGGAAATCAAAAGCAAATTATTTTTGGGATTATGGCTCTGGAGCCCTGGCTGGATACGGCCCATTTTTCAGAGCAGACAAAGCCATTTTCCGAGGGATCAATTTTGCCCGAGCAAGTCGCCTCCTCTCAGCCCACAATCCATCATATTTCCCCATTTGCAATTTCTCGTGTCTGAGTGTTTTAAGTTTCCGATGAATTATTTCATAAAGCTTTCTTTCCTGCCGCCGAAGCAGGGCGCCCGGGCCGGCCGGAGCCGCGGGCCGCACCCGCGGTCAGCCAGGTCGGGGCGCGCAGGCCCGGCTGCAGGGGCGGGAGCCGGTGGGGCGGCAGCGGGGGCCGGGCCCCAGCCACGCGGGGGCGGCGAGGCGGGTGCGGGGAAAGTTTTGAAGAGATTTATTCTGATGTGCTGCGGAGGGAGGGCCATCCTTCAAGAGGCGGCGTGTGTAAAAATCCCCCGGCCTGCTGATTGGTCTGTCATAGTGATTTGTGGCTCTTCCCCCGAGGTAATGGGGAGCAACTGGGCCCTTGAAAGGCAGCCGGACAGACTGCTGAGCGGGGCGGGCGGGAGACCGAGGCGGCCGGCAAGATTTATTGACCTCGACCTGCCGAGGTCCCCTCAGTGCTTTTAATCTGGCCTTTAAGCTTGTCACCAGCCCTGATTGCAGCCGGGCAGGCTCCCTGGGGCCCCACAGGGTAGAGGCACGGGGCCACCCGGGGGCCTTGCCATCTGGCCCGCTGCCCCCATGGCTGCCCTGCCCCGCGGAGAAGGCGCGGTGACCCCCTGCTGCCCCGATCCGCCGCCAGCCAGGGCCACCGCTCTCGTGCAAAGGACTGCTGAGCTCTGCGTCTCGTCCTGTGTGGCTGGCCCAGTCACAGCGAGCGTCCGGAGGTCTCGGCGGTGCTCACGGGGCCGCGCAGCCCCCACGGCGGTCCACGGCGACGCGCTCCCCGCCACGGAGAGCACCCGGGGGCGTCTCGGCGGCTCCCGCCCAGCTCAGCAGACCCTCAGCACACGGTTCAGCCGCCGCGCTCCTTGGCTTTTTTACCCAAAGGAGCGGAAAGCTCGGTCTGCACAAGGACCTGTGCGTGCGGCTCTGGAGCACGTGTGCTCGCGGTGGCCGTAGCTGGAAGCGGCCAGGGTGCCCTTCAGCAGGGGCTGGGAATGGCCACGTTGAGCCGTGGTCCCTATGGGCCACGGAATACTATTCAGCACTAAACAGAAACGTGCTGCAAGTCCAGGAAACGGCGCGGAGGCCGCTTACGAGCTCCCAGCGACTGAGAGAGACCGGCTGAGAAGCTGCTGCGTGTGGATCGAGACCACCCAGAGCTGCCGGTTACCATGGCCATCACGACGCGGACAAGGGGACAGGTGTCGGCCAGGGCTTGGAGACAGGGCGCTGGAGCACGGCTGGGGAACACACGCGGGGGCAGCCACTGTGGGAGCCGGCACGGAGCTTCCCCGGGAAGTGAGAACTGGAACCTCGGGCCGGTCCGCGGCCTCACCCGCACGGGGTGCTCATCCGAAGGATGGGAAACCCCGTCATCGAGCGGCGTCTGCAGCCCGTGCTCACAGGGGCCGGGGCCCGGAAACAAGCCGAGTGTCCACGGATGGATGGACGGACGGATGGGGAGGACGTGGCTCCGCGTGGGACGGTGGAATGCGCCACAAGAAAGAGGGAAATCCTGCCGCTCGTGACACCATGGACGCTCCCGGAGTGCGTGACACTGGCAACACGCGTCTGACAAAGACAGACGCCGGGGCCCCCCACTCATATGTGGGTCCTAAGACCCCTGAGCCCGTAGAGGCAGAGCACAGGCCGGTGTGAGCAGAGCAGGTGCCAGGAGGCTGGAGGGGGCAGAGGACACGCTTCCACGCGCAGCAGGATGGGGGCTGAGGTGGGCCACGCGGCCCCAGGACCGCAGTTTACAATGTCACGGATTTGGAAGTTGCTAAGGGAGTAGGTCTTTGAAGTTCTCATCACAGGAAGGAAGGGCCGTGACCCCGAGAGGTGAGGGGGTCCGCTGCACACGCATGTGCCCGCCGTGTGCCACATGGCCCAGTGACCCAACGCGGCGTGTGGCCTTTCATGGGACCGTGACGCCTCTGAGGGCTGCCGGGCTGCGCTGAGCAGTCAGGGTCATTCCCTGCCCGGCTGACTGACGTGCCCTCCCTGGGCTGTGCTGAGCGGTCAAGGTCATGCCCTTCCCTCCCCGGGATAGGCTCCTCTGGTTTGTCTGTCGACTGTGGAGGGCACGTGGGCTGTTCCCCTTTGGCGACTGAGTGGTGCTGCCGTGGACACTTGTGGGCTTGTTTTCCCATGGAGGGCCATTGCCGTGTCTCTCGGGGGCACACCCAGGGCTGCAGGTGCCGCGCGTCGGGTGGCCCACGTGTGGCCATTCAGGGAGCCGCCAGGGTGTGACTGCCACGCGTCCGTTTCCCACGTGTCCCCTGACGGTGGAAGCTCGGCAAGATACAGGAAAGTGTGAAGGAGCCAAGCAAACAGCACCGTGTGCCGTGGGCCCCGCGGGCCGGCGCATCTTCCCGTCGGGCCCTGACCTTGTCCCTTCTCACTGCCAGCTGTGCCCCTCGCCCCTAGCAGCGTGCCGTGTGCTCAGTGCTTAGCGGAAGGCTTTCCTGCACGCACTTTAAACCGCTGTCGGATGTTCCGGGTGCTGGAGGCCCCGCTGTGCTTAACGGCATTCGGGGGCCCCAAGAGGTGCTGTCCACGCCCCGCGGCCGTGTGGGCCCGGGGTTTTTTTTGGGGCCCGGGTCATGGCGTGGCCATCAGTCGGCTCGAGGGCCAATGGAGACCAGGGCAGACCCTCGGGGCCCAGTGTACCCCTCAGACTTACTGCTCTCTGTGAGCACCCCATTTTCCCAGGGCAGCCCAGAGGGCGAGGCCCACACCTCCCTGACCTCTGGGGGACCAGACCTGTCATGGGCCCCAAGGGAGGTGGTGCACTGCCAGGGGACGGGGGCCTTGTACCCCAGGTTCATGAGGAAAGGGGGAAGTCGTGGGGCAGCCCGTCTGTCACCTTCACAGCGACCAAGCTCCCTTTCCTTTCCTCCAGAAGACTGGGAAGCCTCTGGCATTTGAAAATCAATAATAATTCCAACGACACCAGGGGCTGGGCAGGGACACTGAAGGGAGGTGACACGGAGCCAACACGCTTCGCCTCTTTAAAGACACCTTTTCTGAGGCCCCTCCCGCGGACGGGACGCGGCTCAATCTATTCCGAGCTCACACTTAGAAATTAAATTCCCTTTAGCCGAATAGGAGCCTGGCTTCAATCAATCCCCTGCCCCAGGCCCCAGCCCCCCTCCCGTAAGTATGCAAATGCGGGCACCTTGCAAGCGGCCATCGATCCTGGTGCTCGGCAAGGAAATGAAATTAAAACGGAGCTGCGGCCGCAGGCTGCCCTGCTCGCAGCCCTTGGCTGCTTGGGTATTCTTGGACATGGCTCTCCTGGGCCCGCCTGGCCCCTGACCCTGCTGCCCTGGGGGGGTCTGTCCTGGCAGCAGATGGCCCTGAACTTGAGAACTTCCTGCAGCAAGAACCGCCTCCACCCGGAACACCACCCCCCTTCCCAGCCGGGTCAGGTTCCATGAGCACCTGGCCCTGGTGTGGGAATGCGCGTCCGGAAAGTTAAGTGTCCCTCCCGGCAGGGCATGCGATGGAGTTCAGGTCCCAGAGCCCACGGAGGACCCCAGAATGGGTGGCCTGTGGTCGCCACCCCCAGGGGCTTTGGCACACACCCCTGAACACCATCGTTTTCATCCTCGCGCCCACTCTCATCCCACAGATGGCCCGCACGTCCGCGGGGGCAGGGCCTGGTGCTGGACCCGGGAGACACGGGAAAGACGGATGTCTCCCCCGCCCCCAAGATGATCAGAATGTGTCTGCTGGTGAGGGCCCTCCGGGAGGGGAAGGGTCTTCGGGACCGACAGGAGGCTCTGTGATGGGGTGGGGTTTCAGGCTGGGAGCCTCTGCATGGGACCGCTGACACCAGCCCCTTGGCAGACGGAGGTAGGTCTTCAGTCTTGGTCTCTGACGAGGATCCCTGCTATTCGTCCCAAGCCAGAACTGGACCCGGAGCCACTTGTGGGCTCATGGCTCCCTCCCTCCCTGCGGGGTCCCCAAGCCAGGAAGCAGATGCTTCCACGGGCAGGAACGAGTGAGGAAGTTGAGACATACTTGGAGTGAGGGTGGCCCACTTTCCCGAGCCGTTCTTGGACCCTAGTCCCACTCAGGCAGCCCTGGGAGGCCTATAGGTGGGGGCCAGATCCACCCAGGGCCACGTGGAGGGTCTCGTGGAGACAAGAGCCAGAGTGAGGAGACCCCGTGAGATGGTGCTCCCTGGGAAGGAGGCAGGATGAGAGGCTGGCCAGGGCAGAAGGCCCAGGGTGGCCCTACTCTCCTCACCCCAGTCCACCAGCCTCCTCAGGTGTCTCCTGTCCCTACCTCTGGGCCTTTGCACCTGCCGCTCCCTGCCCCCAGGGCCTCGTGTGATGGGCTCCTTCTTGTCATTGAGGAATCAGCTCTCAGGTCACAGCCTCCCACTGGTCTGGATCAACACCCTGACCTGCACCGTCCTAGAGCTCTGTCTGTGCTTCTCCCCACCCCTCCCACTGGCTCTCTGGGCTTGTTTCTGTTGTGACCCTGTTTTACAGGGTGGGACCCCTCTAGTAAGGGCAGAACCAACCCAGAGCCCCGCCACTGCCCCTGCAGGCTGCCCAAGGCCTGTCTGTCCGAAACGGCGCCTGCAGGTAGACCTTCAGAGGGTTATGTGAGGCTGGGAGTCAGGGGAGCCCCCGTCCCCCTGTGCCAGGGTGGGGAGCGCAGCCCATCTTCGATGTAGAGCTATAACGTTAATTGTGATGTGTGGCGCTCACCGTAATTAAACTGATTCATTTCCAACAATCAAGGCTACACTGCATAATATATTTAATTAGCCAGATTTCCTGTGCACGTTGGCAGGACGGAACTGGCAAGTTCTCGGTGTAATACATTTAATTCTGAAATAAATCATTGTTTGCAGAGGCACACGCAAGGCCCGCCCCCCAGGGGGCCAAGGGCCCTGGGCCGGGGGGGTGGTCTGCCATTGCTGGTCACCCCGTGGGCATAGATGTGTGGGGAAGTCCTTCCTGGTGTGGGGCGAGTGAGTGAGGAGAGCCGGCTGCCTGGGCCGGGGGTAGGCGGAGGCCGAGAGCGTGCTCTGCCCAGTGACACCTGCCAGAGTCCCGGGGAAAGTGTGCAGAATCGTCAGGCTGCCCCGTAGGAAAACCGTCTTGTGGGTGTCAGCGCTGGGGTCAGAGAGCTGGGTAGGGTCCCCCAGTCCCAGGCTCATCTGGACCCCATGTCGCCAGGTACCGCCCAGCCCCGCCCGCCCAGCTAGCGCCAGCATAGCTTAGAGGACCTCGGCCTGGGCCGGCTCGCTTCCCCAGGCTGGGGCCAGGCGTCCATCCTTTGGAGCACCCTCCTCCCCATCCAAGCTCTGTGAGGACCCACATGGCTTCCACCACTGAAAGCCTGAACAAGGAATGAGAGACATTTCCAGGACCAAAGCTGGCAGGCTCTGTCCCTCCCAGCAGAGTCCTCGGGACAGGAGGGGTCCTTGTGCGTGTCCTCCACCCCCCGGGAGGGGGGCGGGAGGGGCTTTGGAGTGCCTCCCTCTTGGGCAGCCCTCCTGCCCCGGCTCTGGTTACCATGTGCGCTGCCATCTGCCACCTGCGGGGCTGGCCTCGTGCATAATTCAGGCATCTTGGAGCGGTCCCAGCGAATGGGCATTGACAAGGCCTGACTAGCCTGATCGGGTGTCGAGACATTGGACCCACCAGGAACAGGACCTGTGTCCTATACCCTGTCTGGGCTTCGGTAACAGGCCAGGCAGGGAGCAGGCATGGGTGCTGTCCTCCTGCTGTGGGGGGTCAGACACTGCCTGCTCCACGTCCCCAGGCCGCTCGGCGGGGGGTGGGGCGTGTGCTCGGGTCCAGCCCATCCCTCACCGGCCCTGTGGCCTCCATCAGGGGGTCACACCCCAGCCCTCGAGCCTCAGTTCCCATCTGTGAAAGAGACCCGGGGCAGCACGTGCTGCTCAGGGTTGGAGGGGAGTGAGATGACCTCCGGGTGGGGACTGCCCGAGGTGCCCGCCAGCCCCGGGAGGCCCAGCCACCTGGAGACCTGGCCTTGAACCTGAGCCGGTGCTCCTCTCCCCAGGCCACGCCCCCTTGCTCTGTGCAACTGGAGAGGAAATTCTGGCCTCTCAGGACTGACCCTAAAACGAGATCTCAGACCATGGTCTCCAACACCCAGAATCCATGACCACCCTGATGTGGGCCACTCCACATCCACAGTGGACCCACCACTGTGGCCACTGTGCCTGGGAGCTTCCGGGCATCATGGCTCAACCAGGGGACACTGGGAGACTGCCAGGGAGGCTGCAGGGCGGGGCAGACCCCTAAAGGCCCTTCCTGGCCTGAATCTCGGGTGTGACCACAGGACCTTGTGTGTGTGCAGGCCTGCCCCGCGTGCCCACCACCTGCTGCGGGCTGGTCCTGCAGGCCCCGAGCCCGGTCTCAGAGGACCAACCTCCAGGACCACAAAGCCGCCCTCCCCACATCCCCCAGATATGCCGGTCCCGGCAGCGGAGGGGGGCACTGCGACTGCAGAGAAGGCTGGGTGGGCGGCTTCCCAGGCCTCTGCCTGCCCCCCACTGCCCCATCTGCGGGGCCCGTTCGATGGCTGCTGAGAGGAAATGGACAAGAGAGCCAAGGGCAGAGAGGGGCTCACCAGGAACCCTGAGGGCCCTGCCAGGCCTGCACGGGGCCCAGCAGCGGCTCCCGGGAGGGGAACCCGTCCTTTAGGGGACGAACATCTCGCATGGGCACCTGCAGACCAGGTAACCCAAGCCCTCTGCTCCGGCTGTCATTACTGTTGAGAAAAGAGGGATCCCTGCCCTTGAATAATTGATGACAGGCAGGAACAATGGACCGCGGGGAACATCTGGCAGGCAGGGGTCCCCCCACCCCGTGCTGGCATCAGACGAAACTGCCTTTCGGGAGAGGTCGCTGGCCGGTGGGGGCAGAGCCCAGCGTGCCCGCTCCGTGCCCCAGCGCCGACTTGTGGGGTCGGCCCTCTCGCGGTTCCCAGGGGGCACGTGTGTGTTCCCACGGCAGACATGTGAGCCACACACAGGACGTGCTCGTGTTTGTGCTCCCACACACGCACACACATCACCGGAGCCCTCGTTCACACGCATGTGCTTGCACGCACACACACTGACGCACACGCCACACACGCATGAACGCGTCCTTCCGCGAGGGCGATCTGCCATTGCAGCCCTGACCCTGGGGACCTCAGGGACCTCCCCAAGCCTGTGGGAAGCTTCCCTTCCCTGACGGGCCATGTGTTTCCTACTGAGGCCTGAGGACACGGCGTGGGGCGAGGGGAGCAGGGGAGGAGGGGCAGTCGGGGCCAGGTGCATCCTGGTGAGCCTGACCTTGGCAAAGCCCCTCACCTGAATGGCTGCTCTAGGGACGGGGAGCCGGCACCTGACCTTTCACGTCATTCCACTCACTCCTCTCAGCTGGGCATCATCCTCTGGGGAAACTGAGGCCCGCGTGGGGAAGAACGTCCCCGGAGCTGCCCGACACCACAGCAGGCAGCCCGATGTCCAGATCCTCACTCACACGGGTACCTGCCAGCAGGCGAGCTGGCCGGGGCCGGGGATCTCTGCCCTCCCGGCGCTTGTCTGTGCCCACGTGGACCATGGTGACTCCCTGCTTCTGAGCTAGGTCATGGCCAACAGGCAGAGTCCCAGCAGCTCTGCCTGTAGGCCTTGGGGGTGGGCAGCCTGAGCAAAGGGCTTCCCACCGGGGGACAGGAAGCCAGGGTCCCGCTCTGGGCTGAGGCTGGGTGGGGCATCCCAGCTCCGGAACCTTCCTGGGCTGGGGTACTGGGTCTAGGAGTGGTGTCTGGGCAGAAGAAACGGGGACGCTCCCCAGAGCCCGGCAGCAGCCCTTGTGCGGGGATGAGGTGGGGGAGGAGCGGGCTTGCACCCCTGCCTGGGGTCCCAGATGGGGGTTTGAGGAGAGAACAGCCCATGCCAGTGGGCTCCTCTGCAGTCTTGGCCTCGAGGCACCAGAATCCTGCCCAGAGCACGCACGACCTGGGGGTCCGATGGCTCCTCTGGCTTCCTTGCTGTCCCTGGTCAGGCCTCACCCGGGGGGGACTCACACTCTGGCCCCCGAGTCAACGGTCCCCTCACTGCAGGGCACCGGCACAGCAGCCCTTAATCGTGTGTCTTGTTGGACTCCCGAGACCATGTCCTGCTTGACGACACTGACCCTGGGCCAAGGGCCCAGGCGGAGGGCGGCAGGTGTCGAGAGCACCAGCATCCGGGAGCTGGTGGGACTCAAAGCTCCCCCAGGCTTGCGTTGGGAGCCGGAGCACAGGCTGCAGCCACGTCCCCCTCTTCCCAGCAGTGGCCGGGGCAGACTCTACCTGCCAGGGTTGGGGGTGGGGGGACACAGGGGACTCACAAAGATAGGGGAAAGAGCCCTACTCAGAAGCGGCCTGTGTCTTGAGATGGAAATGGACATTTTGTCCTAATTCACCAATGCCAGGGGCTGTGCGGAGCGTGGCTGGGTTGGCGATGGGAAGGGCAGAATGGGCCCCTGGCCCGCGACCCGCGCAGCTGCCCGAGGGTGGGGCCCGGGCCAGCTGGAGCAGCATCCCCGCCCCGCCGTGGAGGCGTGTGGACATTTCCGGGCCGGCTTCACTGGCTGACACTCTGATTTCCCGAAACTTCCCGAGGGGCCAAAACCTTCCCAAGTGATGCTAATGGGCGGTGGAGGTGTGAGCCCGCCCAGGGAGAGCCTGACCCGGCTTGACCCTGACCCTGGGGAGGGATGAGAAGGGGACTTTCTGGGCATCTCACTCGGGAGGACCTGCCTGTCTCCCCTCCTGCAAGGGTGCGGGCAGGTCTGGAAGGGGCCGCTCCCTGTCCCCACCCTGCTCCTCTCCCTGCCACCCCTGTGCCCCATCCTTGTGGCTGGGCTGCCGGCACATGAGGTTCGAGGACGCAGATTGGCAGAAGCAAGCTCCTCGGAGTCCCCAGAGGGCCCACGAGCCTGCAGCCCTGCTCCGGGTCTCACGGGAGGGGACAGTTGGGACTGCCTGTCCAGAGCCTGCCTCGGCTTCCCCTTCCCAAAATGGACTGGCAGGGCTGCTAGCCCGAAACCCCCGGGAGATCCCAGGAGGCTGTGAAGTCATGGGGCGGCCTCCAGACCCGGTGAGAGGAGCAGCGGAAGGGGCCCCGTTTCGGCTCTGCAGGCTGCCACCCGCCCTGCCCCTAGCCATCGGAGAGGGAAGGGGGACCCCCGCGGCACTTGGGCTGGAAATGTTCCAGCATTTCCATACGCCTCCAGCATCCATGACCACACCCAGGGCAGGGGTGCTGTGTGCTGGGGTGTCTGCCGTGGAGTGGCCCCTGCTTCCCCAGAAGAGAACATGAGCAGGGCCCCCAGTTTCCCAACCCCCGCCAAGCTGCTGCCCACATGAACCAAGCTCAGGAGGAGGCCGCTCCTCCCTGGGCATCTGCCACCTGGCCTGCCTGGGACACCTCCGGTAACCCTCGGAGGTCACTGAGGGTAAAGGCTGCCGGGAGGCTTGGAAACATGAATAACGTTTAGATTTTCTGTTTTACGACCTGGAGACAGGCTTCCAGATGGTGAGACCCCTGCTTTACGAGGATCCAGGCATGCAGACCCTGCCCCCATGGCAGGATGCCCTCCTGATTCCCTGGGGACCGCGTGGCCCCCGGGGCACCGTCCCTTCAGCTCATAGAATAGTGATTCCAGTCCCGCTCATTGATCTCCCTGAGTTTTTAAAGGAAATTTTATTTGTTTGGGGTTTCTAGTCATTAAGTTAAAACCAGTAAAACAGCAAAATCAATACGTGTAGGGCACGGTCCAGCCCGTCGCATTACGAGGGGAAACAGGCAGAATAAATTGCAACTGGGACTCGGCCTGGGGGAAGGGGCACGGCACTCACGGGTGGACGACGGTCCTCTGGACTGCCTCGGACCTCACCGGGAACCACCGTGGGGCCAGCGAGGGAAGGCAGTGCAGGGCCTGTGGGGCCGGGAGCGGCGGGGCTGGACCTCGAAGCCCGGCGCCCTCGGCCTCCCCGCAGTGCCTGCAGCCCTCCGCACGGATGAGGATTCTTTACTTGGAATTCAGGATGCACATTTGAGCAAGCGAGTGGTTTGTGATTCTCAGCTCCTGGGATGCCCTTGAGCTTTGCAGATGGTGCCAACGGCGCGAGGCCACCTCTGCCCTGGCATGTGTGGGGACAGCCTGGCATAGATGTGCCGGGAGGAGGTCCGGCCAAGCTGGGCACGACCAAGCACTAGGGCTCCCATCCGCCTGCTCACCTGCCCCTGAGCGGATGGGGCCCGTCGGGCTGTGAGTGCCACGCGGGGACAGTGGACTGGGACCACGTGACAGCAGAACCTGCTGTGACAAGTGACAGGTAGGCTCCCCGTGCTGCTGGGGAGGCCAGAGCTGCCCCACACTGAGGGTGCCTGGATGCAGAGGGATGGGGGCAGAGACGGCAGAGGAGCCGCGCCAGGGCAGGGCAGGTCCCAGCTGGGAGCAAAGCTGGCTTGGTCCTCGGCGTCCAGAGTTCCTAGAAGCTTCTCATCACGAGAGAGCCTTGCGTGTGCCTCCGCCGATGGAACTAGCTCGAAAACCCAAGACCTCTGGTTTCTCAAGCCCAGCGCCTCGAAGGATGGGGATAGAGGCAAGCAGACAGCCTTCCCCTCCTTAATATTCCACATGTCATGATTCACACCGCTGCAGTGAGCAACCCAGTGGTTTTCAGTATTTCCGCGGATGTGGGCGACCACCGCCAAGGTCAGCTGGAGAACATTTTTATCACCCCAGAAAGACAACAGCTACACCGCGGATGGACCTGGAGGGCGGGGTGCGGAGTGAGGTCAGCCCAGCACAGAGGGACTGATCCCAAAGGATTCGATCCCAGGAGGCCCGAGAGGAGTTGGACCCACAGACACGGGGAGTGGGAGGGACTGTGTTCCATGGGGACAGAGGCTCAGTGTGGGCAGGTGGAGAGCCCTGGGGACGGACGGAGGGACGGGACGGCTGCACAGCGGCTTGACAGTGGCTGAGCACTTAAAAAAAGGTGAAGAAGAGGGCTCCTGGGGGCTCAGTCGGTGGAGCGTCTGCCTTCGGCTCAGGCCACCATCTCAGGGTCCTGGGATCGAGTCCTGCATTGGGCTCCCGGCTCAGCGGGGAGCCTGCTTCTCCCTCTCCCTCTGCTGCTCCCCCTACTTAAGCTCTCTCTCTCCCTCAAATAAATAAAATTAAAAAAAAATTTTAAAGGTGTTCCCAAGATGTACCCCAATCCAGGAGGAGAAAGTCCCCTCTCCAGAGCTGCCCTCTGGCCTGGGAGGACCCGGGGGTCCAAGGTCGCCATCGCATACGGATCAGAAGGACGCCCAGTCCCTCCATGGGTTCGAATAGTGAAAAGTCACCGCCCACAGCACCCCCAGATGTGCAGGGATTTTAATCTCAGAGGTGACCTCGAGGCCCGTAACTCCTGCTGCGGGTGACGGTGGTCTTGGGAGACAGAGGAGGGAACGTTCTGTGTGTGCAAGCCCTGGCCTCTCTCCCGTGTACCCCGCTTCCCAGTGCTGCCAACACTGGGCACTCTGCCCTCAGGGGATCTGCGGCGGGGCAGGGGACAGTCAATGCGAGCTGGCTATCCGATCCCCCAGGCCCACGGCCGTCCCATCCGCTGGGCGGGGGACGTGAAGGGTAGCCAGGCAGGAATTCCCCATCCAGAGGTCCACCAAGTCAGAACGCGTGTCACCATCTTCTGGGATCCCTGGAGGAGACCCGGTC
This sequence comes from Eira barbara, assembly GCA_020311275.1. Classification (NCBI taxonomy): domain Eukaryota; kingdom Metazoa; phylum Chordata; class Mammalia; order Carnivora; family Mustelidae; genus Eira; species Eira barbara. The sequence goes on from JAHRIG010000040.1 coordinate 1,492,000, forward strand.
TCCCTGCAGGCCAGGGGCAATGCCATGGCCTGAGCCGCTGTAGGAGCTTGAATGAGGGGTTTCCAGAACCCTGTCGGCAGCAGCGGCGCAGCCTGCCAGGCCCTGCCCATCTTTCCCATCAGGGAGAACTCATGGTTGCGAGGAGCCCCCAGCTCGGGAGGGATCCGCAAATGACAAAGCCCAAAGCATGTGTTGGGGACGTGGGAAAGGGGAGGGGAGAGGACAGGGAGCGGGGAGGGTGGCTCATGAGCCTGTCTGCCAGGCTCTGGGGGCAGACCTCTCCCTCCTGGGAGCTCCGGCTATGCGGCCGTCGGCTTGTCTCCACCCCCCGGAATCTGGGACTTCACGTGGCAGCGGTGTTTGACACTTGAATTCCATAGGAAATTAAATCAATTACAGAGTCTAATAAAGGATCCCAGGTTTTTAATTAAACTAAGCTTAATTAAATGGTGAGCACGGCTCTGTCGATGCCCTGATCAGGCCCTGGGGAGCCAGGAGCATCTGGGGAGGCCGTGGGGGCGCTGGCGGGAGGGGGTCGATGAGCCACATGCCTGCCGGGTCTGGCTGTCCGGCGGCAGGGGTGGTGGGTGTCACGGGGCAGCGAAGGCGGGATCCTGCCCTGCAGAAGGTCAGTCACTTTCGGCCCAGCTGCAGAGAGCCTGGAGATGGCCCCATTATACAGAGGAGGAGAGGCCCCCGAGAGCCGGCAACACGCTTGAGGTCACCCAGCACCCCGGTGCCAGGGTCTCCCCTCTACGTTGCCCCGGGGCACCCTACAACGGAGCCCCCTCTGCCTCTTCTTGCGGCAGGTGTGACCCCAGGGCCTTCATTGGCACCCCAACTCCACGGGCCCTGCCTCCAGCTGGTCCCCTCTCCCCATAGCTCACAGCAGAGCCCTGGGCTGGGCCTCCCTCCCCTGCCCGCCTGGGCTCCCCACTCTTTCTTGGCCCTGAACCTTAGCGGTTGACGGAAGCAAACGCCCGGCCTAGCCAGAGTCGATGGGCTGCCCGAGAAGCCATCTGTGCTGGGACCCGGATGCTGGGTACTGCCTCTCTCTTGCCCCCAAACAACGGAGCCTGGCCCTAGGCACCAAGCACCATGGGGACGACTGGGCAGCCGAACAGTTTGGGACAGCTGCCTGGTCTGCCGTGGGCCAGGGGAACAGACTTGGGGAGGCTTTTGGGGGACAGAGCCCTGGAGGGACCATGGGGGCAGCTTGGCTTCAGAGGCTGGGGAGGGACTGGACAGGGGGGCCAGTGAGGGCCGTGCACGGACAGTAAATAGACCGCGTGTGAATCCCGATCATCCCGAAGCCCCCAGCTTGTGACTTCATCTCCGTGCTTGTACTGATCGGGGGTAAAGGCGTGGTGTCTGCCTCAGCCGCTGGGCAGGCTCAGGGCCATCCTGGGCGCGTACTGTGCAAAGCAGGTGTCCACGGTGGTGAAGAGACCAGAAGCTAAAATCAACAAAGACAGCCAGGTTGACCAAAAGGGTTACTAACAGGACTGGTCCTGGACGCTTCCAGCCCAGTCTCCCGAGCCAGCCTGAAACCAGGCAGACGTCAGGACGCTCGCTCCGTTTCTGGTGAACTGTCCTCACCTCCTGGACAGACGGAGCAGAAATGGCCGGCCTCAGGCAGCCCCAGGGCCACAGAGCGGACCCCTCAGTCCAGACACCCCTGGCTGGGTAGCACCGTGCATTCTGGGGCAATTCCGACTCCCTGTGCCTCGTGACTCCGGCGGAAGCAGCCCACAGGGGACCGGGCCTCCCTCCTAGACAGCACTGTCTGTCCAGCTGTGGGAATCCCTTCAGGCCCGTAGCGCGGATGCCTGGGAACCTCCAGCCCCTCCCCCGCAGCTCTGTCTCCCTGTCCCTCCCTGTCCTCAGGCTCCGGGCTTCGGAGCACCTCCCTGCGCCCCGCCCAGGTGCCCAGAACCTGATGGATGTCTGTCAGCAGGACACCGTGCGCGTCCTCCCCCGGCGCCACGAGCCAAACTGCATAATAAAAACACAACCTTCACAGCGGTCGTCTGATCTGTATTTATTGCATAACACGCAGAATTAATAAGACACTGACTCCAGGCAGCCATGGCATCCACGTGCGGAAAGACTTGCCCCGGCGAACAGATGAATTCATAAATGACCCCCAAACACAGATCACCGGGCTCGGGACCCTACTGCAATGCTAATGCGTCCCACTGCCCCTGGGCTCGAGTCCAGGCCCGGGAATCGGTGTTGCACCCCTCAAAGGGTGACGGACCCCCCCAGCTGTTACCTGGAGCTGCTACGAGACAGGTAGGTGTTCTGCGGCGGCTCAGACGGGAGCCCTGGCAGAGCGCTGTGCCTGTGGGGGCTGGGGGTGCAGATCAGTGGCCCCCGAGGGTATGGGGGGACACAGGGGAGCGCCAGCATCTCCCTGCATCTCTGACAGCTCTGTGGCGGGGCTCTCGTCTTGCCTTCCAGGAGCACTCAGGAGACTCACACAGGAAGCCAATCATCCACTCAACAGAAGTCCACTGGCCACCAAGAATGTGGGGGTACAGCAGTGAGCCCTGTGAGCCAGGCAGGGGCACCTGGGGGAGTCCCTGGACACCCCAGCAGGTAACCCCTGCCAGCTGGGGGAAGGGCTGGGTGGCCTCCGAGCTGCCCGCCCAGTGCTGGGACAGCCCCCTGCAGACTCTCCCTGAGCACCTGGCAGAGTCAAGCGACTGCCATGCCCCCCCCGGGGGCCACTGTGTTCCTTGCCGCGGTCCTTAGATCTCGCCCTCGACAGTGAAACCACTCAGCACGGCACGAGGGACCACCAGAGGCCACTGGGCCGCCCGCAGGGCATGGCTAGGCCACGCTTGCAACATGTGTGTCCCCCGCATGAGTCTGGGCAGCGCCGCAGCAGTGGCGTGCAAGGTCACTGTCAGGCCTCAGCCTGGCTGGCCCGTCCTGGGGGCACGGGTCCCTTTGCCGCCGCCGAGCCCACATCTCCTCCTCGGAAGACTGAGAACCCCGGGCCCCGCCTGGGCCAGAGTCGCAGGAGAGAATGCAAATGAGAGAGTGAAGCCTGAGTCTGTGGGGACGTAGGGAGGGTTCTCAGGGCAGTGAAACAACTCTGCCCGTCTCGAATGGCAGGCCCGGGACCCTGCGTGTGTGTCCAAACCCACAGACCGTGGCATGCCATGAGTGAGCACAGAGGTGAACTGTGGACCCTGGGTGACAATGATGTGTCGACATGGGTCCCTCAGCTGTGGCAAGTGGGCCGCTGCAGCGGGGGTGCTGGTGATGGCAGAGGCTGTGCGTGGGGGGGCCTCTGCTCCTTTCTGTCTGTTTTGCTGTGAACCGAAGACTGTTCTCAAAAATTGTGTGTGGGGCGGGGCGCCTGGGGGGCTCAGTGGGTTAAGCCTCTGCCTTCAGCTCAGGTCACGATCCCAGAGTCCTGGGATCCAGCCCCGCATCGGGCTCTCTGCTCAGCAGGGAGCCTGCTTCTCCCTCTCCTGCTCTCCCTGCTTGTGTTCCCGCTCTCGCTGTGTCCCTCTCTGCCAAATAAATAAATAAAATCTTTTAAAAATATAAAAATAAAATAAAACAAAGCAAACCCCACAGGGATATAATTCTCTTGAGAATCACTCGGACACATTTATCAGACCACCCCCTCCTAGGAGGTCTTTCTGAGCTCATGGGGTGGCCCCAGCCCCCCGGCCAGTGGGGCTCTTCCCAGGCAGCGCTGGTCTGTGCGTCCCTTTTGTGACTGCAGGACTCACTTGGCCAACAGATGCTGGTGTCAGACCCCAGGAGCTGGATGGGACAGGATGGGGGGGGGCAGGGGCGGAGCTGTCTGGGGCAGGGGATGACCCAGCCTGTGTCCAGAAGCCCCCAGGGAGAGGACAGCATGAGCCACTCAGCAGGGCTTTGAGACTCCCATCTGCAGCCGCCTCTGCAGCCCCGACCACCCAGGGGAAGACGAAGGACCAGCGGGGGCCAGTGGGGGCCAGCGGCCACAGAGGTGTGGAGGGCAGATGTGGAGGACCATCCTGGAGAGCTGGCGGCTTGTCCTCAGGAGCCCCGACTTCATCAGCAGCACCACCGGTGGCCGGGCCCCGAGGGCTCACCCTGCTCCCAGCGGGATGTACGGCCCGCCACACTCACCCCCTTCAACAGGAGGACCGGCTGCGCCCCATGCAGGGCGGGAGGAGTCCTGGGGAGCGCCCCCCCGGAACCAGGACCCTTGACCCCACCCTGTCCCTTTGGTAGCCTTCTGGTGCCACCTCACCCATCCGAGCCCCCTGTCCACAGTCACAGTTCTTATCAAACTTTGCGTCCCTCATTTTCTTACCTGTGAACTGGGGTCTCCCACCCTCTGAGAGCGTCTCCCTCTGTGTCTCTCCCTGTCTCTGTCTCTCCACCGCTGATCAAAAGATGACCCTAGGCACCGTGCAGAGCACACACAGCCCAGGCCTGTGGTGGGGAGTCACCCCAGCCCTCCGCCGCTGCATTCCTGTTGGAACACCTGCAGCCCGCACACCCGCCTGCGGCCCCCGCACCCGCCCGCCGCCCCCCCGCACACCCGCCCGCGCCCCGCACACCCGCCTGCCGCCCCCCGCACCCGCCCGCGGCCCCCGCACCCGCCCGCGCCCCGCACACCCGCCCGCGCCCCGCACACCCGCCTGC
>JAHRIG010000040.1:1496668-1527569 GCA_020311275.1 Eira barbara
CCCGCCCGCGCCCCGCACACCCGCCCGCGCCCCGCACACCCGCCTGCGGTGTTCCAGGAGCAGCGGGCGCCCCCTGCAGGCCTCTGGGGGACGGTCTGGGCGCTGGAAGCCGCGGCCGCGGAGGGAGTCCTGCCACCTCGCCCCGGGGCCACAGGCCAGGGGTCCCAGGACCCAGGCGGGAGGGCAGGGCCGCCCCCCTAGCGCCGGAGGCGGAGCGCGGGAGCAGGGCTTGCCCGCGCGACCCCTCGCCCGGGTCAGGTGGGCAATGGGGATCCCAGGAGGGGCCGGGTCAGGGCGCACCGCCCTCTCCTCGGAGCCCCCCGCCCGCTGTGCTCGGAGACCCTCATGTTCAGGGGGGTGCGAGTCCCTTCTGGGCTCGGGGCTCTGCTCACCCCTAACGTGGGGCGCCCAGGGTGCCCGAGAAAGCCTGCGCTTGGGAAGCGGCCGCAGCAGCGCGGGCCCCGCTTCGCACGCGTCTGACCCCAAGGGGAAACTGAGGCCCAGCGAGAGGGAGCGACCCGCCGGGGTCCGTGGGAGAGACAGGGCAGCTGGGGGGCCCCGCGGTGAGCCCGAGTGCGGAGCGGCGGCCCGGACAGGGATGAGCTGGGGTGAGGAGGGCCCCGGGGTGCGCCGGGGCGCGTGCAGGTGCACGGTCCTGGAGACCCGGCGGCTCGCAGCCCGCGGTCCCTGGGCCCGCACTCAGGCTGCGTGGACCGTGCGGATCGCGGACACCGGCGAGCGGGTCCTGCCCGGGGGCGCCCTCTGCCGGCCGCCGCGCGCACCCGCCGGGCCCGGGGAGCGGGGAGCGGGGCGCGGGCGGCGGGGGGGGGGGGGGGGCGGGGGGCGCCCCGGGGATTCTCCGGGGTCTTCCCTTGCGGCTCCGTCACCTGCGGCGGCGCTGGCTGGGGGGGGGGGGGGCGGGGCAGGACTCCCGCTCCTTAGAGACGCTCGCGGCCCGGCCCGTGCTGCCGCCCCTGCAGCAGGACCCTCTTCCCGGGCGCCGGGGCGGGGACAGTGTTTCCTTTCGCCACCGACTGTGAAACAATGGTGGACCTGCAGTCAGCCTGGTCTCGGGTCCGTGGAAAGCAGTGGGCAGGCCCCACGATGAGCACCCGGAGCGATGGTTATCCCCACTTCATGAGGGGGAGCCTGCCCCAGGATGCCCGGCCGGTTGCCCACATGCCCTTAGCTACTCCTGGGAGCAGGCAGCGAGGGAGGCAGTTCCTCCCGACCCAGACCACAGGCCCAGAGCCTGTAGCCAGAAAGGGGAGCCCGGCTGAGAAGTGTCGGCAGCAGCAAAACACAAGGTCGGTGTGCTGGTCCTGGGCTGCGTTCAGGACGGGTTGGATCCAGCACCTGAGTCCTGTGCCGGCAAACCTTTGGGGCTCCCAGGGGCCAGCAGCAGGTTCTTCTGGTGGGAGGTGAGGGAAGGGAGCAGCCATTTGGTCAGCTCTGAGGCCAGCCCAGCACAGAGGAGAGTTAAGACTCGTTCGTGGCAGACCTTGGCCCAGTGCCAACAGCAGATGGTCTTGACAGTGGCCTTGCAGTGGGACCAGCCCTCCCGTGATGTCAAGGGCTGCCCTGCGTGCCTCTGTGCCATCGGTTCCCACCTGTCCCAGTCAGAGGTGCTGCCCACCCCACTGCACAGAGGCGGAAGCTGGGCCCCGGGTGCGGCGAGACCCTGGAGGTCCAGCCAGGATGTGGGGCCCCGGAGGTCAGTCCGGCCTCAGCGCCCCTGCCCAGGGAATCGGGGCTCAGTGACCAGGGCTGGGAGTGTCACTTCTCAGGGGACACCACGTTCATCTGGACAGAGGACAGGAGCATTTTCAGTGTTCAGGACACATGGTTTCTGCCACTGTCCTCAGAGGGTCAACAAGCCATGCTCCAGTGTCCTTTTGCTGCTCATGACACCTCCACCCTGCGATTTCCAAGTCCTGAGAGCTCTTCCTCTCCATGGAGCTGGGGGCCCCGTGAGGACACAGGCCAGTGACTGTCACCCAGGGTGGGGCGGGTGCCTTGGACAGAAACCTGGACAGGCTCAGGGTCCCTCAGCACCAGCCTCCATCCACAGGGACGTGGTGACCAGGGCTTCTGTCCCTCCCGAGGTCCAGCACCATTTCTTTTTTTCTAGTAAACCCCAAAACCCCGGGGGAGTTGGCAGGCCTGGGACCCATGGTGACGCCGAGGCCCACTGCAGGATGAGGAGGGTCGGCACGGATGTGGCGGACACGCGTCATCCCCACGGACCCCACCCAGCCCGCACGCTCCAGGCCCCAGCACACCGAAAGCAAAGCCTCCCAAACGCACTCCCAGAAGACCCCCTGGCTAAGCCCTCACTCGCCCTCCAGCCGGCCCACAGTGTGCTCCCGCCTGGCCCTTCCCTCTCCCCGGTCCCCAGGCTGTGGGGTTGGCTACTGCCTCAGCGTCCGCCCACTCCCTTCTCAACCTGAGCACCCTCGGAGCCGGGGCCAGCCTCATCGTGGCATCAGGGAGCCCTGGGGGGAAGGAGGACCGAGGGTTCTGGGGAGCAGTCATGCCCTTGGGACACTGGGACAAACACTGCTGTCAAGCATGCCACTTTTAGGGATTCCGGGAGGTGACTTTGGCTCATTCTGGCCAGACAAGCCCTGTGCTGGGCATAGGGTCGTACAGCTCAACCAGACCCAGGCCCTACTCGAGTGCAAGGAGCTCACGCCCAGCAGGCAGTCCCATGGCGGGGGTCTTGAGACAGGCACCCGAGGCATGCACTTGGTCCAGCCCTGGGGGTCAGGAAGGCTTCCTGGAAGAGGAGGGGTCTTGAGCTGACTCTGGAAGGATGTGAAGGGCCAACTCTGCGAGGCGACTTGCCCCAGAAGAGGAAGACCTCGAAGTTGCGGCCCTCGTGGGGAGACGCCAGCTGCTAGGTTTCCTGGGGGTGGGGTGGCCTGGGTGACGGCAGCCAGGGTGCAGAGCCTCTAAGCCTGTGGGTCGGGGGGTCTTTGAGGAGAATCCTTCCACAGTGGGAGCAACGGCAGGAGGACGCATTGGAAGGAAACGTCTGGAAGGACGGAAGCTTCTGGAAGGGTGGCAGGGTGTGAGGGGGGAGGACAGATCGTGATCTGAGAGGCATGAACACCGCAGGTGCCCGTGCTGGGCCATGCACTGGGTCCGGAGTCTGGAAACCCCTCGGCATCCAGCCCCATCACCCCTCCCCGCCCGCTGGGAGCCCTCCCGTCCGCCTCCAGCCACTCTTCCGGAGTTTTTCACACGTATCGAAGCACCCAGAAATATGGCTTTATCTGTCCCCCCTTTCTTATTTAACATTTTTAATGTTTATTTTCTTTAAGATTAATTTGAGAGAGAAAGCATGAGCAGGGGGAGGGGCGGAGGGAGAAGCAGCCTCCCCACTGACTGTGGAGCCCTGACGTGGGGCTCGATCCTAGGACCCCGGGATCACGACCTGAGCCCCTTGGGCACCCCCCGCTTTTCTTCTCATCGCGGTGGAACACAGAACATTCGCCGTCTGAAGCAGTTCTGAGCGCACAGCCCCAGGGCGTGGAGCACATTCACCCTGTTGTGCAGCCGTCCCCTCATCTGTCCGTCCCCAGGACGTGGTCCTCTTCCCGAACGGAAGCTCTGCCCCGTCACACATGGGCCCCCTTCCCCTCTGTGCCGGTGGGTCCCACTCTTCTGGGGCCTCCTGGGAGTGGATCCTTCGGGATCTGGGACTCGAGTCTGGACGATGCTTTCTGGGTTCACGGTCTCGGATCTAATTAATCTGGTGCCTCTGTGTGCTAAGCTGCGGGGCCAGGCTGCCCTTCCGGCGGCGCCTGAGCCCCCAGACTGAGCGTGACATCAGCACGGTTCTGCTCGCGGACCCGCGCTGGTGAGGACGAGCCAGCTGTCCCTCTCCGAGAAGCGGGCGCTCTTCGCTGCTTGCTGGGGGAATGACAGGAGGCGCGACTCCCCCAGTGGTTCTCGGGAGACTGCGTCCGTGCCAGGGAGACCGGCTGAGGGGCGGTGAGGGCAGGAGCTCGGGCAGGGAGCCCCCAGCACAGAACCTTGGCCCTGGGTCGTCTGCCGCAGCAAGCGGGCCGGGGGCCTTGCCGCGGCCAGGGTCAGGAGCCTCCCGCGGTCAGCCCGCATCGGCAATCCGCCCGGAAGAAACGGGTGTGCACTGCAGTATTATCTATAAGCACAGAAAACTGGCACCGACACACACGTCCAGTCAGAGAGGAATTGATGACATCATAACGGAGCACCGGAGGCCAGATTCGTGAAGCGCGTTCATTGGCACAGAAAAATGTTCGTTACATAGTAAGGTCAAGGTTGGGGAGGACAGAATGCAAACCCAGGTATGCAACATAACCCCGACTTTGACAATAAAATAAAATGAAGCGTTTTGCCTGGCAGAGAGCAGTGTGAGCTCTGAGTTCAGCTGTGCGACACCCTGGCGGCCAGGCCTGGAGCTGAGAGCCCTGCCTCCCTGCAGGCCCAGGCGAGGGCTTGGGCTCCTCCCCAGCCCTTCTCCCTGTCACGGTCCACCCTCCCCGCTCCGGCAGGGACAAAGCACACTGGAGTCAAAACCCTCAGTTGTTATTTTTTAAAGATATATTTATTTATTTTAGACAGAGAGACAGCAGGCGGGAGGGGCAGAGGGGGAGGGAGAGAGCTTCTTAAGCAGACTCGCTGCTGAGGCCTGAGCCCAACATGGGGCTCGATCCCATGACCCTGAGATCATGACCCGAGCCGAAATGGAGAGTCCGACACTTCACGGACCTGAGCCACCAGGTGCCTCTCAAAGCCCTCGTTTAAGCAAGAATCGGAGGTTGGAATGGGCAGGCTCCGGGGCAGACGCCGGGGACAGAACCATCCCAAGCATGTTCTGGAGGGGGCTGGTATCCGCAGCTGAGGAGAGCCCGGGGCATCTGGAGCCAAGCAGAGCGAGCGTGGACTTCACTCCAGATGGCCATGTCCAGGCCTGGCTCCTCCCAGTGACCCAGGTGGACGCTGCCGAGTTCCCAGGACAGCACACCTGTGAGGCTCTGAGCCCAGTGCTCGGCCGCTGGCCCCCGGGTGAGCCAACTGCTGCCCTCGTGAGAGACAGCAGCACCTCCCTTGGTGGCCCTGACCTCCGCGCTCTGCCCTGGCCCGCGGTGCGCACGCCCGCACTCACTCATCAGCTCCCGGCCTCCAGATTACTCTGGGGCTGATTAAATTAGCGAGTGCAATCACGACCTGAAGCAAGTTAATTGGGAGAATTTATTGGACCTGCCAGTTTTTTATGCATGTCTGATTAAGTATTATAAGGTTTGTTTTTGATTTTGCATAATTTAACTTTAGATCCTGCACTGGGGGGCCCATCAACCATTAACGACCCAAATAAACCTCTTTTAAGATGCGTCTACTTATGATTTATTTCTGAACGCGGTATCTTCCAGAATTTTTTTGGTGTTGTTGCCAAAGAGACAAATATGTTAAAAGTAACATTTTGCGCCATTCTGCTCACCCTATAAATCTCTCCGAATGTGTACAATTCATTAAAAGTTTTGAAAGGAGTACAAGTTAGCATTTATATTGCAACAAGTGACATATAAATGCGTATGTCCGTCTTCCCCGCGTGCCATAAAACATGCCCGCGGGCCCGGGCTCCTCCGCCGGCCGCCCCGCCCTGCTCCGGGGCTGTGATGAGCTGTGCCGCAAATCTTCTCCCCTGTCAGCCCAGAAGCATTCAATCAGCAGGAGTAGGAACAGCGTCGTGGTGAAATTAGCGCGGGAGGAAATACAACCAGGCCCTGGGGGTGCGCAGCTGCAAGGGGCTGGACCCCACGAGGGCGCTCACCTTGAAGGCGATCCCGGGGTGGCCGGGACCCGGGTTTCGGGAGGGCACATCCACCAAGTGGCATAAAGCCTGCAGACCAGGAGGAGGGCAGGGCCATGCAGAAGCTGGCCACGCGGCCTCCTCCTCACCGCAGAGAGGAGGCAGAGTGTCCGTGGACCCGCGGATTCCGTGGCTTGTGTACAGTGAGCACTTCTCTGCATCCCGATGGCAGCGCTGCTGAGCGCTACTCTGCCCAGCCTTGGCGAAGGCCACACCTCGCTAAACCCTCCAACAGCCCCTGGGGCTGCAGGGCCTCCTCGGCTGATGAAGAACAGCCAGGACAGGTCGGTGACTCATCCAACCACAGACCCGCTTCCTGTGGCTCGGCGCCGGGCATCAGTGACATCTCGGGCGGGTCTGTCATCTACAAGGCGTCATCCAGCAGCCCAACAGCCCCCGGCACCACTCACGATGGCCCCCGATGCAGCCTGAGTGCTTCCCCAGCACCCACCGCGGTCCACTCCCCGCAGGCTATGGGCGTGGGCGCTGGACTGAAGCCTGGTGGGCCAAGGGCTGACGGCTGCCCTGGTAATGCCAGGCCTCCGGGCAGTGCCGCCCATCCTGGGCCCTGTGCAAGCCACAGACACAGCCGGGCACAGCCGCTCCCTCCCCTTAGCACCTTCAGCTCAAGGGCCGGGGTGGGGGCCAGCGGGCAGAAGCAGCCAGGCCCTGGGGTGGCACAGCCACGCCAAGACCGGGCACCTAGCTGAAGCCTGCCCTGGACTGGGAGAGACGGCAGAGCACTGGCCTGCTGCGAGGACAGACGACCTGTCTGTCCGTCTCTCCTGCTCTGGCCGTGCCCCTGTCAGGGAGCCAACATTGGAAGATGAATGCTTTCGTGGACATTCGGGCCGGCACAGCACAGAGACCCGCCTACGCCTGACCCTCCTCGCAGCCCACGGGGGCCTGAGTAAGGGGCTAAGCCCCCAGAGCCCCCACATTGCAGGTACAGGGGCAGCACCCCCGCGCGGGCTGTGACCGACGTTCTCGGGAGATGGACAGGAGGTGCTCAGCGTGGCTGGGGCCGTCCTCAAAGCCGTGCCGGTCACCTGCGGCTGCCCAACAGGTGGTCCCGGAATAGGACGGCTTATGAAGCAGCAGACACACGTGTTTGTTCACTAGGGCGGCCGTCCAGAGCGCCACAGACTCCGGCTCAAACCACAGAAGCGTATCTCACCTCCCGGAGGCCAGACGCCTGAGAGCTGGGTGTGGCAGAGCTGGTTCCTCCCAAGGCCTCCCGTAATGCCATCTACCACTTCTACGGTGACCAACCTCTGGGTGCGTCCAATGGGCCCTTGTGTCCTACCGGCAGGCAGTTCCCTGGACTCCAGGCCTGGGGCTGCCCCGAGGAGAGGAGCATCCTGTCTGGGGTCACAGAGGTCAAGGAGCCGTCACAGCGGGGATGGGAGATGCTGTGCCACCCAAACCCAGAGGGGACGGGGTCACTGGACAGACAAGCAGAGGTCAGATGGAGCGCCAGACCCCACAGGGAGGCCTGCCGGCCGCTGGGAGGAGGCATCTCAGTGTGTGTGCCACCCAGTGGCCACTGGGGGTGCTGGGCTCATCCGGGGGTCAGAGCCGGGCCCGCCGACCAACAGCGTCTCCTCATCCACGAAGTGGGGGCAAGGCCTTGTGCCGTCAGGTGGTGAGGACTAGAAACCACGTGTTCCGCTCACACGGCTTAGTAACAGACCTAGTAACAGACCCCAACCTAGTACTGAGAACACGTCTTTTCCCTCAGCCCCGGTCTGCAAGCCGCGATCCACGCATGGCCCACAGGCTTCTCTGCTCTGTGCTGTCTGGGGTCTCCCCCTCAGCCCTGCGGCCTCCCAGCCCAGCTGCACTCCTGCTCCCACGGGGCAAAGCCACGGCCACGGCGCTCAGCGCGGAGCCCCTCCCCACGGCCTCTCCAAATGCCCCCCCGTGTGCCCGCGTGTGCCCCACAGAGACCCCGAGTACCCTCCACCTAACATGCCACCTGCGTGGCCCCTCCCCGCCCCTGCCACGTGGCCCATGTAACTCCACATATGACCCCTGTCCCCCCTGTGAATCCCTCCTCATGGCGTCCCTCACATGCCCACACCGTGGCCTGCATATGACCACCACGTGCCAGCCACGTGACCACCTTACAGACCCCCATGTGCTACCCACGTGCTTGCTCCACGGAGCCACCACAGACCCCTCTGTGTTGCCACTCTTATGCACACTGCTGCCACACCCCTGCCATGTGGCCCAAGGTGGCCCCCACTGGACCCGTGCGCCCCCCCCACAGGCCCCTCCTCACCGCCTCCCTTCCATGCTTCCAGCATGGCCCACGCAACCACTACGGGATCACATGAGCCTCCTTCGCTCACACGTCTGCTGCCTTTCCCAGACACTCAAAAGCTGCGCTAAGAAGAGCCCAGCCCCAGGGCGCCTGGGTGGCTCGGTGGGTTAAGCCTCTGCCTTCGGCTTAGGTCATGGTCTCAGGGTCCCGGGATCAAGCCCTGCGTTGGGCTCTCTGCTCAGCAGGGAGCCTGCTTCCTCGTCTCTCTGCCTCTCTGCCTACTTGTGACCTCTGTCAAGTAAATTAAAAAAAAATACAGTAAAATAAAAGAAACATTAAAAAAAAAAGAGCCCAGCCCGGAGCCCCCTGAATGGCGTCCCCCACATGCGCCTCACACGTCTGTCATGTGTCCCCCCCCTCCCGTGACCCAGCGTCCACCAGCACGGCAGCTGGGTTCCGGGAGAGAGCATTAGGACATGGAGGGGGGTGTGCAGCTTATTCTGACCCAGCCCTGGAGACGCCACAGGGTCACCTGGGCCTCAGGATCTGGTAACTGAGGTAGCCCGGAGCCGGGGGCAGGAACTGCAGCCCATGTGCTGCTGCCGGGAGACTGTGGGGGTGTGTATGAGGACCCCAGAGGCTGAGCCCCTCTGGGAGCTGCGGGCTCGCTTAGGCCTCGGAACTGGGGCAAGCACGCTGCCTGGAGTCCAGCAGACGTCAGTGTTACCATGAGCTGGACGTCACGCTGACCCCTGCCGAGGACGGGTGAGTTAAACATGACCCCAAGGGTCACACTTCTCCTCCCCCTGTTTAAAGTGGGGAACAGGGCCCAACTAACCGTAAAGGCCAAAGGGCAGAGGTTCTCAGGTTTGTAGGCCTTTGGGTGTCCTCCCGGGAGCCCACTCCACTCTGCCATGGTAGCTCGAAAGCAGCCCCAGAGTGCACGGGGGCGCCGGGCTGGGCAGGTCCAGGACAGCCGCTTTAAGGCCTGGAAGCCCCCGCGGGACCCAGCCTCGCTCCCACCCTTCCTTCCGCAGAGCCGTCTGCAGCAACAGGAAACCGTCCCGGCAGGTGGCGCCCGGCCACTGCCGCTGCCCGGCCCCGCGGGGAAGCCTGGGGACTGAGGGTACTCAGGAGGGTGGAGAGCGGGATCGGGATCCCCACCGGGGCCCCAAATGAGGACCTGCAAACAGACAGCTGGGTCGGAGGCTTCCCCCGGCCCTGCCCCAAGGCAGCCCTGAGGACACAGCCTGTGCTCGCCTGCTGGGCTCCTTACCTGCGAGCCTGGGCGGCACGTGGGGACGGACCAGACTGTGGCTCAGAAGTGCTCTTTGGTGAGGCTTCCGGGGTTGTGTGAACACAGTCCGTGTGCACCCGGCCACGAAGCAGAAGCACGTCTCACCGAGGCCGGGCAAGAAAACTGGGCTGATGGGGGCGTGGGTCTGTCCACGAGATGTCTGCAGCTCTGGGGATGGAAGACGGCGCAGAGCAAGCAGCAGCCCCGCGCACACTTGGGGAAGGCATGGGTGCCCGGCAAGGGATGCCGCGCGGGCGGAGGCAGCTTTCCGGAGGAGGGGGCATTGGACTGGGGTCTCGCAGGGTGAGTAGGAGCTCGGCAGGCGGCTGAGGAACAGAACCGGCGAGAAGGGACAGGTCACGTCGCGAGCAATGGGACCTCCGCAAAGACCTGGAGGGGCCTGATGGGGTGCCCCGGGGGACAGGGCTGGACCGGCCCGGACAGGGCCCGAGTGCGGAGCAGGCAGTTACCGCAGAAACCCAGCCGACAGAAGGCTGCATCTTAGGGAATATTTATTCAAATATCCTCCTTTTTCGCCATCTGCTCCCCCTTCACGGTCGCGCCGGGCACCTCTCGGGGCCCGCCCGCCTCCGCCCCGAGGGCCAGGAGCGCAAAGGCCAGAACGCAGGAGCCCGCAGCAGGTGCGGGGTGCGGGCTGGCGGGCCGGAGGCGAGGGCCGCGGGGCTTCGGGCCCGGGAGGCGGCGGGCCGGCAGCGCGGAGGGGGAGCCCGGCGGCCACCCTGAAGGACGGCAGCGGCCCGGCGGCGGGCCCCCAGCCTCGGGGACGCGGAGCCGCACCTACGAGGGAGCGACCCGGAACCCGGCAGGCCTGAAACCCTTCACGAGTCCGCGCGCAATCCTCCGGGTCCGGTTGGGGCAACGCCGGGCGCGGCGGCGGGAGCGGGCCGGTCCCCAGCCCCGCCGCCACTCCGCGGGCCGCGGACACGTGAGGACGGCGCGCGCGTGCGCGGAGGGGCTGCCCCCGGTCCGCACGCGCAGGCCCACCATCTGCGCCTGCGCAGGACAGACCGAAGCCGGCGGCGTACGCGGGACGAGGCGTCGGGCGGCAGTGCTAAGGCCGGCGCGCACGCAGGCACGTAAGCACGCACGCCCTGGGGAAGTGTCGAGTTCCGGCCGCTCAGAGTCTCTCCGAGCCGGGGGGAAGGGAGGCGCTCTCGGTGTCGGCTCGGGCGGAGGGGTGGGAGGGAGGTGCTACGGTGGCCGCAGAGGGACGGCGCTACGGCTCCCGCGCTGGGCCAAACGCCGCCGGCCGCCGGGCGCGCAAGCCCCGGGCCCTTCGGGGCGGCCTCGAGCAGGGACGCGTGAGCGGCTGGGCCCCGCAGCCGCCGCGCCGTAGGCACCATGCGGCCGCCCTGCTCCTGGAGCCCCGTGGGCCGGGGGGGGCCGCAGGCCCTGCCGCCCGCCCCGCCGGCCTTCCCCGGCGCCGGCGCGGAGAGGGCACCTGGTGAGCGGCGGACGGGCCTGCCCGGGGGTGGCTCGCGGGTCCGCGCCGGTGCCCGCCGCCTGCCTGCCCCGGAAGCCCGCGGCGCGGACGCTGCGGGGGAGGGGGGGCCTGCGTGGCGGCGGCGGCGGGCTCAGGACGGGAGGGAGGCGGGCAGGGAGCCTCGCGGGCCCAGCGGACGAGGCCCGCAGGTGCAGGTGCGGGCCGGGCCGAGGCAAGCGCGGGGAGCCGCCGGGGGCTCAGACCAGGCTCTGGCCGAGCCTGCGGGGAGCCTTGGTCCCGCCCGGCCTCCGCCCCCGCGCCCGCCCCTGCCCGGCCCGTGGGACGTGTCTCCCGAGCCCGTAGCCCCCGCCCCCCGCTGCCCCGCTGTTCACACGTCCGCACGTGCAGCTTCCCCCCACGAGTGATTCAGGCGGTCACCAGAGAGCACTCGGCATTTGTCCTTTCCTGCCCCCCGGTCCGTAGGCCTGCGATGTTCTCTGCCTGCCCGCGTGGTCCCCAGCGTCCCCCCGCCCCCGCGGGAGCCCAGCGCCCAGGCCAGCCGGGCAGGGAGGGGAGGGGGGCGGACCGGCTTCAGGTCACTCCTAGGGAGCCTCAGCGCCAGGGCTCCGGACCCTCTGTCCGGTCTTCGCGCTTGGCTCCTCGGTCTGCGTCCGGTGCCTCTGAAGCGTCCTCGGTGCTTCTTGTGGCGAGAGCGGCCCCCGGGCACGTGAGCCGAGGGGGCAGGTGCCCCGTGGCCCCGGGGGCCGGCTCCGGCGTCCCGGGGCTCACCCCGCTCCTGTCTTTGTCACTTCCCCGCAGGCCGCTGCACCCCCCAGGGCTCAGCTGCCACGCGCGGGCCTAGGTGCCCATGACGCCTATGCGGACCGCTGCGCGGACACCAGTGCTGCCACCAGCTCGCCACAGCGCCCGGGCCCCGATGCCGGTCATGCCCATCCCGCGGCGGGTGCGCTCCTTCCACGGCCCGCACACCACCTGCCTGCACGCGGCCTGCGGGCCGGCGCGCACCTCCCGCCTGGCCCGCACCAAGTACAACAACTTCGACGTGTACGTGCGCGCGCGCTGGCTGTACGGCTTCATCCGCTTCCTGCTCTACTTCAGCTGCAGCCTGTTCACCGCCGCGCTCTGGGGCGCGCTGGCCGCGCTCTTCTGCCTGCAGTACCTGGGCGTGCGCGTCCTGCTGCGCTTCCAGCTCAAGCTGTCGGTGCTGCTGCTGCTGCTGGGCCGCCGGCGCGTGGACTTCCGCCTCCTCAACGAGCTGCTCATCTACGGCATCCGCGTGACCGTGCTGCTGGTCGGGGGCCTGGGCTGGTGCTTCATGGTCTTCGTGGACATGTGAGGGCCCGGCCTGGGTCTCCGCCGCCGCGTGTCTTCCCCGCGGCCCGTGCTTCTCCTGACCGGCTGGGTCGGGACTCCTCCCGCCTCGCGGGTCTGGGCGGGGGGATGCCGAGACTGCTCCGGGACGGGGACGCGGGCGCCCCCTCCGCTGCTCGTTTTGTGCCCTGATCCTCCTTGTATGTCCCTGGGGGGTCAGCGCCTCATGGCCGCCGGCCCACGCTTCCAGCCCTCGCTTTTCCAGGCTGTGCCAGGGTGAGGCCCGTTGGCCCAGCCTGCCCTTGGAGGGCCTCTGTGTCCCTGCTTCCTCTCCGGGACACGGGCATCACAGGCTGCGAGGGAGGGCCTCCTGGCCAGCTGCACGGCCCCTCCCCGTGAGCCCCCAGCCCCAGCCTTAGGGAAGTGTGGGGCTCAAGTGGCTGGCGTCCACACTGCCACAAAGCTGCTCCTCTGCCTTGGGCCGCCCACGTCCCGGCACAGCACTCAGGCCCTCCGTCTGTCCCCCTGAGTGGCGGCAGGGTCCTGAGTCCCAGGCGGGGCTTCCGGGCCACGTTGGTTTGCTTAGACGCGGCTGAGTGGGAGTCACAGGCAGCCTTGGCCAGTTCCTAGATCGGGGACCAGCCCTGGTCCAGGGCGATCTGCCTTCCTCTTGGGCAGGTTTGTTGAAAACGTCAGGCGGGATCCCATAGTCTCTCCAAGCGTAGAATTCCGGGAGGTCCCTGAACTCCTTCCGGCTGGGGGTGGGGAGGGGAGCCAAGCTTTGACCTCTCTCCCTTTGAGGGATGGCTGGCACTGAGACGTGCGAGCTGGGAGCTGACATCAGAGGTCTGGAGAAGCACCACAGCCTCTGCACGCCCGTCCCCGGGAGGTGAGCGGAGCTTCCGCTGAAAGAGCCCCTCTTGGGTGTGCGTGTGGACGGGCTGGGCTGCCCCTGTGTTCTTGCCCCTGTGTTAGAGCCGCTGCTGAGGGACAAGCAGAACTGAATGTGGGGCCGGAAGGAGTGAAGGGCCTGTTGGTCCATCCGGGGGCCCGTGTCTTGTGCAGACCCCTCGCTTCTCTGTGAGAGGGGGAGAGGGTGGCCTGGTGGCCCCATAGTCACAGCAGGTTTCCTTGGCAGGTGAGAAGCTGCTCGGAATAATTGTGCTGGGACGACAGGCAGAGACCGGGGACAGCAGACAGCCCCACCCTGGGGGTGACAGACCCCTCATCCCGAGTTGTCCCTCCCCACCCCCTGAGCATGGGCAGTGGCCCCTGTGACCTTGTGTGCCCAGGCAGTCCAGGGGCCAGGGGAGCTGTCGGACAGTTGGGTGCCCTGGGAGGAAGGCTCCAAATCAGGGAGAAGGTGAAGAAAGCTCGGCTGTAAACCGCGCTCTTTGATCTGTAGCCAGCTTCTGTCCAGCAATTGTCAACTTGGGGACAGTGGGAGGGCTCCCGGGACGAAGTCCTTGCTCGGGTGGAGTCTGTGGGCTCCCTGGATGCCCAGCGGGGAGCTGACCTGCGTGTACCCCACTTCTCAGCACCGCAGAGAATCTTTTGCACTAAATCATGCTGTTTCCTAAAAGTTTTGTTCTGTGTTAACTCAGATCCCCCAGAGCTCCCGCCACAGAGGTGGACACGTGTCCGCGCCGTCAGGACGGCAGGAGGGGTGTGGCCGGGCTGCCTCAGTTGTGGTTGCGGCCACATGAGGAGCTGGCACGGTGAACACAGAGGTGCTCGGTGACGCGAGCGCCTGTTAAATTCTTTATGAGATGAGCCACCTGCATTAAACTTATTTTTTTAACACGTTGATGGAGTGATTGCTTAAAGCTCAAAAGCTTTGTTCTTTCTGTAAGGGTCTGACCCACCACAGATGCCACGGAAGGAGTCTGACCCAGGCAAAATCGAGGACACTTTAAAGCAGGCGTCTGTGGCGCCAAGGCAGGGATGCCCGTGTGGGGCTTCAAGGGGCCCACCTTGACCTTGCGGCCGGGGGTCTGTCGGGACGACAGGGACAGTGTGGCCGCGCCGGCAGTAGGTCCCAGCAAGGTCCCCGGGGCCAACTTGTACCCGCCAACGAGGGTGTAGGGTCCTCACAGGGCCCGGGAATTAGGTCCCTGACCCGAGTGCACAGTGTGAACTCCATCCCGAGGAAGATCTGTGTGCGCGGGGAGGACGCTGGCTGCAAACCAAAGCGGTGGTTCTTGTTTAACCAAAAGCCTTGGAAAAACGAGAGACACATGGTTACTTAGTATCTTTATTTTGTAAACGTCTCTGAGCTTCCATGCGGGGATGCCCCTGTTCCTCGCCCATGACAGTGACACCCCGCCACGCTGCTGTGCTGGCCAGAAAGTGCCACGGAAAGGCTGCTGACCTGCTGCTTCCGGGATTTTGTGGAACTGGGTGTTTTCCCAGCAGAAAACAGTCTCAAGTTGTTCCGGGGTTTGGCTGTGGTGGCAGAGCTGGTAAGCAGCTGCGGTGGCAGCGGCCTCAGCAGGCCAGCTTAGGATGGTGCTTGGTGAGCAAGAGGCCTCCTCCACCGGGTGGGCCTCCGGCCAACTCCCCGATCCCATCTTCAAGGACAGCGTGCGGAGCCATGGGCCAAGCAGTGGGAGAACAGGGCTGGGACCCGAGGCTGCAGTCAGGATGCTGCCACCCAGAGAGGGGTCTCAGCCTCAGGGCATCATGGGGTAGGGTGGGGGGAGTGACCTGTGAGGGCAGAGGCTTCCGGTCGGGGGCATTGTGCTGAGATGTCATTTAGAGCAGAGTGTGTGCTCATTATGAGCTCCCTGTCTTGGGAAAAAGGACTGACCTGCAGGCCTGAGCGCAGGTCCCAGGGCCAGGCCGGCAGATGCCAGGAGCTGGAGCGGGCTTAGGAACCAGGAGTCATCCTTACAGAGCTGCCAGGCCTCCGTGGCTCCTGCCGCCTCCTCCCTCCCAGATGGCCCAGGCTGCCTTCAAGGTGGATGGGGGAGGGAGTGACCCAGGATAGCCACTATGTCAGGCCGAGTGAGCTGGGAGGGCAGGGAGGGTCCCTGCTGCTCATGCAGGACCCCCGTGGGTGAAGACGGGCCCAAGGTGGGGCGGAGGGAAGAGAAGAGGAGGAGGGTACCTGGAAGGTTCTGCAGGTGCCAGGCTGCCCCCAGTGACAGCACCTGGACGCAGGTGGTGGCAAGTTTGTCCTTGACTGGGGAGGTGGGGGTGAGGAGCCGGGGCTCCGCTAGAGCGGGCATGGGGGTGGGGGGCTCCAGGAGGTCTCCTAGCCTGGCAGGGGGATGGTCCAGTCAGGGTCAGGCTGGGTCGGGAGGTCGGGGTTAGGACAGAAGGGGGGGGGGGGGGGGGGGGGTGGCAGAGAGGGAGTGGGAGAGGCGGGAGAAGAGAAGCAGTTCCCTTGGACAAAGAGCAGAGGCACCAAGTCCCGGCGTCCCTGAGGCGGGAGCCAGGTGCCAGGGAGGCAGGAGGAAAAGCCCCAGTGGCCACGCCCTCGCGCTCCGGCTGGTTTCCGGCCCGTCCCTCTGCTGAGGGCCTCCCAGGGCCGGTGGCCTCTGCGGCCAGTAGGAGGGTGCGAGGGGCTGTCAGGAGGAGGGGAATCAGCCAGCAGAGGGGCAACGGCGAGGAAGGGTGGTGCTTCGGGAACTTCCAGAAACCAGAGGCTTATGTGAGAAAGTCTGGGTGCCGTCCAGACCCAGGGCAGTATGGACGTCTCAGGAGATGCTCTCTCTGGTCCTGCGGGCACTCCTGGCAGCCCCCAGGAGGTCACACCTGGAGGGGCAGTCGGACCCCTGTGTCTTTCCTGTCTCCCCTCCCCCCCTGCAATATGGTGGGGGGCTGCGGGGGAGGGACACAGCCCTGCCCCGGACGATGGCTGTGCAGGCGCTGCTTGCTCTGGAGCAGAGCGTGAGCCCACTACTGCTGCGGAGGACGGGGCAGTCGGCTGGGGCCGGCTGCACAGACATCGATGGTCCCTGACCTTGAGAGGTCCCTGTCACTGGCAGCCTGTGATTGGAGGAGGGAGCTGGCCGAGGGCAGGCGCTCCGTGCTGAATCAGCCCTTTCTGGGCCGGAGCGAGCTTCCTTCCCTCCGCAGAGCCCAGTGCTTCTCCTTTCCCCCTCCCTGCTGCTGCTGCTGGGAAAGGGCCTCTCTGGGCCAGCCCCTCTAGGACGGCCAGCCGCCCCATCCCCTCGAGGCCCGCCCGCCTCTCTGCACCAAGCTGCACCCAGGAGCCACTTTGCAGAAATCCCAGCAGTCTGGCGTGCCTCCCTGACAGCTCCCAGAAGAGGGAGCGCCCCGCCTCACCAGCATCCTTGCCCAGAGGGGACAGGGAGGACGGGAGGGAGCCGCTGAATCAGCGGCTCGTGGGCTGCACCCCTCCCCCCGCCCCAGCGGGCAGCGTGCCCAGGCCTGCTGGCAGCTGTGTCACACGGGGCCTCTGGCAGAGTGGCTGTGGCTCTCGCTGTGTGGCCGCCTCTGCGCCTGGTGCTGGGGGAGGGCCTGCAGGAGGGTGCATGGTGAGACGGCTGCCTCGGCCTGGGACTGGGAGGAAACCATGGCCTTATCCAAGAGAGGCCAGAACGCCGCTCCTGGCCGCCAGGCTTGGGAGCCCAGGTTGAGGCAGACCCCCTCCGCCTTTGGCCGGTTCAGCCATGTCCCCTGCCACCTTGACTTGGGGCTGGACGCTGACCCTGAGCCCTGGGCTGGGGATGGGCATCACTGGTGGGAGGACGACGAGGCTAGGTCGCTGGGAGGGGCGGGCAGTGTGGTTGAGCAGGGCAGGGCCTGGGGACCCCCGCCCGAAAGTGGGCATCCCTCTAAAGGGGACAGCCATGCCCCAGCCTCCGGAGTCGGCCGGTGGGAGAACGTCTCCAGAGGAGAGCCCTGCAGGCCTGTGTGCGCGCCGGAAGAGCACGCACGGCCATTCGCTCTGCGAGGAGGGGCCCGGGCTCCGTTCCGCTTTCTGAGCACATGAGTGCCTCGTCCAGGCTGCGGCATGAATATTCATGCAGAAATCAGTCGGTCCAGGCTGACCGAGATGGGTGACGGCTGGGGAGAGCAGCGGGGGGTGGTCAGGTGGCCTCCCAGGAGGCGTGGGTTGGCACCAGGTCCGCTGGAGGCCGGGGAGGGGGGGCCTTTCCTTCCAGGGGCACCCAGAAGAGGTTGTGCAGGTTTTGCCGTGGACGCCGCTTTCTCGGGTGGGCAGGGAGGGGTGCTCTTCCCGCCCTCGCTTGGGTCAGGAGGCACAGTGCACAAGCCACTTGGGGCCTACCCTGACCCCCGTGCCCCACTGGCGGGGATGTTTCTGCCCACGCGCTGACCTAGGTGAGCAGAGACGGTGGGTGTCCAGGTCTTTGCAACGGCCCAGCCACACCCCTGCTCCAGGGCCCCTCTGCCCTCTCTCCCCCCCCCCCCCACCCTGGCCCCTAGGCTCTCCTCCTCCAGGACTGGAACGCCGCCCAGCCGCTGACCTGCCCTTCACCTTTCAGAGCCGAGGGGGCCCCCACCCGCTCCCTGCCAGCCCACACCAGGCAGGGGCAGCCCTCGGACAATACAGTTCTGAGTTTTAATTGTGAACTCGTTATTCACAACAACCTCCTGACATAACGTCCTGGGAATTATCTGTGTTTTTCCAACTGTGCTTCGATCTCCCGGTCGCTGCGTTCCTGGCTCCCAGGGGTGGCGTGAGGACCCCCCTGACGGCGCCGCCTGCAGCTGAGTCAGCCCGAGCTCGGCACCACCTGCGTGGGGAGCTGCTCTCCCCTGAGCAGCTGCAGCCCCCTCGACCCGCCAAGCCACGGGGACGCGTGTGCACCTGTGGGTGCGCTCACATGTGTGCGTGATGCATGAGTGTTTGCCACAGCCCGAAGTTCCGAGTCTGTCCCTGCGCTCCCCGAGAGCGGGCAGGGCAGGGTGGACCGGAGCTGGGCCTGCCTCCCTGCCCCCGCGCCTCCCTCCAGGCCTCGCAGAGAGGAGAGGGAAGCCCCCAGTGGCTTGCTCCGTTTGCCTTTCCCACGTTTGGCTCAGACGGCCACTGAGCCAACCGCATGGAGGGCATTGCGTCCTCGCCACTGCCCTGTGTGGCTCTTTGCGCCTCTCCGGGACCAGCTTTTCCTGCGACATGTGGGAGTGGAAAGCAAGAGCAGCTAGACACAGTCTAGAGTGGACGGAGCTGCTGGCACACCTCCTCCTGGAAGGAGGCTGGGGTTTCCTCTCGGGAGAGCTGCAGATGAGGGTGGGGGACTCCCGAGGAGCCCAGACTGCCGCAGGGGGCCAGAGCTCCGCGTGGCCCTCTCCGGGGGCAGGTGCTGGAAGCCAGGGGCTGAGTCTGCAGCCCTGCCCGGGGGAGGGGAGATGACTTTCTGCCCTTTGCGGCCTGGACCTGTTCCTGGTCTTGACCTCAGGGGCAGGCTGGCAGACCGTCTCCTGGGACGCGGCGCGTTCACACTGAGGGAAGGGCCGAGGGGGCTGTGCTGTCTCAGTCCATCCCCTGCGACTGGGACAGAGCGCCGCGGCCGGGCCACCACCACAGCTCTGGGGGCTGCTAGTCCAGGAGCCCGGCGCCCGCACAGTCCGTGTCCGGTGGGGCCGCTCACAGACGCGACTTCTTGCTGTGTCCTCCCACGCCCGGAAGGCCGCAGGGCCTCTGGGGTCACTCTGCTGGTGACCTCCTCCCCTCCCAAGGGCGTCCTGACACCTTCACCTGGGGTGGGGTTAGGCTTCAACACAGGACTTTGGGGAGAACACAGGGTCTTTTTTTTTTTTTTTTTAAGATTTATTTATTATTTGAGAGAGAGAGATTGATTGCATGTGTGCAGGGTAAAGGGGCAGAGGGAGAGGGAGAGAGAGAACCATAAGCACACACTGCACTGAGCAAGGAGCCCGATGCAGGACTCGATCCCAGGACCCTGAGGTCACACCCTGAGCCGAAGCCAGACTCGTAACAGAATGAGCCACTCAGGCGCCCCAGGACACACATTCTGATGGCAGCACGCTCCTCGTGCCCCTAGGGCCTGACACTTTCTGAAAGATGGTGTCCAAGGTCGCACAGTGCCCTGCAAGCTCGGCCTCACAGGTGGGACGCCTCCCTCCAGAAGCGTCTGTGGGGACAGATGCCTACAGTTGGCGGACTTCTCCGGGGAAGGTACTGCCCACCCCCCCACGCTGGAACTGGCCCTGGAGCGCCTGCCCTTAACTCGGCAGGGGTACCCCGCTCTCTGCCCCGGCCGTGTGGGTGCCTGGCTCACCTGTGGCTGCCCCCCAGCGGCTGTGCCCACCCCGGTGTGTCCGGCCAGGCTCTGCGGTCCCTCCCGGGGGAAGGTGAGTCACCGCCGCCACCCATCCCTCCGCCTGCCCGGCAGCAGGAAGCAGCAGCTGCGCTACAGCTGCACAAAATGTTAGAGAGAAATTTAGGACAAAAGAAGAAGAAGATTGGAGCGTCCAATTTAAACCAAGGGGAGGCACACGGAAGCCAACGCGGTGCTGCCCTAATTCACTCGCACGGAGCACCACGGGCTCCGCAGCCGCTGCCGCGAAACCAAAATATTCACCCAGTTTCCTTCTGTGGAAGGGACCCGAGCTGGCCTCCAAGGACTCACAGATGTCCCCGGGCCCTAGGGCGCAGCCTCAGATGGCCCTGGGGCCGGCAGAACCCCTGGGGCCGCGGGGTCCCAGGCAGCCCTGGCTACCACCTATGCGTCTGGCCCACAGGAGCTCACGGCGCCCCAGCCCTGCACACTCCTCATCTGTCCATCACTGCCCTGCGCGAGCACGTGTTGGCCGGCCAGCTCTGCTACCCTTGGGCTGGTGTTCCCAGCTGGGGGAGCTGGTCTGGTGCATACAGGGGCTGCCTTCGGAGAAGGGCTTTTCAGGAGTCTGGGTGGGCAAGTCTTCACCTCCAGGGCGGCTGTCGGGCATCTCCAGCCACTCCAGGGGGACCCACCTTGTCGGTGCAACAGGGGGCCGAGGGTTGGTCTGTGAGCCAGTGAGTGGGAGGCGGGCGAGCCACAAACCCAGCGCTGAGCTCCTGGTGCCCCTTCAAGCCTGGAGCGGGCTCTGTGTGCTGATGCCGGTTGGGGAGACCATCCCTGCCGGAGCGGGCGCGGCTGCAGGTGGACCCTGCCGTCGCCTAGCCCCCCACCTCTCGGGGAAGTTTAGGGACCTCTGGCCTGCACTGCAGACATGTTCCAATTACGAGAATTAACTTCCTAACAACGTGCCGGCTCTGCCTGGGGTTTGAAGGAGAGGCAGATTACACGAGGAACAGTCTTAAACCCCGGGGTCTGTTCAGTCCTTCAGCAAAATGCCCTGGGCAGATCGTCCCCGGGCAGCTTTGTAGGGGGTCAAGAAGAGGCGTCCGTACCCGCTCAGACACCCACCTGGGGCCGGGTGTGCTCCCCGCCCACGGGAAGCCCTGGCTGGGGCCGGGCCGGGCCCTGCACCCTCACGCACCTTACCCCTTGCTGGGAGTCTGGCAGGGGCTCTCGCCTACCTCCCCTGGCGTGTCGTTCCAAGCACAGGGCGGGCACGACCTCGTCGGCTGTGCTCCCTGAGATGTATTCCTGGGCTCCTGGCAGGCAAGGTTGGGGATGGGCAGGGATGCAGTGCTGGGCGGTGCTGGCTTCTGGACCCTGCCCTGCGGTCTGTGGGATTGAAGCCAGTGTCCCTGCTGATGCCCCCCACGTTGCACAGAGGTACCAGCGCCTTCCCAAAGTGCTCTGGAATGTTCCAGGATGCATTCCTGGAAGCCTGGCTTCCCAGTGGTGTCATAAGTGCCTTGAAGGTCCCAGGACCCAGCAGACACAGGACTGTGGGGGGCAGGGAGTTTGCTGGTGGGGCTGGGGCTCCAGCTGCCACGGGGACTTGTCCATTAGCACAAAGCCCAGGCCTGAGTTAAGGCCACACCTGGTAACCAAAAGGCCAGCTCTGGCCCGTTCCCCAGGCTGACCGCCTCATTTGGTTGGCCAGAATCGGAGCCGCCAGGTCCTTACCCAGAACTTTCCAGGACAAGGGACAGATGAAAAGGACCATGGCCATGGCCAGCAGGGACTGGGGCTGTCGTCCCACCTGCAGTCCCAAACACCACCCTGAGCAGACAGTTGAGTCCTCGAGGGGCTGGGGCTGTCCGTCCATCCCTCACTCTTGGCTCCCTTCTCTGGTGGACCCCGTGGGCCACATGACCCACCCAGGCTGGAGAAGGGGGACAGTGCACAGCCCTTTGGACTCCTCCTCGGAGGTGAGGTTGTAAGCAGGAGGCCCCTCCCCTGGGCGGCCACATGGAGTGACTTCCGGAACGTGCTCAGTTAGTCCTTCTGCCAGCTCTGGGCCACCCTTCTCGATGACTAGCTGCAGGCCATGGCTCCCGCTCCTGCCCACCGGAGCCCTGGAGTCCCACTTGGGTCAGGGGCGGAGAGTAGCGCCCTGCCCCCGTGCTGCTCCTCTGAGCAAGACCCTTGGCAAGACTGGGGACATGGAGCAGAGGACTCGGTTCTCCCGCAAGCCAGAATGGGGGGGGGGGAAGGAGTGGGAGTCACGCCTGGGGTGTCCCATGGACCCCCCCGCTCACCTCCCTGGCCCCAGACCTCACGCCATCTCCGGAGGCCCCGGTCTCAGGGTCAGGCCATGGCTGTGGTGGGCCCAGGAGCAGGGACACGGCTGGTGGGGGTTTGGAGGGGCTACGCCCAGCACTGTGTCCAGCTCCTCTGAAGAGACGTGCCCACTGAGGGGCACAGACCCTGAGCATGAGCTCCCAGAGTGGGAGGGCTCAGTGGGGAGCCTGTGGTGAGGGCACGGCTACCCCCTCAGGAGGCCCTGGTTCATGGCAGCGTTCACCCCGAGGGCTCCATCTGGGTGCGGTTCCTCCTGCGGGCGCCCAGACCTCCCCCGAGGTCTTGGGGTGGGGGGCAGCCCGTCCCGGAGGGTTCTCCTGGTGGGCACACCTCGGATCCCAGTGCAGACCCCACCACCCCTGGCTGGCCCTTGACAATGAAGTTTAGTCTTCCTGGCAAGACCAGAGCCAGGGTTGAATCTGCAGGGCCCGGCCGCCCGCGGGCTGCCTGGCGGCAGGAGGGAGTTCCTGGCGAATGCGCCGTAGCGTATACGTGCGACCCCAGACCCAGTGTTCCTGACCTGCTGTGCTCCATCATGTCCAGCGCACCCCCCGCCCCCGTCATCCCCGAGGGCTCTGGGTCCACGGCTGGCTGCCAGCCCCGCTCCTGCAGTGGGGAGAGCAGGCCAGGCCAGGCCCCATGGCACTCCGCATGGATCCCAGCAAGGACAGGCACACTCAGACCCTAATGTGCATCCTGGCCACCCGAGGGATCCCCTCAGCGGGACAAGGGCCTGGGGTGGGCAGAGGAGGAGGGGCGGGAGGTGGGGGACCACGCAATGCAACAGCATGGTCCAGAAGCCACTAAGTGCTTGTGGAGGCGGGCAGTCCGACCCTGTGGCCAGATGCTGAGACGTCAAGGGAAGACCGGGGCGCACCACTGGACTTGGGGCAGTGATGAGCCCGTGACAGGAGGGTCTTCCATCCCCGTGCACTGAGCCCTGGCTGCATCTGGTCTGATGCCGGGGGCCGTGTGACCCAAGCGGGAACCACCCAGGGATTCCTGCAGCCCACAGGGGAGGCTTGATTCCCCCAAAATGTCGTCCCATCTTCCCATCTGGGGGAATGGGCATCACAGGCCTCCCACCTGGGTCCTTCTGGCTCCCCCTCCTGGGGTCCTGGGAGGATCTCCAGCGCGTCTCCTGGAACCCAGCAACCAGGAGACCTCTTCCCCACATGCACGGGGTCAGGAGGCTTCCTTGGCATGGAACGAGTGGAACCCTGGCTCCGCTCACTAGGCGGTCCCTTCCCTCCACACCTCCCACCTCCCCCTGCGCCACTGGGAGCCTGACCCCCTCCACGGACACTCAGCCAACGCCTGGCGGGCTGCTTCCTCCTCTCATGTCCACGCATAGCATTTGGTGTTTTCTCGTGGAAAACAGGTATCAGATTCATGTCTTCCCTGCTTTTAAGCATAGAGCTCTGGGGCGGCCCAGGTGCCGGGCAGCCGTCCCCAGACCGCGTTCATCTTTCCACAGTGAAGCATCGCCATTGAACGTGGACTCCCTGCCCCCCCGCCCCCCTCCAGCGGGTGACCCCTTAGGTATTTCGGTACGTGGGATCTGGACACGGCCCCGCTACACAGGGAGACCACGTGTGGATGTCCCGTCGAAGGACACCAGGCCGTGTGCACACCTTGGCCGTTGTGAACGGGGCCATGAACACGGGGGCGCAAAGAAGGCTTGAGATTTTGACTCACATCAGAAGCGGAACTGCTGGGTCTTACGTAATTCTCTTCAGTTCGTAAAGAACTATCCGCCTTTCCCCACGGTGGCCACTCAGGCCGGTTCCCGGTTCCAGCTCCGCGATGGCCTCTCACCGTGTGCACATGGCTTTCTGGGCGGTGGTATTCTGGGGCTTTAACTGACTGTGCCCCCATCTCAGACAGAAGGCCCAGGAAAGCTGCCCGGCCCCCCCCTGCTCTGCCCCCGTGTCCCAGGGCCGAGTCCCGGGCCTGGCGCGTAGCCCTGTTCATGGACGACCTGGCCTCCTGCTCTCTGGGGGCAGGTGTGCGGCCTGTCCACCCCGCACCATGTGACGGGCCCTGCCTGCCACCCTCCTGGGCTGCCTGCGCTCTGGCTGGGCCTGTCTCCTCACCCTAGGGGCCAGGTTAAACCATCTGCTGGGGTGTAGAAGTGCACCCCAGGAGGAAACCCAATGCTGTGAGAGCCAGCTTGGGGGTCCAAACGGCTTCCCTGAAGATCTGAGTAGGGTGGAACCTAAAGTAGGACCTAAAGGATAGACGGATCAGAGTTCACGTGCCGACACAGGGAGAGGAGGGATCCCAGGCAGGGGGACTGCAGTTGCAAAGGCCTTGGGGACAGGGCCCTGCGGCCATGGGCATAGACTGGTGGGCCCATGTGCTACAAGGACAGGGTGGGTGGGTGGAGGACAGAAGCTGGGCAGTGGGCAGAGGCCGGCTGCTCAGGCCTAGAGGGAATTCCCTGAGCACAGGGCGAGTCCCCGTCGGCCCTTCTCTCCACTCTGGCTGCCCCCTCCCCCTCCCCCTTCCGCCGTGCTTCTCATCCTTGGACGCCTCCCTAGTTCCCAGCTCCTGTGTCTGCAGGACAACCAGACTCTCCATTAGAGACACGGAAGTTTGAAATCCCCCTCGTAGAGGGTCTTCATCATATGTAGGGGCGCGGGTAGGGGACCGCGACCTGAACCCCAGGAGTCTGTTGCCTGATTCAGTACAGAACGGGCTTGGTCCCCCTTCCGGTGTGAGCTGATGCCTCCTAATGCGGATGCCGCACAGACAGGATGCGGGGCCTGGCAGGTGGGGCCCGGAGCCGCCAGAGCTTGCACGCCGCCCCGGGCTTCTGAGAGCACCGCGATGACGCCCGAAAAGGGCCACCAGAGACCGCCCGTGCCCCTGTGTCTCAGGCCCCCATGAGTACCCACAGCCCTGCGTGTCCCCAGAGGGGAGAGGGGGACTCCCAGGGGTGGAGGGGCTGCCGATTCTCCAGAGCCATGGTAAGAGGAGGAATGACCGAGGGACCCGGGGGCCTGGCTCTGGGGCAGCTAAGCTGCTGGCCCCTTTGCTGGAGGGGCCTGGAGACTCACCACCTGATAGCACTTCCCACTGTCCTTCCCCTCCTTCGGGAATCACACAGTGCTGCCCTGCACGCAGGCCCCCCAGCGCCCAGGAGCCCGGCCAGGAACAAAGTGAGGTAGTTTCCTGGGGAGGGGTGTGGGCTGTGTTCAAGGTTGCCCCCTGACAGGAGCCAGGGCCTGACGTCTGGAGCTGGGCAGTGGCTGGACGGTGGCCCGGGGCCCTGGGGCAGATGGCCCCTGGGCGTCCCTGCCCGGTGTCCTGTGCCTTGTTGAGTCAGGGACAAGCAGGGCTGGGGAGGGAGAGAGGAGCAGGGTGCTAGTGACCAGGCTCACAGAAACCGGATGTGAAGACATGTTGGACATGATGACACATTAAGGACATCGAGGACGGTGGGGAAGGAGCTCCTT
Organism: Eira barbara; assembly: GCA_020311275.1. Taxonomy (NCBI): domain Eukaryota; kingdom Metazoa; phylum Chordata; class Mammalia; order Carnivora; family Mustelidae; genus Eira; species Eira barbara. The sequence goes on from JAHRIG010000040.1 coordinate 1,521,925, forward strand.
GCTTGTGTTCGCGATACTGGAACAGGCCGTTCCCCTTATGTGACACAGACAAGATACTTAGCAAGTTCTCTGGTCAGTGTTCTAAAGAAAGCCCGACCCTGGAGGCCCTGCAGGCAAGCCACGGGGGACGGTCCCTCCGGCGAGAGCTCCTTTTCTTTCCTTTCTGTTCTCACCTTCGCTTAAGAACCTTTCGCTTCACCTCACCCTTTGGTGGCCCCGAGATCCATTCTCCGACTCCACGAGACCAGAATCCTGCAACACTGGGGCCCAGGGCGGCCATGAGGTGCAGGCAGCTCTTGCTCCCTCCATCCTGCGGACCTGGCTCCCCCCGAAGTCTCCCCCAGTGCCACTCTGGGGTCCCGGGCAGACGTGCTGAGGAGGGTAGGCCACAGGATCCGGTGGGACCGTTTGCTGGGCTCGATTCGAATCCAAAACTGGGGATGGGGTGGACAAAACCCAACAGGGCAAAGTGGGGGCCGGACTTGGCCTGCGAGTCTGGGGGTTGGGGTCTGCGGCATCGCTGGCTCCTGCCCCGCTTAGATCGACGAGGCAGGCCTGCTCCCTGAGTCTGGGGTGAGACTGGGGGCCCTGCTCCAACCCTGGCTGCGAGGGGACGGCCCGAGCGCCCAGGCGTTCAGCGACACCCAGCCCCCTCCCCCGCTCTGCCTGGTTGGCACAGAGCAGGATCCTAACAAAGGGGTCCTTTGTGGGCCGCTGGCGTGTGGCCGCACACGGGCGGCCAGGGCCTCTCCCGGAGCTTCCCGGGGGAGGGGCCGGAAGCGGAGCCTCATGGCTTTTCTGGCAGCTGCCTGGTCTCGGGGTCAGGGTCGTCCCTGAGTTAGCCTCTGCTGGGAACGCGGGTGCTCGGGGCGATGGCAGGACAACCCTCCAACGGCCGCTCCCCACTGGGGCTGAGGAAGAGCCCACCCGGGGCAGCTTCCCAGGGAGGGTGAGGGACCCACCATCAGTCAGGTGTTTGCTTTGGCTCCGGTGAACTCCTCCTTGGACCATAGAGAGCAAACGCCACGACGTCAAAGGCTTTCTGGCGTCCTTGCTTCTGTGCCGACGGGCCAGTGTGGGATAAGGAGGGCAGACACCCTCCTTCACTGCCCCTGCGCGGGCCTGGCCCTGGCGCCCAGGTGCAAGGACACGCGGTGGGGACCCAGCTCCCACTCAGCTCAGGCCGACAGGACTCTGCGTGCACCTGCTGGGGGAGGCTCCGTTTTCCTGCTCGGCCATTTATGGGGCTGGAGTCTGTTCCCATGCCAGCAGACCCGGCCAGGGTCTGACCCTGGGGTCCCCTGCCTACTGCTTCCCGTCCTGCCAACAGAAGACTCTGGACACTCAGGGACCCCCAACTCAGGCAGGTGGACAGGGGCTCTGGCCCCTCATCACTGAGGGCACAGCACCCCTCAGACTCCCACACTCTGTAGACATCTATGGTCACCTGACCCGTACCAGGACCCCACTGGGCCAGGGCTAGGGTGGTGAACAATATGGGGAGCTGGTGCCTGTGGGGGCAGGGGAGAAGGGGGCTGTGAGTGTCAGAGTGGATTAGCACCCGGGGTTGGGTCAGGGAGAGTCAGCGGGCAGCGGCCCATCTGTCACTTTTATATGGGAGGGTTGGGAAGGCCCAGTCTCCAGGGATGACTGGGCAGAGACCCAAAGAAAGTGAATCGTCTCAAAGACATGGCGGGGGGAGGGGGAAGGTACTGGTAGTGGGAACGGCAGGTGCAAAGTCCCTGGGGCAGAAGGATGCCAGCATTTGGAGGCCCGTGCAGAAACCAGTGCGGCTGGAGTGGCGCTGGGGCGCTGGAGCTGCATCACGACGAAGTAGGGGGGAGTGTGGGCTGGGGACCTAGGTCTTGGCCGTTGCAAAGACTTGGGCTCAAATTCCGTGTGGGAGGGAGTTGGGGTGCACCGAGGGATCTGAGCAGAGGGCATCTCCGATCTGACATGTTTAGAGGCATCTCTGTGGTCCTGTGTGGTACAAGACCTGGACGGGGCAACAGGGTGGGGGGGAGCCGGGGGACCCCAGCACTGGGCTGCCGCAGTCACTGGAGGAGAAGGGGATTGGACTGGGAGGGTCTGCGGAGAGATGGTGGGTGTGAGAAGGGGTCAGCTGTACGGTGGAGCTGCAGGCCTAGGGGACCCACGGGACCCGGGATGGGAGAAAGGTGACCCGTAAGCTGGTGTTTGGCCTGAGCTGCCCAAAGGGTGAGTGGCCATTCGCTGAAGCAGAAGAGGCAGGGGGAACAGGCCTAGGGCACGGTGAGGGACTGTCCGGCCATGGCACGGAGATGGCCATCAGCCACCCAAGCGGGCAGTCAAGGAGGCAGCTGGCTGAGTGTATCTTGAGTCAAGGTGTGCTTGACTGTCCTTAGTCCTTCGAGACAAGCCTTGGATGGAGGAGGTCAGTGTCTTCCAGAATGGATGCGGCACAGTGCGCAGACCTGACCCCCAAAACCGCTCACGGAGGACTCCCAGGACAGAACCATGGAGGAAGCAGAGTTTGGGGTATGTGTGGCTGGAGGAGCCCTGGGAGGAGAAAGGTGCCCCCCCCAGATCCCTCCTCGATGGATGGCCGACCCCGGGGTGGTCAGGTTTGCACAGAGCACTGAGCCACCTGCAGGACCCGCCAAGGCTTGTGGCGTCCGGGGGAGGACAGACAGGTGGCCAGGCACTGGTCCTCCACCTTGCTCTCAAGTGTCCCCGGGGCCCCCACCCGAGACACCCCCCTCCCCCGTGGCTTATCTGTTTGCAGATTTATCTCTTGTCACCTCCCTCTCCCCGCCCCAGCCCCCGCCCCCAGCCCTATGCTCTCTGCATTAGCGAAGGACCTGACGCCAGGCGGGGCCTTCCTGAGCTGAGGAAGCCCCCGTTGGCAGGGCAGAGGGGCTGCGGCGCTAATCAGATCCCTCAGGAGGGGACTGTGGCCGCCCCGCCCGCCTATCAGCCCACACCAGGCTGACTGCGCGCCACGTCTAACTCAAACGCTCACAGCGGAGGCAGGAGGCGCTCGGGCCCACACCCTGAGTTCCTTGGTGACCCAGGCTGGGAGCCCTGGCTGAGCGAGGCGGGGGCTGGCTACACGTTCGTCCAGAGCTGCGTTATTCTCATTAGCAAAACAGGAGTAGGGACAGAGCTAACCTCACAGGATTGTCGGAACAGAAAGTTAGAGCGCCCAGAACGCGCCCAGGACACGCAGCCCGGGCCTGGAAGTGAGTTAGCGGGCGAAAGCATTCGTATTTAAACGTCGGGGTGGCTCAGTCGTTAGGCAAATGCCTTCGTCTGGGGTCACGATCTCGGGCTCCTTTCAGCAGGGAACCTGCTCCCCGCCCCCAGCTTCTGTTCCCTCCCACGGTCTCTCTCCCCTTCAAATAAAAAATCTTTGTTACAAAATAAAAAACAAAATGTGCTCGCGCAGTAGACTCACACCCAGATGCCCAGAAACCGCACCGAATCCTGGTAGTTACCCTTGGGGAATGGGTTTCTGGTTCCCTGTTGTCTTTTAAAACTTCGCAGTGTTTTCCAAATGTCCTCCATTAAAGAAGAAAGACTTCCTTTGATATTTAGAAAACAAAGTGAGGGAAACGATCGGAATGTGCGAAGTGTGAACCAGCTCCCCAGGTGAGCAGGGTCCCCCAGGGAGTGCGCAAATGAAGGTCCTGGTGCCCAGTCTTCACTGCCTGCTGGGGGGCAGTCACCCCTCCAGACCTTCTGTGGGGCCTCATGGGCCACCAGGAGAGGACCTCGGGGGCCTAGTGGATGGCTTCTGTGGCCTCGCCCTGGGCTGGAAGTGCCCAGAGACTAGTCTGTCCCTGCTCACCATGTCATCCGTAGAAGCCCCAATCTCCAGGGGGCTTGAGGAGAGGGGTCAGGGCTGGGGGGAAGGATGTGGATGCGGGGGCGGGGCTGGGGGGTTTGTGTTTCCACTGCCCAGGTGGTCCATAGCACTTAGGAGCCAGCGGGAATCCCAAGGCTGCAGGGGTGGCCTGGAGGCACCCAGCCCTTGGCCCCGACCTGTTCCAGAGCCTTCTGCAGACAGCCCCTGAGTGGGTGCTGGAGTTTTACCTTCGCCTCCCTCATCTTACCTTTGGAACCACGTGACCACATGCCAAACCACATGACTGTGTCTCTAGTGGGTAGAGAGAGGCCCCCTGGACATGTCAGACTGCCCCATGGGGTTGGAAGGGGCAGTAGGCTGGACTGGTCTGGAGGTGAGGAAACCGGAACCCTGTTTGGGTCTGAGTGGTGATCTGGGGGTGTCATACTCATCCTGCCAGAAGGCAGGGCAAGGCAAGAGTGAGCTGGTGGGAGGATGTTTTCTGTGCAGACGCGCAAGTTGGGGTTGGTGGTCTGTCTATGATCAGGACCCAGCTTGAGGTTGGGGACGGAAGTACTTGGACCAGCTTCTAACCATTGTCCTATGAATGACCTTGGCTAACTGGCAGGGCTTTAGCACTAGCCTCTGACTCCCAAGGGGTCTAGAACATTCTCTGGGAAAGCGAGTGGACACCTTGTTCTCCACGCTAATCCCCTCCTCCGGACCCCAAGCTCAAGATCACTGTTCTGGTACCTCCCTCATTTTCCCATGAGGACCCTTGTGGGAGGGAGGGAGCCACGCTGCCTCTGGCCCGGGAGGACCACTGTGGCCCCTCCTGACCCCAGACCCCAGATTAGGATGGGGGTGACTGAGAAGGAGGCGTTCGTGGGTCCCTTCCGATGTGCGGCCTGTTTCACTCAGAGGCGCAACTCTGTCCACAGGAGCGAACCTCGGACAAACCTGGAGCCCCAGGGCTGGGAGGGGAGCGGCGGACGGCTGGGAACGCATCCCAGTACTCGCCAGTGTGCCCGGATCACGCCAGGCCTGAAAGCAGCCCCGGCCAAGTTCCCGGCGCGAGCAGGAGGCCCCCGGCGTCGGGTTCGCCCAGCGGCGCTCCCGCATCCCCGCGGTTCTGGCACGCGCTCCCGCCGGCGCCGCCTCCCGGGGGCCGCTCGGTGCAGGCTCGGCCGCCGCGGGGAGGGGGCGCTGCGGGGCCCGGGACCCCCCCCCCCCGCCCCCGGCTGCGCGGGTCCGTGCGGGGGCCGGAGGGCGGGGGTGGCGGAGGGCGTGGGTCCGGCGCGGGGCGGGACTCTGGGGGCGGGGGACGGAGGGCGGCGCGGAGGGGCCGAGGACCCCCGCCCCGCGCCCCGCCCCTCGCCCCGGGACGCCCCGCGCCCCCTCCCCCCTCGGGCGCCGCCCCCCGCGCGTCCCGGCTCCCACCTGGCGGCGGGGCGCGCACCCCGGGGCGGCGAGTGCGCGCGCGAGGCCGGCGCGCTGTCCCTTTAAACGGCCCGCGGCGCCTCCCCGCGCCCCGCCCGCCGCGGTGCGGCCGGTGCTGGGCGAGGCCGGAGAAAGTCCATGTGAGCCGGAGCGCGGGGACGAGACTTCCTGCCGCCGCAGGCCGGACCGGGCCGGGCGCCCGCAGGTACGCCCAACTTGGCGCCGCCGGCCGGGCCCCGCCGCCGCACTTCCCGCAAACTCCGCGGCGCGCCGGGCCGCCTCCTGCCGCAGTGCCCGCCGGCCGCCCGCAGCCCAAGTTCGCGCGCGCGCCCGCCCGCCGGCCCGGGAGGCGGCGGGGCCCGGCCTGGGGAGGCGCCGA
>JAHRIG010000040.1:1532569-1656502 GCA_020311275.1 Eira barbara
GGGGGGGGTCATGAGGTCAGAGGTCACCTCCCGGCCCCTCTTCCGGGCCTCTCAGAAGTTTGGTCTTGGGGCTGGTGATTGCCAACTCTCTCCCGCCGTCCTTTAATTAAACTGTGGGCTTGCAGGTGGTAGGTGTCCTGGGGCTGGCCTTACAGGCCGTCCGCCCTGCACCCGCCCTCCTCTTCCTGCCTCTGGGTCGCTTCCAACTCCCAGGTGATGTGGGCCATGGGCAGTTGGGCTCCTCCTCTCCAGCGGTAATGCTTGGGGCTCCCCCAGCACCCAAGTGTGTGTCCCCTGGTGGGCGTGTTCCAGCTGAGCCTGTCCCCGGTGGGGGGAGCTGGGGGGGGGACAGTGGGCCCTGGAGGCCGGGGTCCTGCCTGCCCCCAGTGTGCTGGCCCTGGAGGAAAGCTGCTCGTTCTCTGCGGTCTGCAGGCATTCCGCTGGGCCCCTCCCCAGGCAGAGGAGCAGAGACCCAGGCCCACGCCCCCCCCTTCCTGCCTCCTGCACCCGCAGGCCGTGGGCCACCCTCCCGACTGGTCTGGTCTGGTGTGGTTTCTTCCGCAGGTCTTCTCTCTCCACCCCTACCCCGTCCTCCTCCTCCTCCTCCTCCTCCTCCTCCTCCTCCTCCAGAGCCCCTAAGCACCATCCCCTCCCCTCCAATGTGCCCAGAAAACGGCAGCAGGGGCTCTCCGCACTGACTCACTTAAATCTCCTGAGGAAGCCGGAGACTCGGCCTCTGTCGCTGGCTCTGTTTCACAGGTGAGGAACCAGCTTGGCACGCAGCAGCCAGGCAGAGGGTCAGGCGGCGGGCGCTGCCTCTCACCTCCCGAAGAGCCACCTTGTGGCTTCTCCTGTGGCCCCCTGTGGCGCCTGTCCCTCCCAGGAGGTCCTTTGGCATTTCAGTAGGGTCATTCCACTGTTGGGTGGCACCTTGCTTGGAGCTGGAGCCAAGGAAACAGGAGGAGGAGACCCACGGTGTGGGGCCCCTGCGCGCTCCGCCAGCCTGCTGGGAGGAGCGCAGGACACCAGGTATCTCTTGTCACCTCGCCCAGAGGCCTGAGCTCAGTAGCCACACCCAGGGCAGAGGTGGTGCTGACCAGAAGCCTGCTCTGCCCACCCCTCCTGCAGCCCTGCAGAGGTGCCCCTGCTCCGGCGCCCCCGGGCTGCACGAGGCTGTCTCTGGGTTCTTTCCCTGGTTTCCAGCTGAATCCCAAGCACGAGTGCCTCCCGGGCCAGGGTGTCGGCACAGGCTGGGCGGGCATCTGGAGCCAGGGTTCCTCGTGAACCTTGGCCTCAGGGTCCCACCTGCCTGCCTTGCGTCCTGGGCTAAGGTGGGCCTCGTACCCACCGGGGGACAGGAGATGAAAATTGTGGCATTGACCCTTTCCAGAACTTTCCCAAGGCTCCACCCCGCACCACTGCCTCTGAGGCCTGTGCTTCCTGGAATGCAGAGCTGGGGGTGGGTGGGGAGGGTCAGCCCCAGGCCTCCGGTTCCAGGCCCCAGCACTGGCCATCACCAAGGGAGAAGTTTCCATGTCCTGAGGCCTCGCTCCCGGGTGCCCCGAGCTGCCTGGTCTGCGGCTAACCCCCCCCCCCCCCGCCCGCCCGCCGCCACAGCACCGGCAGCTCCCACCTAGGCGTCCCCTACATGGGCTCTCCCTGCACTCTGTTGCCCGGAGGGGAGGGCTGTAGGGGGTGGGAGCGGCCCCCCAGGCTGGGGGCAGCTGCGGTCGGGGTCTGTTGAAGCGCAGCCCAGGGGGCCATGGGGAGAAGGCACGGGGTGGCTCTTTGGGAGGTGGGAGGCAGTGCCCACTGCCTGACCCTCTGTCTGGCTGCTGCGTGCCAAGCTGGTTCCTCACCTGTGAAACAGAGCCAGCAACAGAAGCCTCGTCTCCTGGCAGCGTCCTCGGGAGACGTAAGTGACAGTCAGTGTCAAGAGCCCCTGTGCCCTTCTCTGGGCACCTTGGGTGGGGGGGTTGGGCTCTGGAGGAGAGGAGGGAGTTGGAAGGGGTAGGGATGTAGAGGGAAGACCTGGGGAGAGACACACACTACCTCAGGCCACACCAGGTCACGGCCCTTCACCTGGCCCGGGAACACTGCACGTTGCAGTGGGCATGCTGGGGAAGTTTGGCGGAGGCTAGGTTCCCGGGACGCCACGAGCTGCCTTTCCATTCAGGGTAGTGTCAGCCACTTGGTTTCTGCCTGAGGCTGGTCTTCCAGGCCTGGGCTTTTGGAAGGGAGCAGGGCCCTGTGATGTGCTGCTGCTTGCGGGGGGCGGGGGGGGGGCGGTCCCAGGGCAGGGGCCGGCGCGGCTAGTCTGAGCTGCTGCTGGGAGCAGTGTCAGCTCTCAGACGCTGCGCTTTGGGATCTAGTGAGGTCCGGTAGGGGCTGGGGTCTGCCTGGGGCTGGGGAGTGCCTCGGGATGGTTGAGGGCTGGCTGGGTGGGGCCTCTTGCCGGCCCCAGCCTGCAGGGTGTCCTGGGCCCTCCTGGAGCCCCTCGCCCAGCACCGTGCTACACCCCTGCCTGGCCTGCTCCCTGCCAGCCGCCCAGTCTTCCCCGAGATGAACAGTCGGGCTCTCGAGTGCTTCTGCAGCCCAGCTTGGGGCTACAGCCCGTTGTCTGTTCGGGTCTGCACCTCAATGCAGGGGTGTGTGGACCCCATCCTGGGACCTGTGGGCGAGGCCCGTGTGGCTGCGGGCCGCCGCGGGTATGTCTGAAAGGTCTTGCTTCTCTGTCGTGGACCTGGGCTCCAGGGACCTCGCGTGCAGGCCGGGGAGCGCGTGCAGGCTGGGGAGCGCAGCGAGCGCCGCTGTCCTCAGGGCAGGGCAGGGATCCTGGCGATCTCGCCTTCTAGTGAACGCTTGCTCTCACCAGGCCTGGCTCTCCGGCTCTTCTGCTGGCCAGGGCTCCCTCCTCGCATCTCCTGCGGCCGGGAGCTGGGCTTCCTCCGCCGTGACCTCTGGCCTTTGTGCTTGGAGTTCAGGTTTTGGAAATGGGGCCTTGATGGGGCCTTGGATGAGGGTCTGGTGGGCTGTGGGTGGACACAGAGGGTTCTGGAAGTGGTCATAGACGTTTGGGACGTGAACTTTGGAGTGAGGCTTGCTGGTGGCCGCCGTGGTGGTTAACATCTTCAGAGTGGGGCAGCGTCCTTGAGGACAAGGGCAGCGGGAGCACATCAGAGTGGGAGAAGGAATGGAGGGGGGTCTGAGCATGACCCTGGGCCCTCCAGGCCCCTCCCCAGCCCCCTGCCACACGTGCGGGATGGCCCTAGGTCCAGGCCATGAGGCCGTGAGGCCTGACACAGAGCTGTAGGGGCTCTCCCAGGTCACATCCCGCCTGGAGCTATGTGACCTTGGATGCTGAGCGCACCCTCTCTCTGCCCCACCCTGGCCTGTGTGTTTCCCTGTGAAGTCGTAGCTTCCTTGTCTGCTCTCCGGCTGAAGGTGAGCACGCCGGCCTCGCGCCTCTGCAGGTTGGGCGCAGCCTGGAGGCGCGGTCGGTGCCCTCCCTGGAAGTGAGCCGGAGCCAGGGAGGGGCACATGTCCCTTTAAGGGGAGGCTGCTTCTCCTTGGCTCTGGGGAGGACGCAGGCATGCTTTCCTCCAGGCCTTGTTCTGCCTCCCAGGGGGAGGAGAGGCTGGCCCCGGGTCTCTGAAGGAATCTGCCCCCTCCCCCTCGGCCTGGGGCCCTGGCATCCAGGAGGGCACATGGCCATGGATGGGCCCCGCCCAGCGCCTGCCTGTGTGCCGGGGAAGCAGGCAGGTCGGGGGCGGGACCGCACGGGCCTGAAAGTGCCCATATATAGTCACTGGGTTTGAGCAGAGTGCTGCTGTGAGCTGTGTCCCAGGCCCAGCCCCCTGCCCGACTCCCGGGTCCCCCGGTGGGAGGCCTTGCCTGAGGGTGGGGTGGGCTGGGGGGTGTTGCTGAGAGGAGGTGGATTTGGGGTGATACCATCGTGCAGAGCGGCGGTGCTCTGTGAGTGTTTGTTGATTGCAAATAAAAATCTCCTGAGTCCTCCACAGTCAGGACCAGGTGCATCTCTAGGAACTGTCTTTGGGAGTTGGAGCTAGCGCTCTGTGGCTGCCACACCCAGGAGAGCTGCCCGGGCTCCTTGCCTGTGGGTGGTGGTGGGACGCCCCAGCCTGGGCCCCACAAAACCCTTGTGTTATGGGGATGCCCCTAGACGCCCGCTCCCCACCCCTCCAGCACCAGGGCCGCGCACTCTGATGGCTGCGTGCTGTGGATGTTGCATCCCTCCTGGTCTGCCGGACGCTGATGGGAGCCTGGACTGCGGGGCCTATGGCTCGGGAGCAAGAGGGCATTGCACTGGTGTTTCTGGCCTGCAGGCCTTCCTGGGGCTCTCCGGCCTGGCTTCCAGCTTCTGCCCCTGCTGTCTCCTTTCTTTGCCCCGTCCCTGTCTCTGGGCCAGGAAGGGAGAAGTACCCGCATTCCTGACTTGTGCCGTTAAAATATCACAATGTTAACATAGTTCTGCTCCTTTAATTTAGTTTCCATTGCGGTGCCCAGCGCCTCTGAAATTGAGCATCCTGATACTTTTGTCCTGTCAGCAGTTTTTTCTTCCCTTTTTTTTGGGTATAAAACCATTAGAGAGGCAAGATTAAAAAGATACATTACAATTAAAATGTTAATGAAATCTGCATCATACAACTTTTGGAGCCCTTTAGGCATTAATCTTGCCTCTGTCATGTCCATTAACTTCGGCTAAGCTTGTTCCACACTGACCCCTGCTGAGAGATTTGTGCTATAATTGGATTTTTTTTTAATAAAAAGGAAAAAAAAAGGCTTTTAAGAAAATAAAGGTTGAGTGGTGGCTCTGGCTCCTAAGCGAAGGGAGGGGGGAGCAGGGGAGTACGCAGCCTCCCCCTGGAGGGCCCCCCCCTCTGAGCAGGGTGGGGACCCCTGCCCCCCCAGCTCCAGTGCCCCCGCGGTCCCTCGGACCATCCGCTCGGTGGGGGGGGGTGGGTCCCTGGGACAGGACGGCCTCCCCGGGGTGTTGGACGAGCTTCTATTGGGGTGTGGGTGTGCAGCAGTCAAGGCTAAGCTCACCTGCCTGCGGAGAGGGTGCAGAGCCCAGATGCTGGGTGCAGGGGGGACGGGGGCATTGCCAGCTGGGCCCTTGGTGGGACGAGGAAGGGCCGCGGGCACCAAAGCCTGGGGTTTTCTCAGGATTGTGCATCCCCGGAAGGCTGGCCTCCTGGGCACTGGGGTCTCCAGCAGGAAGCTGGGGTTGGGGCCTGTGGGAAAGGGGAGCCCCTTTGGCCTCCTGTCAGGCAGTTGGGATCCCTGGTGAGTGTCGGTGGTAGGTGCCCCCACGAAGTTCTCTCTGTGGACTTGCCATGGGTGGGGGCGGTGCCGCAGCTGGACAGGATGCCCCAGCCTGGCGGAGGCTGGGGTCGGGGGTGGCCAGTGGCCAGTGGTGTCTGGGTCCAGCCGGCGGGGCAGGCTTTCCTGGCCCCCAGTGCTGCAGTCACAGCCGTCACCGGGAAGCTGGTCAGGTGGTTGGCAGCGGGGCTGCTATAGACAGATTTCGTGTCTGTGTGTTTTTGCAACACCTTTCTATAAAGGGAAACATAATTTAAAATATGATTACTTAGTGTTGTAACAGCCGCCTCAGCGCTCCACGCTATGCCGAGATCATTATCAGAGGCTGATATTAACTTGCAAAGAATATTATGCAAATTGCCTGCTGGCTCCTCCGGGAAGCCTGCTCCCGGGATGGGCGTGGGGCGCCGGCCAGTGCCTCCAGGGGGACGCTGAGGGACACCAGGAGCAGGGGCAGCCCGGACCTGGTGGAGGCTTCAAGGGGCATCGTGATGTTTGCTGAGCGCGCATCGTCTCCGTGCTGGGACCTGGCTTTCCCAGAGGTTCCTGGGATCCATGCAGACAGCCGGTGTGGTTCACTGTGACCGGGTCTGGGAGGAGCTGGAACTGGGGGTTCACGAGCCCCAAGCACTTGTCATTCCCTGAGGGAGGGACTGAGGTCACAGACACCCCCCCCCACCCTGGGTGCTGGGGCCGACTTAGCACCCTGGCCCAGCCCTGGGGAGCCGCAGTTTAATGGCTTCAAGATTTCCTTCCAAGTCCCCTCTCCTTGTGTCTGGAAGAAATCAGACAGAGCAAGTTTGGGGTAAAAAACACCCCTGACCTCACGTGGCGGACGATGTCTACCTGGAACTGGAAGCCCGGTGGCGCCCCACAGCCTCAGGTCCCCCGTGCTTCCCATGATCGTGGTCACAAGTGGGCAAGGTCAGGGACCCGGCCGGGGGTGTATGTGAGGCCCCCGCCAGTGTGGACGGGAGGCTCGCTCTCCCTGGGGTCATAACGGCCAGGAAGAGGACTGAATTGGAAGCCGCTGGGGCTGGACGGGACCGTGACAGTGCCCAGGATCCTGCCAGGGCTGTCCCCAGGCTGCGCCCCACCAGTAGCCACTTTCTCCAGAGTCTGGGCGTGTCATCTTGGGGTTTCTGAACTCCGTTCCTCCCTGTGCTGCTGTGGGACCCTAGGTAAACACGGTGGCCTCCCCGGGCCTCGGTTCCCCACATGTAAAATGGGGGAAGGCCAGGCCGTCCCCGGCCCGCTATCGCCCCCACTGACCCGGCAGCCGCTTCTCTCTTTCCTGCAGAGATCCTCCTCCTCACCCCCCCATTTTGTGACTGCTGCTTTGAGGGGTTCCCTTGGGTCCTGTGGGCTCCAGGAGGGGAGTGACGTTTGCATGGGGGGAAGTCAGGCGGGCAGAGAGGGCATGAGCCGTGTGGGCACCTGGTGGGTGTGGCCCCGGCAACAGCTGACCCTACCCCTGGTGGCTTAACAGCGACACAAGTTTGTTCTCGCCACCGTTCTGGAGGCCAGAGCCCAAAGTCAAGGAGTGGGCCCGCTGGTTCCTTCTGGAGGCTCAGGGCCGAATCTTGGCCTCTCCCAGCTCCTGCTGGTGCCGGTGGTCCTCGGCCTCCCTTGGCTTGTAGCCCCATCCCTGCTGTCTCTGCCTCGATGGTCACACGGCTGTCCTCCCTCTGTGTGTCTGTGTTCAAATGTCCCTCTTCTCATGAGGACACCGGTCACAGGGGCCGGGCGCGCCCTAAGTCCACAATAGCCTCATCTCTGTCCTTAGCTGATCACGTCCGCAAAGACCCTGTCTCCAGGGAACATCCCGGTCTGAGGCCCCGGGTGGACGTGAATCCGGGAGATGTTGTCAGCCCAGCGTGTATGGGGCAGGGGGTGGTCACAGGTATCCTCCCGTGCCTGGTGGCGAGGAGGGGTCTTGCTGAGACAGGCCGTTTGGTTCTGCCCTGTGCTTGCCTGGGAAGGTGGGCATCCAGACACACAGACGGTGGCCACTGCTCCGACAAGTAGCGGACGGCAGAGCCGAAGGGCCAGTATCAGTTGGGATGTCTAGAAGGACCTTTGTTCTCGGGACTGAAGCCGGGGTCGAGGGCAGGAAATGGGGCCGTGGGCAGAGGAAGAGTTTCCTGAGACAGTGTCTGGTTATGTAAGTTTCGGGACGGGAGGCAGAATTTGTGTTAATTGTTGTAACCTAGTTTAGTTGGCCAGTCCCTGTCACGTGAGGGGGCCAGGGAAGGCGTGTCGGTCACAGAGGAGTCCTCAGGGCTGGGCCTGGCTGTGTGCTGGCTCCCAAATGCAGCACAGACTGGGGCCACTGGCGTCCTCTGGCCCATCCTCCACCCCCCCCCAGAAGAAAAGTGAGCTCCTGAAGTGAGGGGGGTAATCCAGGACAGGAGGTGGGTCCCCAGAACGGGCTGGGGCAGCAGGGCGTGGGAGCAAGAGCTGGTGCTGTCCTTGGGGTCCACACCAGGCTGGACCTCGAGGGGCCCCCCACTCCTGGGCCCAGGACTACAGGAAGTCAGCGGCTGGCTCTGGAGAGGTGAGACGCGGGCCTTGGGGCCTGCCTTGGTGGAGGAGCAGGGTCCCCAGTCTCTCCCCGCGCCCCTCCAAGCCTCGCAGACCCACCTGGGCCAGGCTGGGCTGCAGAGTGAGGCCCCTAGGTCGTGGGGGGCTGCCCAGTGGTTTTGCTGTCGGTCTCTTGTCAGATTCTTAATAACTCAGGAAAACGGAAAGGGAAACAACTTCTGGAATGATTTGAGAGGAAGTTGCCCTGAGTGGTCACCGCATGCCGTGTGCATGGCCTCTGGTGGAGTCTGAGCGCGCCAGCCCGGGTCGCCCCTTGCAGCTGGGGCGGCGCTGTGGGCCGGCGGTCCAAGCACGTGCCAGGGCTACTTTCAGCGTTGTAATTCAGAAAAATTCTAGTTGCTTATGTATAAATTTTGTCATTTTAACCAGTTTTAAGTGCAGTCCAGGGGTGTCAGGCCACTCACACTGTTGTGCGCCGTCCCTCTGTCCGTCCCCTCCGTCCGTCCCCAGAACGTGGTCCTCCGCCCAGACTGGACCGCGTCCCGGTACACACGGGCCCCCTTTCCCAGCCCCGCCCCTCCCCCAGGCCGCAGCGTCTGCGCCTCTTGAGTCTTTTTCTTCCCGCTCTCCCTGTGTTGCGGGAAACACAACATCGCGTCTGCTATCTTGACCGTTTTTGAAGTTTTGTGGCTCAGCGGTGCCAAGTGACCGGCCACCGGCCACCTCCGGGACCTGTCCTCGGGCAAGTAGGAAACTGGTCCCCGCGAGACGGCAGCTCCCCTCCCCGTGTCTGTGGGTCCCACGGTCCCGGAGCCCCACGGGGGCCGATCCTGCGGCGTTTGTCCCTCTGCGCCCGGCTGCTCTCACGGAGCGCGGTGTCCTCCTTCACGGAGCACCGCGTGGGCTCCCACCTTCTAGGGCTGAGCCACGTTCCACGCCGTGGACGGACCACGTCTGCTTGCCCATTTACCTGCCGATGGCCACTTGGCTCATTTCCACGTCTGCGCTTACTGAAGAACGCCGCTGTGAGCGTGGGTGTGCTATGACGTGTCTGAGCCTTCCTGTGTCTCTTAGGCTCCCTCAGTCTGGAACCTTCTGTGCTCTTTCTTGGCTCTGGAATCCAGGCTGGTTTTGCAGAATGCCTCCCAGCCTGGGTTTGTCTGAGGCTAATGTGTGGTAGCCGGCGGGCTCCCGGCAGTGCATCTCGGGTGGGGAGGCCGTGGTGCGTGACCGTCCTGTCCACCGGAGGTGGCCTCTTGTCACTGAGGGACACTCTGTCTGCTATGTGTGTTTCCACGGGTAGAAGGCAGTGGGTGCCCTCCACCCGTGGGTTCACGCCGCACCCCTCCCATCCTGCCTCTGGCCACGTTCCTCTGTGTGTCCTGTGTGTCACCAGCTCCTTCTCAGGACCCCCTAGAGCTGGTGAGACTTCCTTTGGACTGGACTGACCACGTCTGCAGAGACCGTGGCTTCAGTAAGATCGCATCGTGGGCAGCAGTGCAAGGGCGGAGGCCCTGTTCCCGGTCCCGCCGTGCCACCACCTCGCTCTCTCCTGCCCCTAGTCTCGGAACGGCAGAGCCGGCCCCTGACCCCCCTGAGCAGGGGTGTCCCTTCGTCCCTGGTCTGGGGTTGTGCCTCTGACCTTCCTCCTGGGCTCCCTTCTGCTGGGTGTCGGGGAGGGTGGTCTCCATCTCTGGAGCTGAGGGGGGCCGCAGGGTTTCCAGCCTGGGATCGGGCCAGCACATGTGGAGTCCTGCTCTGGAGTGGGGCCGCCGAGTCTGGTGACCGTCGTGTCTGCCCAGCTCAGATGGAGGAGGAGGTCCTGTAGCCAGAAGACAGGGCCATTCCTCCTGCTCCAAGATTGGATGGGATTGAGGCAGTCAGCAGAAAGTCCTAGTCCTGAAGGGGGCCATACACGAAGGTGAAGTTAGCAAAATAAAATTAGCCACTCTTGGAAGACGTGTTTCTCTTTGGGAAGAGGGAAGCCAGCACCCAGGGCTCGAGGCAGGACTGCTGGGCCGCCAGCCAGCCCCACGGGGGCATTAAGCCGGGTGCACAGGACAGGGGGCCGGGGCTCTGCGTGGCCCGCCGGCCGCCGAGGGGCATTGTGCACCGTGGACCTGTCCCTAGGGCTCCAGGAGGTCCAGATCTTCCCACCGATGGCCCCAGGGTCATGGTGTTCTCGGGAAGGTGCTGCCAGGGGCAGGCCGGTGCCTCTCCCTGACTGTGGGTGCTGTGCTCTGGGCTTTATAGGCAAGGGCACCCCAGGCTGGGGTGTGCATGGGTCAGCCTCCCCCGGGGTCAGGCTGCTGTCCCCAGTGAGGCATTGGGAAGAGACAGGAGCCCTGATGTCCAAGAGGTCCAGCCACCAGCTTAGGGCTGCAGGCCGAGGCTTGGGACGGCCCCACTGGTTGCTCCCCTTGTCTCGGACACCTGTGGCCATTTAGGAGGGGACTCCCCCCCCCCCCCCGCAACAGAGGGTCTGGGCAGTCACAGCTTTACTTTGGAGTCGGCCCAGAGCTGCTGGCCGGGGGTCTCTGGAGAGCGTCTGATACTCCCCTCATTTTCTGCAAGGGACAAAGAGCTGAGCAGGGGACGGTGATGACCGTCCCCACTGATGGTTTTCTTGGGGTCCCAGGGTGCTGCTCCGGGGGAGACTCGGGTGGTTGCTAGCTGCCCGCCCAGCCCTGCCCCGGTCCTGGATCTGCCTGGTTACATGGGCAGGTCCTCCAGCCAGGCAGGCAGGATGAACGGGGGGCTGCTGCCGGGGTCAGGACGGCCCCACCGAGGACCCTTAGGAAGGGGCGGGTGTCCTGGTCTGGGTGGGTGGTGCGGCGGCGGCTGAGGCCACAGCCACAAGGCGGGGCCGCCCCTCTGCCGGCCGGCGGATATTCCTGGTTTCCGTTAGTCCTCCCTGTTTCTTAACTGCGCTTTCGTAACAGTTATAACCGAACGGAGCCATGGGGCGGGCTCATTCGAGCCCCAGCAGCTGTGATTACATTATAGTCGCTGATTTCCAAGAAACCCCACGAGGGAATTCGTTCAAGCCCGCCGCGGAGGCGGGCGCCCTGCACATCTGAGCTGCCAGGCCTCGAGATGCCGCCCCTGTCCTCTGACTGCCGCCGAGCAGGGACACTGCAGGGACAGAGGCCCCCGCCAGCTCCTGGTGGCGACCATGTCGGCAGGTTCTCGGCTAACACACAGCCTGACCCCGTCTAGCCTCTGCTCGGAGCCCCTGCCGGGGAGCTGGCTGGCCTGGGGCTCTGGCCACCTCTCTCCCTCTGCATTTCTAGTGGCTTAGGGGCCTAGAGGTTCCCCAGGTGGGCGTCTGGGTCCTGAGTTTAGTTCAGTGTCCGCTCTTGGGGACTCTTTCCCAGGTTCCTTGTCCTGGAGTAGATGGACACGCGTGGCTACGTCATGTCTTTTCCCCCGAGACTGTTGGAGATCCTTGACCTTGGGCTGTGGTGTTCTAGGTCAGCCCCTTCTGTTTGTTGGAGCAGCCGCCCATGGGGTTAGCCATCCCTGGGAGGGGCTGTCCAAGGCTGTCCCCACACACACTGGCTCCTGCTCACGCCGCTGGGCCTGGGCTGGGGGCTGCTCATGGTGGAGGGGGGTTTTCCTGGTGCCAGCCTGGGGCCCAGAAATGCTGTCCTTGCGACTATCAACAACACAGCGGTGCGGTTACTGACTTGTTCTTGAATGTATAAAGTCAGCTTTACACTGGAAATGGGGTCTGTTCACCTGTTACTGACGTCCCGGCCAGTCTGGGAGGCCGTGTTGTCCGCCTGCTGCATGGGGTGGGTGCTTTACTGAGTCGTGCCCAGCTCAGGTCCAGGTGGCTATGTTCTCCCCGAGCTCCTTCTGCCTGGGAAATCAGAGGGCCCCGCCTGTGTCTGGAGAGGAGATCCCCCACCTGGTCTACTCTCTGCCCCCCTAGAGTAAGGTGAGTGAAAGCCCCACACAGTTTCCTTTGTCGGCTGCATTCTGCACAGCCTGGGTGGGGGTGGTCTGTACGTTTGCCGTAGAGTTGATGACAGTTTAAGAGCCCAGTGCGGTGGGCTGACTCGGGGAGGGCCGACCACACAGCTTTCCCTGGACAGAGCCCCACAGGGCGGTAGAGGGAGGGAGGGCCCCATGGCCGCAAGTGGGACTCTACCTGTGCGTGGACCCAGCCTCTGCCTTCGTCCCAGAGGCCACGCTCCTTCCCCCCTTTCTTGCTTGAGGGTCAGCTGACGCAGGAGGGGCAGGCCAGGTGTCCCTTGTCCAGGCTGTGCCTGGACGGGTCACAGGCTGAGAGCCAGGGAGCCGGGCCCACCTGAGGGTATCCTGGGCAGCCCGGGGACTGCAGGCTCTGCCCCACCGGAGCCAAGCCGGTGTGAGGTGTCCCCTGCGAGAAGCCAGACGGCCACACTGGTGGCTGGTCCCACGGGGGAGCTGGCTGGCTGGCCTGGCCCCGTGTCCACACAGGCTCCTTGTGGCCCTTGGCCCTCACTGTGGCTCCTCGTGGTTCCTCGTGGTTGGTCTCATCCAGGAGGGATGCCCAGACATTCGAGTGGGTGGTTTTCAGGTTCTCTGCCCTAAACTGATAGAGTGTGCACTTTGTTTTAAAAAGCCATGATTGAAGTCAAATTAACATATTTACCTTCAGTGCTCCCAGGGGAACCGTTAGGGATCGGGGAGGTGCGGCAGTGGCGGGCACAGTGACGGTGGCTGGCGGCGGTGGCGCCCGCTCTCCCAGCTTCGGGGACAGGTGCGGGTCCCGTGCTGGCCCCTGGCCTCCCCACCGTGTCGCGGCGTCTCCTGGGCACCCTGCCCCTGGAGGAGGTGGAGACGGACTGTGCACTGGTCCCCCCACCACCTTGGCCCCCCACGCCTGGGCCCTTGTCCCACTTGTTCTCTGGCACTGGGGTGGGTCCCTCTGGCCCATATGGCCTTGGTGGCTTGTGGCCCAGGAGCACTTAGTCCCGGAGTCCTGCCTGGACCAGGAGGCCTGATGTCTGCTCTCGAGATGCAGGTCCGGTTTCTGGGCCAGTAAGCCTGTTCCTTCCCAGCTCATACCCTCGGGTTTCCCGGTCTGTAAGAGGGGGACAGGGTGTCACTCTGGAGCTTAGGTAGAAAAGCTAGCAGGACCTGGACATTGCGGCCGCAGGCAGTAAGACCGGGATCCTTGAGCCCCTGCCCCGTGTGTCAGCTTTCCAGGGGGACATGGAGTTCTGGGGTCTTCAGAGTTTGGCTGAGGGGGTGGCCATCCTGGCGAGCCCCCCCGCGGCTGCGGTGCAGGGTGGGGGTGTGGGGACGCAGCCTCTGGCCCCCCGAAGAGTAATTTTTAAAAACGTGTGCATGGATTGCCGAGATAACTTGCAGAAATGTTCTTCGCAGAAGCGGGAATGCAGTGACATCACGTACCCGATTTCCTACCCTGAAAGGCACGGTGTGGGGCGTGGAGTGCTCGACGGCTGTCCCCTACCCTTCAGTGCTCAGGCTGCGGCGCTCACCTGCTCTGTTAGGCGCACCTGGCCATACGACATACAGAAACGGTCACGCATCCTGAGTGCGGACTTGGATCCGTTCCTCGGCAGCTGACACACAGCTGGGTGTGCGGAGGGGAGGGGAGAGTCCGGTTCAGAGCGCCCTCCCGGACCCTTGTCCCCGCAGCCCGCCTGCCAGCCCGCTGAGCTCCCGGCACCTGGATGGGTTTGCTGGTGTTGAGTCTCCAGTGAGGGTGTGGGATGCGGCTCCCTTCGCTCTGCACCCCAGCCATCACTGCGTCCCCGTGGGCACCTGTTGTCCTGGGCGTGCTTGCTGGACAGGTGTCCCTTGGGGACTCCCCCCGTCTTCAGCAGCTGATTTGTTGTGGGCTCTGGGGTTGGTCCTGCTTGGGGCTGCTGGGAGGCAGCCTCTTCCTGGGGCATGGGGGGTGCAGGTAGGTGTTCCCCCAGCCCTTGCTCTGTCTCCCCAGTGACTAACCCTACCCTGCCTTCTGCTTGGTGCCTTTGGATGTCCCCCCCGGTGTCTGGTCTTGGCTCCCCCCTTCCTGCTGACCGGCTTGTGGAGTTCTTGAGATGTTCTGATCGCAAGTCCTTCGCTTTACGGGTCCTTCTCGTCGGTCCTGTCTCCACACCAGTCTTTCGAATTCTCGATTTCTGTGCAAGGCGGTTCACCAGCCTCTTAATGGCTGGAGCTGTGTGTCCTGCTCGGGACCTTATTGCCAAAAGCCACGTTTTTCTTCTGTGCCTGACGTTTGACTCTTGTACCTTTCACACGGAGGTTTGAAATTTTAATGGTGAAATAGGCATGACATAAAATTTATCATTTTAAGCATTTCTAAGTGCACAGTCCGGGGGTGTCAGCCCGTTCACACCGTTGGGCACCCTCCCTCCGTCCATCCCCAGAACGTGGTCATCTGCCCACGCTGGACTCTGCCCTGTTAGACATTGACCCCCGCCCCCGCCCAGTGTCTGTGGTCTGACTCCTCTGGGGCCTCCTGGGAGTCGATCCTTCGGGATCAGTCCCTCTGTGCCGGGCGGACCTCGCTGGGACCACGTCCTCCTTGTTCATCCGCGGTGTAGCCGGTGTCAGGATTTCCTTCCTTTTTAAGCCTGAATTATGTTCCGTGGTGTGGACGGGAAAGCTGGTTCTAAGAGCATTTGAGGAACTGAGTATTTATAGTCCCTGAAGGAAGAATGCTGGGGTCCGGCTCTTCGGTTAGTTACAAAATTGCTTAATGTCCCCAAGGACAAGAAAGCCAGAGCCTTCAGGGTTCTCTTTGCTCCTGGGCAGAAATCATCATTTGTGTCTCTTTCGGGCACAAGTCTAAGAGCCGACACCACAGGGTCTGGGGCGTAAGGATCCTCAGACAGCAGGTCAGGCGGGGATCTGAACTGATCTCTGCATGAGACGTCCTGGGTGGGCCTGCGGACGCTGCCCCCATCGCACTGGAAGGGCACACAGTTAACCCTCTGCTGTCTTTCTGAGCTTCGGAAAGTTGTTCTTAGCAGGATCCTTTTGTGCTCCTGAAAGACCTCCGAATACAGTGTTATTTATTTATTTTTAAAACTTTTAAAAAATTTAATTAATTTATTTATTTGACAGAGATCACAAGCAGGCAGAGAGGCAGGCAGAGAGAGAGGGGGAAGCAGGCTCCCTGAGGAGCAGACAGCCCGATGCAGGGCTCGATCCCAGGACTCTGTGATCATGACCTGAGCCGAAGGCAGAGGCTTTAACCCACTGAGCCACCCAGGCGCCTCCAAATACAGCTTCAAAAGGCGTGTTTGTCAGATCGATTGCACGGGGCGGCAGGGGCCCCCGATGGGTACAGCTGGCAGCCCCAAGGCCCTGGTGCCGGGCAGCCTGCGAGCCCCAGCAGCCTTGATGACGGCAGGGGACCCTTGTGCTCTCTTCGCCCTCCCCCGCAGAGCCCGGGACCCTGTCGGTGTTCCGGAGACCCGCCTGGTCCTCGCGGTCCGCCCGCGCGGTCGCCTGGTCCAGCTCGTCAGGTGCGATGGGGGCAGGCTCTGCAGGGGTACTGCACGTGGCTCGGGAAAGGGCGAGCGGCCCCAGAAATGGGGAGCAGCCCGGGAAGGGCATTGGCTTCTGAATCGTGAGACTGGGGAGAAGGCGCTCGCGCAGGGCACAGTGTTCCCTTGGGAATGTCCCCACACCGTGTACAGAAGAGGGGCTCGGGGCTGGTCTCCGCAGGGGGGAGGGCTTTCGGGCCCAGGATTTCAGGACCAACACTCAGGTTCCTTGTCACCCTCCCCGTGGTCGGTGTAGGCCTTGGTCTGCAGCCCGTGTCCCCGTGGATGGAGAGGCGGCTGGACGCCGGGTCCCCTTCCTGGAGGTGGCCATGTGGCACACCTCCTCGCGGGTCACCCGCTCCTGGCCAGCGACTTCGGGGAGCAGAAGCCCCCGCCGATGAGCACGAAGGGCCGGTTCCTCTCCCGGGGACCCCGCAGCGCCAGCGGGACGGACGGGAAGGCCTGCGCGTGGCTGGGGTGTGACGGCTCCCTCCCCAGAGGCAGGCCACAGGTGGCAGTGAGGAGAGGCCCGGCCGGAGCTCCAGGAGGGCCACTCGGGAGGACTGTGCTCCTGTGCGCGCCCGCCGGCCCAGGCTCAGCCCGGGAGCGAGCTGGCTGCGGGGCAGCTGGGGAGGTGGCGGGGAGGCTCGGGTGCAGCGGGAGTGCCCGTGGGCCCCGAACCACATGTGGCGGACAGAGGCTCGTGGGAACTACAGAAGAGGGTCTGGGGGTCACGTAGGGGGAGGTCCAGCTGCGGTCACTTCAGGCGCTGATTTGGAGGAGACGAAATCCGTGTCGTCAGGGGAGACCCACACTCTGCGGAGTGGGACAGTGCCTGGCTCTGGCCGGTGCCTGTGGATCGAATAATCCTAAATGACCTTAGAAATGACGAGCGCCTTTGTAAGGAAACTGAGCTGCTTTGGGATAGAAGAACTTCATTCATTCATTTGTTTTTAGAAGCACGCATATATTTTTTTTAAAGATTGTGTTTATTTATTTGACAGACAGAGATCACAAGTAGGCAGAGAGGCAGGCAGAGAGAGAGGAGGAAGCAGGCTCCCTGCCGAGCAGAGAGCCCGACGTGGGGCTCGATCCCAGGACCCTGAGATCACGACCCGAGCTGAAGGCAGAGGAGTAACGACTGAGCCGCTCGGGCGCCCTGAGAGAAGAACTTTAAGTTAAAAAAAAAAAACAGTCAAGATCTTGCCACGAGGGCTGGGAGGGGGGAGACACGCCTGGGGGGGTTGAGCCTCTGCCTTCAGCTCGGGTCATGGTCTCAGGGTCCTGGGATCGAGCCCCACGTCGGGCTCTCTGCTCCGCGGGGAGCCTGCTTCCCCCTCTCTCTCTGCCTGCCTGTCTGCCTGCTTGTGATCTCTCTGTCAGATAAATAAATAAAATCTTGGGACAAAAAAAAAAAAAGATCTCAACACGGTCCATGCAGAACAGCCAGAGCTGCTCGGAGATTGGGGCTCCGCCTTGGGGGCTGCAGGTGAGACGCGCTTGGCGGCAGGGGAGGGCGCTGTCGTCGGTGCAGCCCCGGGGCCGGGCTCATGGAAGTGTGGTGCTGGGCAGCCCAGGACTCCCAGCACCTTAGAAAGAATTCTGTTCTGTAATAACCCACCAGAACGGAGCAGACTTGCCAAAATTTTAATATTCCGTGCCTCCTCTTCAGTTACTGCTGACAGGCATCACTAAGCAAGGAAAGAAAGATCTCTTCCGGCCGACCTCCTCCGGTTCCCCGTTTATCTGTTTGAAGTGTTTTGTCCTCTGTCCCTTTCACACTCTGGAACAAGCAGACGTTTGACGTAAGACGACACGCCTCTTCTCCCCCCGATAACAGAAGCACCCCCCTCAGTGTCCTTGCGTCCGTAGACCCGCGTCTGGGCCGATCGTGTCCCGTGCTCTGACGCCTTCAGACTCGGTGACTACCTTCTCTCTGGCAAAGGGGCTGCGGTGAGCAGTGGACCTGCCCGTCGTGCACCATGTCCCAGCACCGGGCAAAGCCAGAGCACGCTCCCCGGGAGCCCCTCCAGCGCGCGAGCATGCATGTGCAGGCAGACGCGCGCGCACACACACACACACACACACACACCCTGTACCAGTGCCTTTCACACCTCGTCAGAGTGGCCGGGAACGTGCCCATCGCACCCGTGGTGAGTGAGGTCGGCCGAAACACCTGCTTCCTGGTCGCCGTCTCTGTCGTGTGGAGCTGGCTGGACACGGCTGGACAGTATGGACGAGTGGTGCTCCGGGGTGTGGAAGGGAGCAATGACTCTGGAATCCTATTTTATGGTGACACACCAAAAACCAACACACTCGCTTTTTTATTTTTTTGAACCTTGTGTTTTGAGATGTTCCTAGATTCACGTGCCGTTGCGAATGGTCAGGACGGAGAAACAAGGATGTTGTGTAGCCCTATATGGGAATGTTACTTGATCACAAAAAGGAGTGGGTGAATTTTACGGTATATGGATCGCATCTGGCCAAGTGCACCGTCCCCAGGAGACTGCACGGGGTCCCTCCAGCCCCGGTCCTGTTAGCCTCTGGCGGTGACCACCGCGGTCTCTCCGGTCAGCCATCCGTCTTCCATCCTCACCGGCATTTGGTGGTTTGGTCGTGTCTTTCGTGGAGGCATTCATTTGCGTTTCCGGTTGGCTGCGAAACCTTCTACGCGCTTGTCTGCCCTCTGTGTGTCCCGTGCTCTGAAATGTCTCCGTGTCTTCGGCCGATCTTTATTTTTTTTTATTTTTTATTTATTTATTTTTAATATTTTATTTATTTATTTGACAGAGAGGGAAAGATCACAAGTAGGCAGAGAGGCAGGCAGAGAGGGGGGGAAGCAGGCTCCCCGCTGAGCAGAGAGTCCGATGCGGGACTCGATCCCAGGACCCTGAGACCATGACCCGAGCTGAAGGCAGAGGCTTAACCCACTGAGCCACCCAGGCGCCCCTTCGGCCGATGTTTAGTCGGACTGTGTTTTCCTGTCGAGATGTGTAGCCTGTGTACTAACCCTTAGTCGCGTGTGAGCCCGGGCCGGGTCTTTTCATCTTCCTAACGGTCTTTGGCTGAGCAAAAGTTTAACATTTTGATAAAGTCAAGTTTACGAGCTTCTGCTTGGGGAAACGCGCTGTGTCTAGCCCTGGATTCTTGAGTTCTCCCTGTCCCTATTTCTCATTTTCAGTCACACGCGGATCTCAGTCCATTTGGATTAATTTTGTACATGGCGTGAAGTCAAGGTTCATTTGGTTTGCCTCTGGGTGTGCCCTTTGCCCCGCACCATTTGCTGAAAAGGCCGGCTGTCCCTCACTGACTTTGCTTTTACATCTTTGTCAAGGGTTCGTTGGGCTTCTTCCTGGGTCGTCTTCAGGGTTCTCTCTTCTGTTCCCTGATCTGTCTCTGTCTGTCTCGCACTGTCTTCGTTAGCTGTAGCTGTCTGGTAAGCTCCGAAATCAGGCAGCCTGGTTCCTCCCACTGAATTCTTCTTAGAAATTGTCTTAGGTCTCTTGGGGGACCTTGGGGGGCTCAGTTGGTTAAGTGTGTGTCTTCAGCTCAAGGCATGATCATGGGATCCTGGGATCGAGTCTTGCATCAGGCTCCCTGCTCAGTCAGGAGCCCGCTTCTCCCTCTCTCTCTGTCCCTATACCTCCCCCTGCTTGTACTCACTCGCTCTCATATAAATAAGTAAAATCTTTTTAAAAGTTCTTATTTTAGTTCCTTTGCCTTTTCAGATACATTAGGTTAATCTTGTCTATTTCTATGAAAAAACGTGCTGGCCTGTATTATCAATCTGGGGAGGACTCTTTGGGGGAGAATCTTTCTGTCCATGAATATGGTATGTCTCTCTGTTTACTCAGATGTAGGTTTCTTTCATCGGCATTTTGAGGTTTTCGGCATATGAGTCCTGTACATCTTTTGTTTTTATTTACATGTCGTGTTTTTTAAAAACTCTACTTCCTACATGGGGCTGGAACTTAGAACCCCGAGATCAAGTGTCATATGTTCTACCGATGGAGCCAGTCAGGCACCCATTACATGTAGATTTTTTTGAATGATCATAGGTTAATATTGTATTTTTTTTTTAAATTTATTTATTCATCAGAGAGAGTGAGCACAAGCAGACAGAGAGGCAGGCAGAGGCAGAGGGAGAAGCAGGCTCCCTGCTGAGCAAGGAGCCCGATGTGGGACTCGATCCCAGGATGCTGGGATCATGACCTGAGCCGAAGGCAGCCGCTAAACCAACTGAGCCACCCAGGCGTCCCAATATTGTATTTTTAATTTTTGGTAATTAATAGTATATAGAAATAGAATTGTTTCTGTTTTATTTTGTAACCTTGATAAAGCCACTTACTAGTTTTAGGAGTTTTTTTGGTGGATTCCCTGGGATTTTCTATGTAGACAATCCAGCCATCAGCAAATAGGGACAGCTTTATTTCTTCCTCTCCAATCTGTGTATATTTTCTTGCCGTACTGTGCTGTGTTAAGAGTAGTGAGGGCAGATGTCCTTGCCATGTTCCCCATCTTAAGGAGAAAGCACCAATTGTAGGATTTTTGTAGATGCTCTTCTGTTAAGTTGAGGAAGTTCTTTGAGAGTTTTTATCATGGGTGGATGTGAATATTGTCAAATACTTCTTCTGCATTGAATGGTATGTTCATGTGATAGTGGGTTACATTGACTGATTTTAGAATATTGAATCAGCCTTGCATCCATCCCTGGAATAAATCCCACTTGGTCATGGTATATAACTTTTTTAATATATTACTGAATTCTATTTGTTCATATTTTGCTAAGGATTTTGCATCTATATCATGAGGAACATTGGTTTGCAGTGTTCTGTCTTTGTGCCATCTTTGTCTGATCTTGGTATCAGGGTAATACTCATTTCATAAATGAATTGGGAAGTGTTCCTTCCTTCCTTTTCTGTTTTCTAGAAAAGATTGTGTACAAGTAGTGTTAATTTATCTTTCGATGTTTGGTGGAATTCCCCAGGGAAACCGTCTGGCCTCAGAGATTTCTTTTTTTTGACGATTTTTTAAAATTACAGATTCATTTTCCTTAATATTTAGAAGGCTATTCAAATGTTGTGTTCCATGTTAGGTGAATTGTGGTAGGTTTTTATTCCCTTAGGAACTGGTTATTTAATTTATGGTGTTGGGTTTATGTGTGTGAAATGGTCATTATTCTTTTTACGTTTGTGGGGTCTGTAGTGATGTCCCGTTTCATTCCTGATACCAGTAATTAATCTGTCTTCTCTGTCTCTTTTTCTTTGTCAGTCATGTGGGAGGTTTGTCAATTTCATTGACCTTTTAAAAGAACCAACTCCTTGTTTCATTGATTTTTTTTTTTTTTTCTATTTTCAATTTCGTTGATTTCTCTCTCATTATTTCCTCGGAGTTTATTTTGCTTATTTTTCTAGGTTCTTTTTTTTTTTTTTAGATTTTATTTATTTATTTGACAGACAGAGACCACAAGTAGGCAGAGAGGCAGGCAGAGAGAGAGGAGGAAGCAGGCTCCCCACGGAGCAGAGAGCCCGATGTGGGGCTCGATCCCAGGACCCCGGGATCATGACCCGAGCCGAAGGCAGAGGCTTAACCCACTGAGCCACCCAGGTGCCCCTATTTTTCTAGGTTCTTGAGGAGAGAGCTTAGATTATTGATTTGAAATTTTCCCTTTTTTCTACTGCAAGCACAAGTGCTATACATTTTCCTTCCAGCCCTGAATTGCTGTTCCACACATTCTGATCTGTCGTATTTCCTCTTCACTTGACCTCTTGAGACTTCCTCTGACACGTGGGTGACTTTGAGGCACAGGTGTTGCTTCTTCCAGATGTCTGGAGATTTCCTTGTTAACGTTTCTGCTAATGCGTTCCTTTTTCTTTTTATTTATTTATTTTTAAAAGATTTTATTTATTTATTTCACTGACAGAGATCACAAGTAGACAAAGAGGGAGACGGGGGGTGGGGGAAGCAGGCTCCCTGCCGAGCAGAGAGCCCAATGTGGGGCTCGATCCCAGGACCCTGAGATCATGATCCAAGCTCAAGGCAGAGGCTTAACCCACTGAGCCACCCAGGCGCCCCGCCGATGCATTTCTAACTTGGTTTTATTGTGGGAGAACACACGGTGTGATTTCTGTTCTTTTAAATTTCTTGAGATTTGTTTCTTGGCCCAGGACATTGCTCATCTTGGTGTAGGTTCCACAGACACTTGAAAAGAGTGTGTATTGTACTGTTGTCGGGTGGGCGGCTCTGTTACATGCTCATCCTGTTAGTTGACTTTGGTTCTCTGTACCTTTGCTGATCTGCTGTCTAGGGCTGTCTGTTGTTGAGAGAGGGTTGTTGAAGTCCCCAGAAATAATCATGTATTTGTGTTTCTTTTTTAGCTGTTCTGTTGTCTGTTCACATTGAGGATTGCTGTGCCTTCTGGGTGGATTAACCCTTTGATCCTTGTGAATTGTCTTTCTTTGTCTCTGATGATTTTCTTTGCTGAAATCTACTTTATTTGATAGAGCAGCCCGTTTTCTTTTGACTGTTTTTGCACGGTCTATCTTTTCCTGTCTTTTTCTTTTCAAATGGCCTGTATCATGTTTGAAAGTGAGTTTCTTGTAGACAGCATATAATTGGAACTTGTTTTTTCATTATTCTGCCAATTTCTGTCTTTTAATTGGTATATTTAGGCCATTTATATTTGATAGAATTACTGATCTGCCAGGGCTTAAGTCTGCCATTTGACTTTTTGACGTGTTTGTTTTGTCCTTTTGTTTGTTTCTCTGTGCCCCCTAGACATTAAAATTCCATTTTGATGTATCTGTAATGTTTTTCTTTTCAGAAGAAAGCTTTATTAAGATATAATTCACATACCATATACTTACCCATAAGGTACATAATCCAGCCGTGTTTACTCAGAGTTGTGTGACCATCATCACAGTCAATTTTAGAACATTTTCATCAACCCAGAAAGAAACCCTACACCTTTTAGCTGTCACTCCTAGTCCCTCTTTTCCTCCCTGATCTTCTGCCACTTGCTCTAGGCAACCACTGATTTGTTTTTTTGTTTTAATTTTATTTTTTAAAAGATTTTATTTATTTATTTGACAGAGATCACAAGTAGGCAGAGAGGCAGGCAGAGAGAGAGAGAGGAGGAAGCAGGCTCCCCGCTGAGCAGAGAGCCCGATGTGGGGCTCGATCCCAGGACCCTGAGATCATGACCTGAGCCAAAAGCAGAGGCTTTAACCCACTGAGCCACCCAGGCGCCCCAGCCCTGTTTTGTTTTTTAAAGATTTTACTTGGCAGCGCACCAGCAGGGGGAGTGGCAGAGGAAGAAGCAGGCTCCCGGCCAACCAGAGAGCCTGATGTGGGACTCGATCCCAGGACCCAGGGATCATGACCCGAACTGAAGGCAGAGGCTTAACTGACTGGCATCCCCACTGACCTGTTTTTATGTCTATAAGTTGCCTGTTCGAGACATTTCATATAGGTGGTACCATATAATAATGTGGTCTTTCGTGGCTGGCTTTTCGTACTTAGCGCAGTGTTTTTGGGGTTCCTGTCGCAGCCCATGTCACTACTTCATTCCTCTTTATGAATGAGTAATAGTCCATCGTGTGGCTGTGCCACATCGAGAGTTTATCCACTCGTCGTTTGGTGGACCTTTGGGTTGTTCCCACTTTCCGGCGATTGTGAGTATCGCTGCTATTCATATACCAGTTTTTGCTCGGACATTTGTTGTAATTTCTCTCGGTCCTACCTAGGAGTGGGGCTGGGTACAGCAGGCGGCAGCTCCATGCTTCGCCTTCTGAGGAGCTTCCAGATTGTTCTCCAAATTTGGCCGCACCCATTTACGTTCCCGTCACATCCTCACCAACACCGTTCATCTGTCTTTCTGACGGTAGCCATTCAGCCGAGTGTGACGGGCTCCCTCATTACGGTTTTGATTTGCGTTTCCCTGATGGCTCGTGATGTGGAGCATCTTTTCACATGCGTGTTGGACATTTGTGTATCTTCTTTGGGAAATGTTACCGATGCTTGGCCCATTTTTAAATTGGGTTGTCGTTTTATTGTTGAGTTGTCAGGGTTCTTTCTATAGTCTAGATACAAGTTTCTTTTCAGAAGTACGATTCCAGATATCCCCTCCCATTCTTTGTCTTTTCACTTTCTCGATGGCGTCCTTGGATGCCCAAAAGTTTTTAAACTTAATGAAGTCAAGTTTATCTGGTTTTCTTGTGTTGTTTGTGCTTCTGGGCTCATATCTCAGAATCCGTTGCCTGACCCAGGGTTACAGAGATTTACCCTGCGTGTTCTCTCAAGAGTCGTATAGTTTGGCTCTTACATTCAGATCTTTGATTTGTTCTAAGTTAATGTTTGTATATGGTGTGAGGTGAGGACCCAACTTCCTTTTTTTTTTTTTTTTTTAAGATTTTTTATTTGACAGAGAAAAAGAAGGCACAAGCAGGGGGAGCAGCAGGGAGAGGGAGAGGGAGAAGCAGGCTCCCCACTGAGCAGGGAGCCTGATGCGGGGCTCGATCCCAGGACCCCAGGACCATGACCCCAGCTGAAGGCAGACACCCAACTGACTGAGCCACCCGGGTGCCCCTCTGACTTCATTCTTTTACATGTGGATGTCCAGTTTTCCCAGGACCATATTTTGAAAAGATTATTCTTTTCTTATTGAATGGTCTTGGCCCTCTTGCTGGATTCCGGACTCTCCCTTCACTCCACTGATCCGTGGGTGTGTCCTCATGTCGGTACCGCACTGTTTGGATTACGGTAGCTTCATAGTAGGTCTTGAAATTGGGAGGTGTGAGTGCTCCAACTTTGTTCTTTTTGAATAATGTTTTGGCTGTTCTGGGTTCCTTTTATCTCCATATGAATTTTAACATTGGTTTGTTAATTTCTGTGACGATATCCGCCGGGATTTTGATGAGGATCACACTAAATCTGTGGGTCGTTTTGGGGGGCACTGCCACCTTAACAGATGTTAGTTCTTCCAGTCCATGGGGTGTCTTCTCATTTATTTAGATCTTCAGTTTCTTTCGACAGAATTTTGCAGTTTTCAAAGTGTAAGTTTTTACACTACTTCTGTTAAATTTATCCCCAAGTATTTTATGTTTTTTTAAGTTTTTTTTTTTTAATTTATTTGACAGAGCGAGATCACAAGTAGGCAGAGAGAGAGAGAGAGGAGGAAGCAGGTTCCCCGCCAAGCAGAGAGCCCGATGTGGGGCTCGATCCCAGGACCCTGGGATCATGACCCGAGCCGAAGGCAGAGGCTTAACCCACTGAGCCACCCAGGCGCCCCTATTTTATGTTTTTTGATCTTAGAAGTGGGATTATTTACTAAATTTGTGTTCAGGTTGATCATAGCATGTAGACATCGTTTTGAGTTTTGTGTACTGATCTTCTGTCTTGTAACCTTGCTGGATTCGTTTATAAGCCCTAGTAGTTTTTGATTAGTTCCTTAGAATTTTCTGTGTTACAAGATCATGTCCTCTACAAAAAGAGATAGTTTTACTTTTTTCTTTCAAACTATTTTTATTTCATTTTGTGCCCAGTGGCCTCTGTTAGACCCTGCCCTCCAGCGTTGACCTCCTTGTGTTCCGCCGCACGCTCGCAGAAGCAGCCATTCTTCTGACGAGTGTGGTGTCGGTTGTGGGTTTTCCCGTATGGGCTGTCTTCAGGTTGACGGAGTCTCCCCGATTCCTGCTTCGCTGAGTGTCTTTGTGTTGCTAATGAGCTCCATGTCTGTGGATGACAGGTGTTCGAATGACCTGACAGATTTCAGAGCCTCACTCCAGGACCCCGTCTGCCCGGAACTGGAAGTCTAACACAGTGTCGATTCCAGTTTTTACATCAGTTTGAATTACTTAATAGAGTTGACAATAAGTTTTCTATTTCTTTGTGGTCTCGAGCATAGTGTTAAAGTAATGCCAGCTTCTCTGGCTGGTTGAACAAGGAGTTTGGAAATAAGGAGAAATAAGGACTTTAGGAAATTCTGATTAGCTACTTTCCTCATGAGAAAACACATCCAGATCTTGACAACAAAATGCACGCTAGATTTTCAAGTCAAAGAAAAGACATCAGTGCCCCCCATCCCCACTGCCTCAAGTTATCAGAGCGGTCTGATTTGTTAAGGATTGTGGAAGTTTGGAGTTTTATAGGGAAATAACTTTCGAACTGGTTGCTTCTCTGAAAAGGGTCCCCTTAAATGCTAGCTCATTTACAACATTTGAGGTTCCTTTTCTTTATGATTGGTGAATTCTAAAGGTTTTAGATTTATAAAATTGTTTACTATCTACTAACGTGGGAGGAAGACACAGCTCTTTCTTTAAGAGACTCTGTAAGTCATGAACACCCATCGGAGTTAGGAAAAATTCCAACCCGATGTGAGAAGGGGCTCATCTCGGGTCTAGACACAGAGAACCTGCAGTGTTAACCACGGGTCAGAAGTAAACACAGAGGGCAGCTCACCTTTCCTTGTCCGACGAGAGAGCGGTTTCTCGCTGCCGTGGACCTGAGCCGTGGCCTTGATTGATGAGCAGACACGACAGGCGGCGCGGCCGAGACCCCTCGTCTGCCTTGCACAGTCTTACCATGCTCAGACCAGAAAGCCAGACCTCAGGCACCTCTGCCTCCACCCGCTCACTGGCTCACAGCTCTGGGGGTGCCTCTGGACAGGGCGGCCTGGACTAGCCTCGGTCCTGGGGACCACTCCTCCCTGGTCCTTGCCCTGGAGAAGGGACGTGGCCCGAACTCTGAGTGACACAGGGTTCAGGTGGGCAGACTCACTAGGCCAACAACCAGAGATAAAATGGTCTTGGAGGAAGAAAGAAACTGCAGAAGCACAAAGACAGCTTGGGCTCCCTCTGGGAGATGGAGGGCTCGGCACTGTCCCCGCAGGCCAGGCCACCGGTGGCTGTGTTCTATAAGGTATGAATGAGAGCCCGGGGCTGGTACAGCATTGCAGAGGTGTATTGCCCCTGGGGGAGAGGCTGGTGGGGCCGGAGGCTGCCTGGGAGGGCGGGCACTGGGCGAGCAGGTGGTCTCCTTGCCCCACTAGGCTAGTGTCCTGCAGAGCAAAACCCCTCATCCTTGGGGCTGTCTTTTCCTGGAGGGAGAGAGCTTTGCGTCTTTCCTGGACAGAAACGAATGTGCTGGTGTGTAACTTGAGGGAGCCTAGCTGGACAGTGAGTCGGAGGGTGTCCTCCCAGACGGTGGTCGTCTTGGAGCCGTCTTGGGGGAGGCCCTGCTTCCCTGTGATGGTGAGGGGACATCTGCTTTACCTCCAAGTGTTTGGTCATTCTCGGAACAGCGTACCAGCCATCTGGACCTGATGCTTGTCTTCTGAGCCGCTCCCCTCCCCTGCTGGCCTGCCTGCTCGGAGCCTCGCGGCCCTTTCCGACCTGGTGGTCTCGGGTGTCTCGATGGGGCGACCCTCTGGCTCCGGGTGCCACACGGGCCTCGGGCTGGCAGAGGGCAGCGTGTCCCCACCATCCACCATTCCCCATCCTGCTCTCTCGGCTCCTTCCTCTGCGGTCTCGGAGCTTCTTCTGCGGGGCTGAATTCCCAGCTGACCCCTCAGTGGCCAGGGCCCCCCAGGGAGAAGGCCAGACCTGGGAAGCCTCTTGTCCTGCAGGACCAGGCCAAGCGTCGTCGTGGATCTGGTGCCCACTGTGGGTTCGAGGGGCTGGAGGTGGCCCGTGACCCAGGCCAGTGCCGCTGGGATAGCAAGAGCCCTGACCTCATCTGCTCTACCCCTGCCAGGCAGTGAGTTGGTGGCTGCGGCCTCCCCGACCTCCATGGGATTCTAGGGCTGCTCCCCAGCCCCTGAGCGGGGTCGCCTCCATACTAGAATGTGATACCGGCGGGCCTTGTCCCGACTCTGTGACAATCCAGGATGAGTCGTGTGATCTGAGGTGCGGGTGCGTTACACACACGCCTGTCCCCACCTCCTCTGCTCCCCTTCTGCCTGTGCAGATCCCCCCGCCCCCAGGCTCTTGGGCAGCGTTTGGGTCTGGGAGGGCTTCGGTATGCGGGGAGGACACGGTGAAGGTGTCGGCCCATGGCTGGGTTCCCACGGCTGGATGCCCAGATAGCCGCTGCCTGGCAGGGGGATGAGCCGGGCAGGGCCGGGGCCCCGGAGTCCGGAGGGTGGTGAGGCCAGGCCTCTGGGCCCTGAGGGTCTCCGGGGAGCGTGGTGCCCACCCAGCGGCGTCCTCCATGGTCTCACAGGAGTGTCCTGTTGCTGTTTGGTCCTGTGTGTCGACTTCCGTCCTCGAGGTGTGATGCGCCTGTGGGTAGGGGTGGGCCAGGCCTCAGCCTGGGGGCCCAGCAGGCGTGGCTGACCCTCGGGGACTGCACAGAAGGCCTTTCACCCCCTTTTGTCGGCTGGCCAGCCTGTTCGGGGGTCCAGCCCCTCCCAGGGGTCCTGCCCTTCCCGGCGTGAGCACTGAGCCCTCCGTTCCCGGGCACACCGGCCGGCTCGTCAGCTGTCTGTGCCACAGCTTCTGCGAGGTCTGGGTGTCTGCAGCCCCACTGCCGCCTTGCCACGGGAGCCACGAGAGACGTGGGGCGGGGACTGACGTGAGCCCTGATGGGAGGGGAGCGAGGTCCTGCCCACGGCCCTGGCGCTACGCGGCATTCCCCGGGCTGTAAAGTTTGGTATTTATGGTCTTTATTTTTCATATCAGTAATTACCTTTTATGGCCCCGGCTGTAAGCCGCAGCCCGTGCCTCTGATCGTGGGCTGAGCACAGACCCCCCCCCCTCGCCCCCACGCAGCAAGATGCATCCGCCTCGCACGAGGGCTTGGGGAGACCGGGGTTTGTGGTTACGAGCCTCACACTGCAGCATGAGCACAATTACGTGCGGCTTTTATCCGGCCCCCAGGATTCTTAGTGCATTATCCGTATTTCCTTTAATTTGTGGGATTTCTAGTAAATGGGCTTAAAAATAGGTCTGGGCGTGATGCCAGGCAGATGCGGGCAGCAGGCATCTCTGTGTCTTCTCTAAAGGCAGCGTGGGGCAACCCCTGTGTCACTTGGGCCCATGCCTCCCACGGGTCTCCCGAGGTAGTCCTGCCACCGCACCCAGGAGGAGCAGGGCTGTGCCAGGGCTGCAGCTGGGGGCCAGGGCGGGGCCGGGCTGTGCAGCAAGCTGGTGCCTGGGCTGCTCAGGAGGCAGAGCTGGGGGCATTTGGGGTGTGGGTGAGGGGTGGTGCCGGGCCGGGCCAGGTGGAGGCTTCTCTGTGCTCCCCGGCTGGCCTCTTTGCCCCGGGACCCCACATGTACCAGCTGCAGCCCGGCCCGCGGGGACCCGGAGATCTGTCTGTCGGTGCCACCTACTGGGGTCCTGGATGCCCCATGGTGCCCACCTGTGAAGGTGGGCACTGTGTTGGGCCCTGACCAGCTGGTGTGGCCTCTGTCCCCCTCTTCCTGGCCCAGAGCCTCCTGTCCTCTAAGCCTCTGTGCTGTGTCTCCTGCAGACAGAGGATGGGCCCAGACGGCAGAGCCGAAGCCCACCCAGAGTGGGAGCCTCCTCGGGACTCGAAGACCCGCTCGTCCATCCCCGGCCCTTCAGGGCCAGGGTTCCATCCCCCAAGTGGGCATCGTCCCAGGGGTGGGACCTGTCTGGTTCCGCGCTCTGCTGGGCCAGCTGAGCAGGCAAGAGGGCCAGAGCGTCCAGGGGGTTCAACACGGGGACAGGGCGATGGAGACAGCCCCGACCCACGGGGTACCCATGGGCCACAGGGCCTCCGTGAGCCAGGCGGCCACGTCAGGTGTCCTTGGGCAGGGAAGAAGACGCGTGGCCGGGAGCCCCTTAGGGAGAAGCCGAGGCCGGCCTGGGGCGTGTCCCTGGGCTTCTGCAGGCCTCTGCTCAACCCTACACTCGTCTCCCACTTTAAGGCCAGCAAGGCTGCGGTTGGCTGGGGAGAGGCTGGGGATCCTGCTGCCCAGCCCTAGGTCAGGTGGGCCACCGTCACCAGCAGGCAGCTCGCCTGGAGCCCCCAGGTGGGGGCTGCCGCGTCGTGGCCCCCGGCTCTGTAACCCCCCCCCCCCGCGGCTGATTTAGTATTTCTGTGTCGGTCTGATTTACATTAGGTTTTTAAGCATAATTAGAAATGCGGGGAGCTTTGTGTCTTACCTCGACTATTTATGGCATGATATGCAGATGAGGAAGGGCTATGAATATTAACGGACGGGGTGGGGGGCGGTGCGCCGTGGAGTCCCTGCGGGTGAGGGGTTGGTGAGGGGTTGGTGACCGGCACCAGGCCGCGCCCGGCCTCCGCCTGCCGGGGACCCCCACCCAGCCCCCAGCTGCTCTGGGACCCCCCCCCCCACCTCCCCCCACAGGCCAGCGGCCAGGGAGAGTGCCCCGCGGGCTGAGGATGGGGTCCAGCTCCGTGGGCCCGGCCAGCTCAGGCTGGGCAGCCCCCGAGTGTCCCGGGGGCCAGGGGTGCAAGGGGGGCCCCATGTCAGCCGATAAGGGAGGAGGAGGCCCGTCCGCAGGCGCGTGGAGCTGGCTTTTTAAGTTATTAAGCTAAGCCCGAGGGACACACTCTTCCAGCTTACGTTATTGAAATTACAGATACAGTGAGGGAGACCGTTGGCTCTGTTCAAAACACTGCTTCCTTCTCCAGAAGCCTTCCGGAGCCGCTCTGTGGCTCGTGTGTGCCGACCTGAGGGACCGTGCACGCCGTGCTCTTGGCCCCCAACCCCACACCCACGCTGAAGTCAAAACATTTGAGAGGGCAGGGGTTGGTGGCTGGCATGGCGGTGGCGGGCGGTGGCTCGGGGGAAGGGGCCCAGCAGAGCCGGGCCCGCTGGGCCACACCAGCCACTGGACTGCACCCGTGTCAGAGCCTGCACCGTGGACGCCTGTCGAGATGCAGGACCCGCCATCTCGACCGAGGGGTGTCTTCCCAGCCTGAGCCCAGCCCCCTGGCCCTGCCAAGTGGCTCTGGTGGCTGTTGGTGGCCTGCCCGGCGCGCTGGGTCCTTGGGCGTGTGCTGCCTCTCTGAGGACCAGCCCTGTGTCTGTGGCTCTCTCCTTGGGGGGGGCAAGGGGAAGGATTGATAAGCACATGTTTGAATTTGCAGATTCTGGCTTGCTGCCCTTTTCTGTTGGGGGAAAAAAAAAGGTTCCAGGCAAACGTGTGTTAAAACTGGCTCTGAGGCTTGATGCCGTCCAGGCTGTGGTCTGGGGCAGAGGCTGAGCCAGGGCAGAGGTTTCTAGGGGCCTGTGTGCCCCTTGCCCTGGGGTCTCCTGTGCCGCCGAGCCCTGGGGGCCAAGTCACCCCTCTGTGGCGGAGCTAGCCTGCCTCGGCTGGGTGCGGGTGCGGAAGGCTGGGGAGGGGCGGGTCCTGGCCCCTGGCCCTGTGCAGGGTCACACTGTGGGTGTCGCGGTCTCCTCGTCTCCGCACCCACCCGGAGAGCAGGGGCTGGGACACAAGTGCAGCTCGCTAAGCGCACAGTACGTGTGTGTGTGGGGGGGGGGGTGCTGCACGTGGGGGGCTGTGCGGGAGGGGCTCCTGGCTGTGGAGACCCCACCCCGGGGGCCCTGCTTCTGCTCACCCTGGTCCGGGGTGGGTGACGACGGGCCCTTCCATTAGCAGCAAGGCTGAGGTGGCGCAGCCTGGTTTTATGATGTACTAAAAGTTTAATGCAAACCTGAGGCCCAAGCTGGCTGGGGCCTCGCCCGGTCTGGGGGGACCCGGACCGCCCCGAGCTGGGCAGTGGTGAGGAGAGCCAGAGACCTGGCCCCTCGACCCCAGAGGGGCCTGCCTCCCCCTGCTCTCGGAGGAGCGGAGCCAGGGCGGGAGCTGCGTTGGGGCTGGAAGGGAGCTTCTGCTCCCACAGGCCGGAACCAAGCCCGCACTGTCAACTCAAAAGCCGAGGCCAGTGCTCCGTGGGCCTCCGCCCAAAGTGCGCCTGCCTCCCCGCCGACCCTCCTCACCCTCTCCTCGCCGCCCTGCTCTGCTTGTGCTTGTTGCTGTCTCTGGGGAGCGCCTACACTCGCAGGACGCGTGCTTGTGGCTGGCTGCTCCCAGGAAGGGGGGGCTCCGCGGGGCAGGGAGGCAGGGATGGGTTCCACTTGTCCTGGTGCGCCCACCTGCCTGCCTGTCTCCCTCCCTGCCGCGGTGCGCTGGCCCCACATTTGCTCAGGCCCGGGCCTCTTATGAGACGGGAAAAGTTAAATCCTGCGCGATGATTGTATTTAATGTCAGGTACTTGCCTCTCCTTTCCTCGCTGGTGGTGACCCTGAAGAAGGTGGACGGTGCATTTTTCTGCTGGGGGGGGGCTCCTTGGGATGGAGGGTGGGGCCGGGAGGGTGAGGGGTGGCGGGCCGGGGTCCTGCAGGGCTTCTGAGGAAGTCTGGCCAGGACGTACCTGCAGACCTTGGGGCTGTGTCTCGGTGGGGGCCTGGGAAGGAGGCCCCTCCTCTTGGACTGTCCATCCTCCTCTGGTCCTCCGGGCCCCAAAGGGAAGTCCTTGGCGTGCTCCTGGCACCTGTTGGAGCCCAGTGTGGCTGGTCTTGGCCTGGCCACACCCCAAGAATCCGGGCCCCACCTGCACCCTCTCTAGGCCCTCGGGCCTGTCTGGGAGCCTGTCTGCAGCTCCTGGGGCCCGTGGCCCACCCGCTTCTCCTCGCGCTCCTTCCCTCGTCCACCTGCAGGCGGCGCTGCGCTTGGGGGGGGGGCGGGAGGGGCTTTGGTTGACAACCGTAACCCCAGGTCCTAGATCCTGGCTCTCCCTCAGGGAGGGGTGTGTGAGAGGAGACCCCCCCATTACCCATGTTTCCTCATTCTGGGGGAGGTCTGTATGGGGTGGGGGCCCCTGGGGCGGGCTCAGCTGCAGGGGCTGGACTCTGGCTTTGGGATTTCCCAAAGTGGGTTCCATTCTGCAGGGTGTTATGAGGGGGAGGGTTCCGTGGTGCGGTGGTTTTGAAGACGGCCGGAATGAATGGAGAGATCTCCGATGTTCTTTCTGGCTCTTCAGAACCTTCCGGATGCCCGCGGGCGGAGCGACTCTTGCTGTTGGGGGGCACTGAATGTGTGTTGCTTGGGAAGCAGGGAGTTGGGGAAACTGAGGCACAGAAGGGGCAGGTGTTCTTGGTAGGGCTGGGCCCCGCCGCACAGGGAAGAGTGAGGGGCTGACCCCGCTGCCCTCAGCCCTGTCAGGTCCGGGGGCCCTCCTCTCTGGCCACCGTGCGCCGGTCAGCTGTGGCCTGTCCTGCTTTCAGGGTTCTGGGCACGTAAACTAAGCCTTTATTTTATTCTTTTCTCCTAAAGTTCAGCTTTGTTTGCATCCCAGCCAGGGCTTCTAAGAAAGAATCTAACACCGGCGCCCCCAGGGCTCTTGGGGGGGGTGCTGGGCTGTGGGGCAGCAGCTCCAGCCTGCAGGTGGCTTGAGGACACAGCGGCAACACCACCACGGGCCTCTCTCCCCAGAGACCAGACGGCCTCATCACCTTCCAGGGGAATAATGGGCCGGCTCGCCTCTGGCGTTCGAGCGGGCTGGCCTGCGGCCCTGGGGCACCGGGCGGCGGCGGGGGCGGGGCGGGAGGCGGGCGAGCCCGTGTGGGGTGGGTGGTGAGGGAGAGACACCCACCTGCACTACCGCCTCCCATCCAGGTCATGGCGGGTATGCGTCCTCCTGGTGCCGTTTGCTAACACCGTCGCCCTCCACCCTGTGGTGACCGTCCAGGGTAACCCTGGCCCCCGCTTCCCAGACGAGCTTCCCAGATGGGGTCCCATTTGCTTGAGGCCGCAGGACGTGGACACAGAGTAGTCGGGTGGGGCTGGCACAGGGAGTTGTCCTGCTGGGACCCGGGATTCCAGTCCTGCTGACCAGGCAGGACCTGTAGTGTGAAGGGACAGGCTCCGAGGGCCTCACGCTGTCCCTTGCTCTCAGTTGTGGACCTGGTCACTGTTCTGTCCAGCCCCAGGCAGTTGGGACCCTCTAGGAACTGGTGCCCAGTGCACCTTTGCTGGCCTCTGTCCGCCCCTGCCAGCCTCAGTACCCGCCTCAGCACCAGAGCCCTGGTCTGGCCCAGGGAGCGTACCTGGCTTTCTGGGAGACTCCTGGCAGCCGGAGCTGCGGGTCTGTGAAGGGGCCATGCGGGGGGCTCCCCTCCAAAGCGCTATGCACGGACCAGCGCAGCCACACTCCTGCAGCCCTCCCGGGCATGCCCAGCATTTGGCTAAATGCCCACCAGGCATTGTGCAGAACCCCTGGCCTCGCTCAGCTCAAGAGTGGCACCTGGCGGGCTTCTCTGAGGAGGTGACGAAGAGGCAGAGTCCTGAAGTAGGCAGGTCTGTCTCAGGGAGGACAGGCTGTGTGTCCTGGGGCCCAGGGGCCTGAGTCCTGCACCCAGGCCAAGGCTGGCCCTCCCCTCCCCTCCCCTCCCCTCCCCTCCCTGGCATGGCTTCCACCAGTTTTTGGCCTCTGAGTGTCCCCTTTCCCCATGTCTGCTCTGCCTGTGGCCTAGTCTGCCTTCCTTTGTGCCTGGGTGGCAGGTGGGGGCTGTGTCCCCAACCCCCACTCCAGGGCTTCAGCCCCTCATCTGGGAGCCATTGGGGCTCTCCTGGGCCCCAAGAAAAGGGGACGGTACCTAGTCTGGAGCCTGACAGGGCTTCTGGTGGGGGCTTCCCTGCGTCGGTCCTTCTGGGTCTGGATCAAGGCAAGCTGGCAAGGCTGCCCCCCACAGCCCCCACCCTGGGGTTGTGCAGACTCGAGCATCCACAGGAATGCCCGCTCGGGGCTGTTGGTGCCCGGGGCAGCCGAGTGGCCGTCCCCCAGGACCAGGACAGCGGGGACCAGGCTGCGAGGGGCGTGTGGCCCGAAGCCCGCCCGGCCGCCGGAGGTCTTCACCGAGGTAGAGGCGAGCGGGGGCTGAGGTTTGGACTCGCTCCGTCACGGGGTGGTGGTGTGGGGGACTGAGGGCTAGGCCCCCGTGTCCCCCGGCTGGCCCCTGGGTCCCCAGAGCAGTGAGCGGGGACCATTTCTGTCAACGCTGCCGTCGCAGGGCTTGTCACCCTCCCCCCAGGGTAGTCCTCCGAGCCGTGGCGGGAGGCCTGGAGCTGCCCCGGGGCGCTTCCCCACACCTGGATTTCTTCCTGTGCTGCCGCCTTCCGCTTTATCTGCTCTGGGAAGCTGAGCCCGTGTGTGTGAATGGGGAGGCACCAGATGGCCCTTTCTTTCTCCGGATGCCACTCGCCTGTGGGAGGGCTGGGCCCCCCCCCCCCCCCCCCCGCCTGCCGGCCCCTCCTGGCTGCGCCCACCAGGGTGTCGGGCTGGCAGCCCCCCCCCGCCCCCGTCGGGTGCTGCAGAGGGCCAGACCGTAGCCACTGCCAGCCTTGTCCCTGCCCCTGTCTGTAGGGACCCATGCTCTGCCCAGGGCCACCCAGGGCCACGGTTGGCAAGAGGGGAAACCAAGGCTGGGTGGGTTGCGGGGGGTGTGAGCCCAGAACAGACGGCAGAGGCAGTGTCTGCGAGGTCTGTGGCCACCCCCACCCCGCCCAACTGCACTCACAAGTCTTGACAAGACCCGCCTCAGGGCTTGGGGGGCAGGGGGATGCTCCTGGGCCAGTGGGCTGGGGTGCTGGGCTGCCCTGTTTGGGGCTGCTGCTCTGGGGACCCCGGGGCGAGGTGGGAGGTGGAACGGGGCGCCGCGGGGTGCTGGGCCTCCCACTTCTTTTTCTTCACCTCCTTTCTCATCCTCTCATGCTGCTTTTCTCACCCCCCGCCCCGGGGTCCCTACCCTCATCCAGCACCTGCCTGGTTTGACCCGCCCCCTCGTCCCCCATACCCTCTGGTCCCCCTTGTCCCCCGTCCCCTCATCCCCTTGTCCACCCCATCACCTTCCATCCTCCTTGTCCCCTACCCCCCAACCCTCCATACCCGTCATGCCCTTTGTCCTCCCACCCCATCCTCCTGCCCCTACCCCCTTGTCCCCCCATTCTGACATCCCTCTATCCCCCTTGTTCCTCTGCCGACTTGTCCCTGTCCCCCTGCCTCCATCCCCCTCATCCCCCTCCCTCCCATCCCCTGTCCCCCAGTGCCCGGTCCCCTTGTCCTCCCCCCTCCCCCACTCTCATCCCCCCCCACCCCCGGTCCGCCCCGCCCCCGCCCACCCCGGCGGAGTTGGTGGCTCTGCCAGCCCTGCAGACTGTTTGGAATAGTTTAAATGCTTTGACACTCGGGCCGTCCTGGATGGCAGAGCGGCGGCTGACTGGGTAATTCGCATGCAGAGCTGCACCATAAATCTGGGCGCTCAGTTGCCGTGGCACCGCGGAGCGCTCCGCGTACAGTACAGTATTTCTGCCATCTTTGTTTGCATTGCGGTGAGTCATCAAAGTCTGTCTTGTACCAACACCCGGAGCGTGCATTCCTGTGGCACCAGCACTCCACTGTTTTGAAAGCCGGGGCTGGAGCTGGCATTTACTGGGCTCCCAAATCAAAGGCGGCATTCATTCCGGAGAGCCGCCCGAGTGTCCGTCTGCATCCGGCCTCTGCATTTAGATGCTGTGCGCTGCCCCGGGAGCCGGGCTGGGTGCAGCTGAGCTGCGGCCGCCGAGCCCAGCGCCCAGACTCCCTGCCCTGCTCCCTCCTCCCTCCTCCTCCTCCTCCTCCTCCTCCTCCTCCTCTCCCGGCTCCGCGTGCCCTCCCCACCCCAAGGGCTCCCGCTCCGTTTGCTGCATTCCCGGAGCAGCTGGCGAGCCTGCCCCTGCCAGGCTGAGCGGGCAGTGCCGGGCCCCCGGCGGCTGCCGCCCAAGGTAGGTCTCCCCCGCGGGCCGGTGCCATGGCCGGCCGGCAACTTCTCCGCGGCGGGGGCACTGCGGGCCCTCCCCCAGCAGCCACCCATCTGCCCAACTCCTGTCGCCGGGGTCCGGGCGCTCCGCCCTCCCTCCCCTGGCCCCTGGCGCCTCTGCGGCCGCCTGCACTTTCCTCCCGCGGGACAGAGCGGCCCTTTGTGCGGGCCGCCGCTGTGCGGAGTTGGGCCGGCGCCTCCTCCCCCCTGCCGGCCGTCCCCAGCCCCCCCCGCCCGTGAATCGGGCATCAGATCAACCTCCCGGAGCCCTGTCCCCAGCCCCTGGGGCACCCGGCGAGCCCTTGCCGGTCCCTCCCCGGGTCTCCCCCCCCACCCCTTTAGTCACCTGGGCTGGGACCGAGCCAGCAGGGATTGGCCGGCGTGGGGAGCTGGGGGACTGGGAGCGCGGGCAGGTGGGGCTGCGCCAGGCTCCCCAGTGGTGGTCCAGCTGTGGTGCGTCCCTGGCGGTGCCGGTGGCCTGGGGAGCGGGTCCCGGGGGAGGGGCGGTGGCGGGCGCGCCTGACTTCTAGCTTCGGCTCACTTCCCTGGGCGCCCCACCCTGGCCCTCCTCGCAGTGGGGCGAGGGGCCAGCTTCTCTAGCCGGTGGAGCGGGACCCCCCTGAGGGCCCTCTGCGGGGCAGCTCCGAGGGAGATAAACCAGAAACCGAAGACCCCCTCGCAGGACCCGCTGGCTTTGGGCTCCAGCCCCCCCCAGGGGAAGGGCTGTGTGGGGCCCTTTGCTGTGAACTTCTTCCTGGGGAGAAGAGCTTGCAGAGGGGCCCGCCACCCTCACCCCTCCCAGCCCCCGAGGCTGGCTGTGCCCTGTTCCGTGTTCTGTCCTCCGTCCTTCCCGTCCTCTCTGTCCTCCCGGAGTGCAGGCCTCCGTTTCTGTCCCTGACTTCTACTAAGACGGGGCGTTCCTGCCCCAGGGCTCTAGCGCTGTCCTGGGGGCTCCTGGGGGTGGGCTCTGGGAGATGCACAAGGTGTTGGGGGCATCCCCCCCCCCGCTGGAATGTGGCTGTGCAGCTCTGAGTCCCGAGGGGTGCTGGCCCAACCAGGGTCCCGCCGTGAGGAGCTCTGAGGAGCTCGGGCCCCAGGACCTCCCCTGGGCCGTCCGTCCACTGGGGACGGCCCTGCTGGAGGGCCCGGGGCGGGCGAGGAGGAGGGGCGGGGGGGGGGTCGTGGGCTTGCTGGGGTGAGCCCTGGCCGTCCAGCAGCCTGACCCGGGTGTCCCTGCGTCCTGTCTCCCTGCAGATGTGCCCCCCTCGGGCGCTCCCGCGCTGACTGTGAGGCGAGCCCTCCAGCGCCTGCCCACCATGTCGCAGATGCTGCACATCGAGATCCCCAACTTCGGGAACACCGTGCTCGGCTGCCTCAACGAGCAGCGCCTGCTGGGCCTCTACTGTGATGTGTCCATCGTGGTCAAAGGCCAGGCTTTCAAGGCCCACCGGGCCGTCCTGGCCGCCAGCAGCCTCTACTTCCGGGACCTGTTCAGCGGCAACAGCAAGAGCGCCTTCGAGCTGCCGGGCACCGTGCCGCCCGCCTGCTTCCAGCAGATCCTGTCCTTCTGCTACACGGGCAGGCTGACCATGGCGGCCAGCGAGCAGCTCGTGGTCATGTACACGGCCGGGTTCCTGCAGATCCAGCACATCGTGGAGCGCGGCACGGACCTCATGTTCAAGGTGAGCTCGCCCCACTGCGACTCGCAGACCGCCATGATCGAGGACGCCAGCTCGGAGCCCCAGAGCCCCTGCACCCAGCCGCAGCCGGCCGCCCCCCCCCCCCCCCCCCACCGTCGGGTCCCCCTCCGTGCCCATCCCGCTGCTGACCCGCGTGAAGCACGAAGCCACGGAGCTGCCGCCGGCCGCTGGCCCGGGCCTGGCCCCCAAGCGCCCGCTGGAGACGGGGCCCCGGGACGGCACGACAGTGGTGGCAGGTGCCACAGCGGCGGGCGCAGCCCCGCTCAAGCTGCCCCGGGTGTCCTACTACGGGGTGCCCAGCCTGGCCACCCTCATCCCCAGCATCCAGCAGGTGCCCTACCCCCAGGGAGAGCGGACCAGCCCGGGGGGCCAGCAGCCTGCCCACCACCGACAGCCCCACCTCTTACCACAACGAGGAGGACGAGGAGGAGGACGAGGCCTATGACGCAATGGCGGAGGAGCAGTTCGGCCAGATGTACATCAAGGCCACCGGCAGCTACGCAGGTAACGCGCGGCGGGGGCCCGGCCCGTGCCCCGACCGCCGCCGGCCAGTGGGGGCGGGTACTCCTCTGGGCCCTGCGCGGGCACCGACGTGGGGCTGACCTCTGGCCGTGAGTGCTCGGGGAGGCCGCTGTGCCAGGGGAGTGCGAGGGACAGTCCCCAGCCGAGGCT
Source organism: Eira barbara (assembly GCA_020311275.1). NCBI lineage: Eukaryota > Metazoa > Chordata > Mammalia > Carnivora > Mustelidae > Eira > Eira barbara. Next base: position 1,571,143 of record JAHRIG010000040.1, read on the forward strand.
GAGGACAGGACACCTGACGTTGGGTGAAACCTCCCCCCGGAAGCCGCAGCCTGGGCCTCATGAGAGGACAGTGAGGACCTCAGTGGCCCAAGGGCTCGTGGGGTACCGTGCGACCCACCTGCTCAAGGCCTTAGTGACCCAGTGGGGCCCCGTCTGCCTGACCTTTGACCTTAGCCCTTCCCTGGGACTCGGGAAGGTCAGAGACTCCCCTGTATCCGGCTTGTGTGCTGCTGCCTCCCGGAGTCCAGCACCAAGGGACAGGCTGGAAAGTGCTTGTTGAACTGAGTGAGCGGCCCCCCAAGGTATTTGTGGGGGGGGGTCCCCCACTGGGGGCCTGTGTACCGGGGATGCCCTGACTGGACGTGGCATTACATACTACGTCCCGGTTCCTGGAGACTGTTTGGGGTCTGCTGGGCAGAGGGTCCGGGAGTTGGGGCCCCGGATCGGGTGTCCACCTGCCTTCCGTGTTCCCCGAAAACTGGCTGTGTGCCTGGGCCCGCTGCCTGCTCATTTGCATGCAGGGCCTGTGCCCAATGGATCGGCTCTGGACACGTGGTGCTGGCGGGAAGTGACGTCCCAGAGCTGCGGCCCCGAGGCACAGTGTGCTGACTTCCCTCCCCTCTGTTGCCCTGTGTCCTGGTGCCCTGATGGGACAGATGCTGCCCCCCACCCCCATCTACTCCACGTCCAGCCTGGAACCGGCCAATCTGACCTGCTGGGAACCTTAGGACAGCTTCTCCCCAAGAGCAGCCGAGGACGGGGTGGTCTGGCCAAGGTGGCGCCTTCTCAGCGCTGTGGGGAGCAGGGAGTCTCTGCTGGGGGCACCTGCCTGCCTCCTCGGGGCCGTGGGTGGACAGTTTTTCCATAGGACTAGTGACTTCGTTTGAATGCACGTGGTGGTAGTTAAGTGGCTTCCACAGGACAGGAGTGCAAAGACCACGTTGATCTGGGCGTGGTTCTTCCTTGGGGCGACAGAGGGAGGGGTTGGTGTCCCGGTACCAGGATACTGGCTCTGGGCTCGGGCCTTGGGGGGGGCCTCTGGGAACCTGTCCCACGTGTAGTTCCCTCTGCCCACTGCTAACAGCCACCCTGGGGGCCGGGGAAGGGCAGTGTAGAGCCCCAGACTCAGCCGAAGGGAGCCAGAATCTGCCAAGGGTCCAGGGGCAGGGACTATCCACTAGTGGCCCATCGTGGGACATCATGGATCCAGGAGAGGGCCTCAGTCTCCAGATGTCTCCCTCCAGTGTGGCCATGGGCCTTGGCCAGAGTGGGGTGCTAAGGGAGAGGGCGAGGTGTTGGGACTGCGGAAATGAGTCCGGGGCCTTCTCAGCTGGACTTTAGCGGCCTGCCCCTGTGCTTGGGTTTTCCAAGGAGCCATGGAATGGTGGCCATGGGAAGGGCAGGCTGGGGGTTGGAGGCCAAGCTGCCCTGGACTGCTCTGCCTTGACCGTGACCTGGCTTTCCCACCAGCATCCCCCTGAAACCTCTCCCCAAGACAAGATGCCGGGGACACAGGCCTGGCCCAGGGCTGTGTACCTGCGGGGGTCACTCATCCATCAGAGCCCCTTGCCGCCTTCTCCCTGGGGGTGTTGGAGGCAGGATGGGAAACGGGAGAGGACAACAGGCCTCGGCGGGCAGTGCCTGGGGCCGGCCTAGGGTGCTACAGTCTGGGTTTTCTCCTCGGTGAGACCATAAGTGGGGCAGTGGGGGGAGTGCGATTTCTTGGTTAAAATCTAGGTTATTGGCAGTGACGTCGCTGGCATCGCCGGGCACCGGGTGAGCTGGGAAGAGGGTGGTGGGGGAGGGGGCCGTGGGGGCAAGCAGGCAGCGAGAGGGGCCTGCCCTCAGAGGCTGCCTGCCCGCGCCCCAGGCTCCCTCTGCGCGCCGGCTTGGTCGGGTTGGGGGACATCCTCACAGCCCCTTGGGCAGCTGGGCAGCCACTGCCCTCAGTCTGGCACCCGGACTTGGGTTGGGCAGCCCGTTGAGCCGGTGGCATCGGGATGTTCCAAGGCGCACCCTGCCACATATGGACACGCGGGACCCTCTTCCCAGCCCATTTCCCTACCCGTCCAGGGAGAGCTGGGCCCGGGCGACCTCCCAGGGTCTCTGGGCCGGCATCGTCTGTGCAGGAAGGTGTGGGAGCCCACAGGAGTGCCCCCCCATGTCCACCCTCCGCCTTGTCAAGACCAGCCTCTGTGTCCTGGGCCTCTTGCTCTGGAAATGAAGGAATTAAACATGACAGATGAAGTTAGGGGACCGTCCCCCAGTGGTCCCGCTGTGTTCCCACAGGGCCTGCGTCCCCTGTGTCTCTTGGGCTCCTCGTCCATCGGGCAGAGACGCCACAGCTGACTTACCTAGTCCCGAAGGACACTGGGGTTGTTCTGACTTGTTCCCCTTAGGACTGAGTGACCAGGAGGGTGCTGAGCAGGGGCAGGGGGCATCGGTAGGGCGGGTCAGGCTCCCTCCCGTCTCTCCACAGCCCCTGGCTTGGAGCAGGGTCTCCTGGGGGCCTAGGAAGCCCCTGCCCCAGCTTTGAGCCAGGGCAGTGAGTGGAGGAGGCCCGCCCTCTCTAGGCGGTGGGGGTTGGTGGTGGGGCACGGAGGTGCTGGGTCTGCTCCCACCAGCCACCCTTGCCACGCTCCTTGGGCACATGTGTACCCACGGGCCGTGAGCAATGGTGGCCCAGACGGAGAGAAACAGCGAACAGGACCTTGAACAAGTATTTAATCTTGGCTGGGGGTCACCCTGAGGCAGGATGGGCGGGAGTGACGCTCAGGGGTGGGGAGAGTGAGCCAACCAAGGGTGCCCCGGGAGGGGGTCCCTCTGCCACCTCTGCAGGTGGGGTGGCTCTGACCGGAGGGGCCACTTTCTGCACCACTGCCCCCTCCCCCCCACCCCGTCAGGGCTCCCGTGGCACCTTCTGCCATAGGCTCAGCCCCTCCTCCTGCGCCTGCGGGTGTCAGAGACAAAGGCCGCGAGCCAGGCGCTTCCACTGGGCCCTGCTCGCTCCCGGGAGGGACTCCCGTGGGCCACCGTCCTAGGCGCACAGCGGTCCCACCGCCTTTGCTTCTGCTCCCCCGGGGACTACCTGTGTGCCCGACCCTGGACATGGGATGGAGTCCTACCTGCGGCACACGTCTGTTCCCGGTTCCGCCTGCCGGGAGCCGCAGCTGCAGGTGAGCCCTGGGACTCCGGAAGGACAGAGAGTGTGTGCTGTGTCCTGGACCAGGCCCCGCCCGGCGCCATCCATGAGGCTGGTTCCGTGCCATCCCCGAGGGATGCCATCCCGTGGCTGTCCATCCCTGCACCCCGGCCCCCTGCCTGTCGGGGCCGCACCCACCTGTAGCCCTGCTTCCGGCCTGGGGGTCTCGCGGAGAAGGGGAAGGCAAGGTTTGCTCTGCGCATCCCAACCCCAAGCTGCCCTCCCTGCTTCCCAGCCTGGGTCAGGGCGTCCACACTGCTGGAGCTCAGCCCCAAGGCTGGGGGGGCCTGGGGAGGAGCGGGGCTTTTTGTCCCTGGTCTGGAGAGGGTGGGGCCCAAGCTGGGGTGGGGCGGGGGTTCCCTCCCTGTGAAGGCGTGCTCCAGCCCGGCAGGGTCTCGGCTCTGTACTCCAGCTGCAGTCTGGGGCTCGTCCCTGAGAGCCTCCGGCGGTGGCCTCTGTGGTTCCCTGGTCCTCAGCATCTCCTGTCTCGGGGACAGGACAGAGCCCGTCATATGTCACTTGTAACTCTCCAGCCCGAGGACCCCGGGGTTTCCTCCTCTGTCTGTTGCCGGGGTCTCACTCTACCTCCGTGCAGTGGGTGTGAAAGGCGCCTGTCCATGTCTTGGCTGTGGCGACAGAGCGTGGTCACTGCCCGCCCCGGCGGCCTCCCAGAGGCTCTCTGTCTGTCTGGACGTGCCGGCCTACTCTAGAATGTCAGGGGAAGCATCGTGCACTAGGCACTCCCGCTTCTGTCTGGGCAGAGTGTGTGCGGGGCTCGTCTGTGCTGTGAGGGTCAGTCCTTGGTTCCCTCCCCAGTCTGGTGCTCAGTCAGCTGTACGCATACCCAGGCCGGTTCCGAGCATCATGGGTCTGGTGACTGGGAGCAGTCGGGTCTCGCGGTCACCGTGGCACAGGGTACGGACCTGGGCTTTGACCACGTGGGTCTGTAGCTCCTTCCACGCGGCCCGGGGTTTGGACTGCGGGTTCCTGCGGTCCCACCATCCGTCTTTTATCCGAGGCCCTCACGTCCACGGGGTCGGACATTTGATGGAGCTGCTTCAAGTCTGTCCTCGTGGCCCTGTTCCTGTTATCCTCCTGCCGACACCTCCTCACACCTGGGTGTGTTTTACGATTTTATTCATTATTTGAGAGAGAAAGAGAGCGGGTGCGTGAGAGGAGGCAGGGGAACAGAGGGAGAAGCGGACTCTGCACGGAGCACGGAGCCCGACATGGGGCTCGATCCCATGACCCTGAGATCATGACCTGAGCCAAAATCATAAGTTGGACACTCAAGCTCCCCTGCGGACACCCCGGCGCCCCTCTGCCGGCACCTTTCGGGTTGAATGTTTCCTTGGCCCCACTGTTGACACGCTCTGTGCCTCGGACGCCTCCCCTCGGCCGGTCCGCTTCCTCTGCAATGCCGCCCCTCCTGCCGCCGGGCGCTCCCGTCCCCTCTGGCCGGGCCTGCCGTGCAGCCGCGTGCTCCCTGTGCTCCCACGCAACGGCCTCCCCCTGCGCCGCTCTGCCCGCCGGAGACAGCCGACTCTCTGGGTTCGGTTTCTAGTCCGTTTTAAAATCTAAGTCCGGGGCCGCCTGGGTGGCTCAGTCTTGAGCGGGAGCCTCCGACTCTTGATCTCAGGGCTGGGAGTGTGTGCCCGGCGCTGGGCTGCGACTGCATCTGGACCCTGCTTAGAAATAGACAACAGGTAACACGTAATGATTGTGAGTAACCGACGTCCATCCTGCCGCTCGGTTCTCCCGTCTCACTGCCGCGGGTGGTCTTGTCGTGGCCTCTGTGCGCCAGAGCCCCTCCCCACGCCACGCTCGTCGGGTCCCCGGGGACCCCAGCTCCCCCGACTCTTGCCCTGCTGCTCTGCGTTCTCCTGGGGATGGCCCGGGGGGTCCGGACCGCATGGGTGTCCCGTGCGCCGTGTGAACATGTGGCCACAGCGGTCGGGCTGCTCCTTCACCGGTCATGGGGCGTTTCCGTGCCTCCTAGTCCCCAGTAGTGAGAGTGAGGCCGTGCGCACGCTCCTGCTCCCACGCTGGCGCGCGCTGGAGGCTCCCATCCCACGGCATAGGCCCCCGCGGTCAGGTGGCAGTCGCGTGGCAGGCATGCGTTTGACTGGGGGACGCTGTCCGGCTCTCGCGGGCCACGGTGCTGTGGGTCACGCTGCAGCCAGACGGGCCGCGCACGCGCCGGCGCTGGGCTCGCCGTGTTTTAAAGCCGCTGCTGCTGGGCCGCGATGGTGTCCCTGATGTTGGCTTCCTCCCACGTGTCCGCCGCCCTCGTACCGCCCGCCGCGGTGCCCTGACCCTCGGCCCTTCTTTCTGCTTGTTTGGCTCCCGGGCCCCAGCGGCAGTCGTGTGCTCCTCGTGGATTCGGGGGGGAGCCTCTGCTGGGTGCGTGAGTCACCGACATTTTCTCCTGGACTCCGTGTTTGTTCGTCCCCTTGACAGAGTCTCTGCTAAAACACATCCTCAGGGCGCCCGGGGGCTCCGTCGGTGAAGCGTCTGCCTTCGGCTCAGGTCGGGCTCCCGGGGTCCTGGGATCGAGCCCCCTGTCGGGCTCCCTGCTCCGTGGGGGACTGTTTCTCCCTCTGCCCCTCCCCCGCTTATGCTCCCTCTTTCTCGCTGTGTCTCTCAAATAAACAAAATCTTAAAAAAACACAAAACAGACATTTTTTAACGTCGATGAAATCAAGTCACTAATTACAGTTGACCCTGAGCAGTCGGCTTTGAACCGCTGGGACCCCTCCCGCGCGTGTGGACGGTCTGCGGCCGCCGCCGTGAGAGCGTGTTCGCGTCCCTGCGGTCTTCCTGGGCGGCACTTTCTGTCCCCCCGCTGACGCCACGGGAAGAGCACGTCGCGCGGGGGATCACGTTCGCTCACAGACCGTGCGCTGTCGTCAGGCTCGTGGTCGGCGGCGGCTGCTACGTTGTGGGGGGGCAGGTCAGAGTCACGCACGGGTTTTCCACGGCGTGGGGGCCCGCGCCGTCACCCTGTTCACGCATCGGCGGTGTTTCTCCACAGCTCGCGCCCGCGCTGTCTTCAGGTCGTTACTCTCAAGAGGGCAAAGGTTCTCCCCTCCGTTCCCGTCTGCATGTTCCGCGGCTTTGGGTTTTTCGTTTGGTCTGTGGGTCGTTCTGGGTTAATTTTTGCAGAAAATGTGAGGTTCTGTTTTCTCTTTCATGTGATGTCCAGTTTCTTTTCGAAGATATTTAAAATACGAAAAAAAGCCCAGGGCACCTGGGGTGCTCAGTGGGTTAAGCCTCTGCCTTCGGCTCAGGTCGTGATCCCGGGGGCCTGGGATCGAGCCCCGCGTGGGGCTCCCTGCTCGGCGGGGAGCCTGCTTCCCCTCTGCCTGCCGCTCCCCTGCTCGTGCTCCCTCTAATAATCTTTTTAAAAACATGAGAAGACCCGGTTGGTATTTACCCACGTATTTATTTTGTGTGGACGCGGGTTTCCGTCTGGTGCCGTTTTTCTTCCGCTTGAAGAGTTTCCTGTGACGTTTCTCATGGCGCTGACGCCAGACCCGCGGTGAGTTCCAGAAACTTGCGGGACGGTCTCAGAGGCGCCTCCGTCAGTCGGCCTCGCTGGCATGGGACGTGCGGGGGTGCCCCTTCCCCGGGCGCGGGTCTGTGCTGGCGTCCCCGGCTCGCACTCGCGCGTGGTGGACGCCGGCCTCCGGCTTTCCTCCCGGGAAACCGCAGGAAGTCGCCGTGTCTCCGCGGGCACCTGTCTTCGTGGCAGCTCCGTTTCGCTCCTGGTTCGGCTGCAAACGGCTCCCCTCCTTGGGCTCCTCTCGGCTCAACGGCGGCATCGCGGTTGGGTTCCGTCGCTGGGCTAAAGCCTCGGCCCCTCACACCGTCCTGCATCATTTCTTCACTGGTTTTTCTCCTCGTTGGGGCCACCTTTCCGGGTTGGTCCCGTGTCTACTCATTGTCGGTGGATCTGGGACTCGGTGCATGTCGCCGTGTGCGGCACCCGTGGCTCGTGTTTCCAGGCCTCTCGCGGTGGTGCCAAGTGGGACTCAGTAGTGGCCTGTGTGGTGGCTGCGGACCTGGTGGCTTGTGCCTGGAGCGTCCCCTCTCGTGGGGGGAGCTGCCTGTCCTCACTCTGCCTGTCCCGGGTGCGTTGCGGAGACGTCCCCGCCGGCCTCTGCCTTCCGCTCGGACACGAGAGGTTTATCCGCTTTTCCTTATGATCAGTCGGTTTTTGTGTTTTGTCTAAAGAAAGACCTTTCTCTCCACGTTGAGATATTGTGACTTTCCTCTGTGCTCCTTAAAAAAAAAAAAGCCAAAACTTTAGATTTGAAATCATTTTAAATGCGCAGAAACGTCCCCATATGTGCCGTCTGCTTGGACGCGCTTGTGGGTCGGAAGGTGCCGGGTACGCTCTGCCGCCCCTTCGTCTGCACCCGGAGAGGCTGTGGGGTCTCCAGCCCCCCGAGAGCATGTCGCCAGAGTCACGCCCCTCTGCCCCCCAGGTGAGCGCTCGTGACACACAAGGACAATGTCCACGGAAGCACTGCACTCCCGCCAGCTGTGAAGCAGGGCCCTCCGAGCCGCGGTCCACGGGGTGTCCCCGCGGTCCCCTCCACCCCCTGCGGCTGTTCTTGGGCCCCGGCTCGGGTCAGCGCGACTGTGGCCGTTCCCCGCCCTCCCCTTAGTCTGGGACGGTCTCTCGCCCCTTGTCCCTCAGGATGCTGGCCTCTCTCGGAGCACGGCCCAGCCACTGTGTGGAGCCCGTTTGGGTTTGGCGGGTCTTGTGACTGGGCTCGGGTTGTGCGTGTCAGCGGAGCTCCGCGGAGGCCACGCGGGTGCCTCCCGGTGTGGCCTTCGGGAGGCACCCGATGGCGTGTGCTCCTCGGCGGTGACAGGTGACCCCTGCCAGCAAAGCCGGGCTCTTCCCTTGGCGAGACGAAACCGTCACCCCCTCCCCGCCCCGCAGGTTCAGCGCGTGCCGAGATTGCTGCCGGCGGCCGCGGTCTGGCTCCTCAGCCCGGGGTTGGCTGGCCGGCGGTCCCCGCCACGGACGGCGTCCCCGTGTCCCCGCGCGTTCCTGCACTTGCACTTACTGCTAGCGTAGAGGGTGTTTACAGCACTTTTCACCCCGTCTCGTTCCGCGAATGTTCCAGGATCGACTCTTTCCTTTCGGGGGGGGCGGCACGTGCCGCCGTCCCCGCCGTCGGAGCTGGGATTCCTGGATTCAAAGCCACGTGGCCAGGCCAGGGTCTCCAAATCTGGTTCAGTCCCGGGGTCGTCCTGGCCTCCCCTTGCGCCGGTTCTCCTCCTAACAGCCGGGATTCGGACACAGGAAAGGCTTTGGTGTCTGCGGCACGTCCGGGATTGAGGTTTTAATGGGCCGCGACGGGGCCCAGCGCTGACCCTTACCCCGCCTGACTCCCCAGTGGGTCAGCCACGGGTCCACGGGAGACCACCTCCTCCCACGGCGTCGCTCCGCGAGCCCGCCTGGGCCATGCCCTCCCCTCCCCCCCCAAGTCCCCCCGCGCGTCCCCCCGCGTGTCTCCCCGTCCGTGGTTCTCTTCCTTATGATGGCCGGGCCTGCCTCCTCTTTGTGTCCTTACACACGCGCCTTTTAGAGTCGCGTTGTCCGACGGCACACAGGCTGTCTGCTGGGGCTGGCTGGGCTTTGCCATCGCCTCCCGCCAGGCCTGGGGCACGCCCAGGTCCCTGCGGTGCTCGCTGTTTCCCTCCACTTACGCCTTTTCTTGGGACTGTGGTGGTGGTCTCTGCCTGCCCGTTGTCAAATTATTTAATAGAAACTCATTTTTTGTTTGAATCTACATGGTATTTAAGTTTTCTCTTTCTCACTGGTTGTGAGTGTTACAGGAACAAATGAGGCTTATTATTTAAGGAAAAAATCTGGCCTGAGCTCACTTACGTATTCTGACCGCTGGCCTGTGGATTCTTCCAGACTCTCCGTGTGTGCAGCCCCGGCGTGTGCAGCCCCGGCGTCGGGCCGCCCCGGGGTTCTGCTGCTGCTCCTGACCGTGCGGCTTCCTCTCTGTCCTGCTGGACTGGCCCGGGCTTCCGGCTCGGCCGCCGCCTCTCCAAACGCGGGAGCAGCTTGCCATGGTTTGTCTTTAAGTGGGGTCTTTGCTCCAGGCGCTTGGGGTGCGCGTTGGGAGAGGAAGGACGTTCTTGTCCTAGGTGAAGAGTGTTTTCTTCTAATTTTTTTGTTGAGTGTTAAATTTTAACCAAAACTTTGTCTCTAAATATTGAAACGGTCACGTGGTTCCCATCTTCTCCTCTGCTACTTCTCTGAGCTATGGACTGGGGGGGGGGGGGGCCCTCTTGAATATTCAAATAAGACAGAACCAAAACCTCACACTCCTGGAATCCGCTCAGCCTCGTTGCCGTTGACGCTCGTGATTTGGCTTCCTGATCCCTTTGTTTTCTTTTTCCCTGTTTTGGGTGACTGCTGGGGGCGTGCGCCGCTGCCCGGGGTCCGACTCCTGGAAGGGGCATCGGGCGGAGAGGGCAAGTGCAGAGCCTGTGTCCGGCCGCTGGTGAATCGGGGCAGGGGGGCGCCCGCTCTGGTCGAGCCCGGCCGGGGCCGCGTCCTGAGCGCAGCCGACGCACATGCAGCCCCGACGGCCTCTTAACTTCGGAACTGTGCCGAGCCCTGTCCGGTAGGCTCCTGCCCCGCGTCCCGGACCCTGTTAATTTCTGCTCTTTCTCCTTTTCTTTCTCTCAAAGAAAGATTTGGGGATTTTGTTTCTCTATTTTACACCTTTATGTATGTTTTCACTTGAGTTCGCTTCCACTTTCTGGGTCCCACTGCCTCTTGTCCCCAGAGCTGAAGGCAGCCGTTTAGACGACCGGCTCCTCCGACTCTCCACCGTGTGCACGGAGGGCCGTGCGCTCCCTGGTCCGTGCGGCCGCCTTCCGGGTAGTGCGTTTCCCTTGTCGATGGCGCAGACCGCGTCCCCCGTGTCCCTGAGCTGACCCACGGGGTGGGCGGCCTGGGTGCGGCGCTCAGCTCCCGCACACGTGCCGGGCTTTCCGGTCACCTCTTCGCCCCCGGCCAGAGGGTGTTCAGAGCGGCTCTCTGCTCGGGCGGCCGTCGGCGGTCTGCCCCCGCGCCTCAGCCGCACGTGCCAAGAGCACGAGGGCGTTGTGCAGCCTGGTAAACCGTCCCGGCCGGGTGCGCTGCGCACGCTCTGTCGCGGTTGCTGTCCTCTCCCCGTTGAAGTGGCCGTCCTGCCGCTCCGGCGCGTCCTCCGACGCCCGGCCGGGAGGGTCAGCGCGCTCTCCGGCTGGCGTGGGCTGTCGGGGCGGAAGCCGCGGGTCCGCGTGTGGCTTCCAGCCTTTCCTTGTCCTTCGCAGACTTCCAGTTTCAAGTCCTTTTTAGCCCGGTCCGGTTACATTTTGTGTAATTACTGACAACTCCGGGTCTCCTGTCCCGTCTCACTGCTCCCGTCTGTTCCCACAGACGCCTGCGCTCCTCTGTTTTCCCTCTACCGGTCGGTCAGCCTGATTCTCTTTCTTTCCCCTTTTCCTCTCTTGTAAGTTCGTGCGCTGCTGTCTCCAGGGTTAGCGTTTCACGTCCATCCCGACGGACGCTTCTCCTTCAGGGACCCGCAAGGCCTCCTGACCGGGCTCTGTCTTCGTTCTGGGGACGTTTTCAGGGCCCCCAGCCCTTCTCGGCCGTGTCCCGAGCTGTGCTGACGCTTCCCCACACAGCGTCCCGGGGCTCTTTCCCTCTCTTCCCTCTCCGTCTTTGCTGGGGCCTCTCGGCCACGATGGCCTCCATGCACACTGCCCGCTTCCTGGGCTCCCGGGACACGGGGTCGTCCTCTCCCCCACGTTCAGTGTCACTTTGACTCTTTCTTGGGACTCTCCTACTTCCCTTCCCCTTCTCTGCCTCAGTCTGGATCGTCTTCCAGATCGAAAATCTTGTCACCTGCTCTGTTCCGTCTCCAGCACGGATCCCGTGTCCAGGGTCTGATTCTGGTTTTCCGGTGAAGTTCTCCGTCGCGTCCCCACACTCCCTGCCTGTGTGCAGAGCTCGTGTCCGGGACGGATCCCCAGGGGGTCTGATCTCGTGTCTTTTTGTAAATTGGGGTTTTGTTACTCTTTTCCCCATGTTCCTGGTAATTTCTTACTGAACGCCCGACCGTGTGTGAGAACGAACGTCCAGGAGCCCCCACTGGGGCTGCTCCAGAGAGGGTCTGCTGGGCCCTCCCAGGTCTCGGCTGGAGCTGGCAGGATGCCCGGCGCCGTGACCCGTCCTGGGTCTCGGCTAAAGGCCTGTGGTCCCCAGAGCACTTCCTCCTGGCAGGCCCCAAGATCTGACGTCTGTTTATCTTGTATGTGGACACCGCATTCTTGATTTAACTTTTTCTTAGTTTCTTGGTGGTCATTTTTCTGAATCTCGTCCTCCACATGTGCTGCTTTGTGGTGAAAGGAAGTTGAAGGAAAGCCAGGAGGTCCCCCGGGCTGGGGCACCTCGAGTCTGCACGCTCCAGGCCCCGCGCCCCTGCTGCCCGGCCCCGTGGCCGCTGACCGCTCAGCTCAGGGTCCGACAGTTAAGCAACTTTTATGCAGCGTCTGGAGTCGATCATGTTGGGGGGGACACTCCATGGCCGGGCAGGCATCTCTGGGGAACTTTACAAGTCAAACACATTTATATATTTATTTATTTGACAGACAGAGATCAGTAGGCAGAGAGGCAGGCAGAGAGAGAGGGAGAAGCAGGCTTCCGCTGAGCAGGGAGCCCGATGTGGGGCTCGATCCCAGGACCCCGAGATCATGACCTGAGCCAGAGGCAGAGGCTTAACCCACTGAGCCACCCAGGCACACCTAAGCACATTTATTTTTGGGGTGTCTGGGGGGCTCCACCATTAAGCATCTGCCTTGAGCTCAGGTCAAGATCCTGGGGTCCCGGGATCGAGTCCCACATCGGGTTCCCTGCTCAGCGGAAGCCTGCTTCTCCCTCTCCCTCTCCCCCTGCTTGTGTTCCCCTCTCTTGCTGTATCTCTATGTCAAATAAATAAAGACTTAAAAAAAAATCAAGTCAAATAAACACATTTATTTTGGCATAGCTGATGTACGTCCATCATCGTGAACAGAGACCACCAGAGGGAAGGCTGTTCTCCCAGCCGTCCCTCTGCCTCTCGCTGTCTCCCGGAGGCCTGCGTCTCGTCTTTGTACAGAGTGTGCGCGCGCACTTTACCTAAACATGTTCCCCAGGCACAGAGCCCTGCTGGGTTTTCATGGTGACCACTGTCGCCTGGTGTTCTGGGCCGTGACCTGTCCGGTCATGTGCAGGGGACAGGGGACGGAGAGGTGGCTTGCATCTCGAGGCCGGCGCTGGACGAGCCCTGGGAGCAGACAGGGGTGGCGGGCAGGAGGAGTTTGGTCAGATGGGCAGTGACAGAGGCCCCCTGGCTTTGCTGGGACTCTGGGGGCTTCATGGGGTCTCCCGGGGCCAGACCTGGGTGCTGGACACAAGACTAGCAGAGCTTGTAGAGTCTGGGCCCAGGCAGCGGCTGCGGCAGGTTTGAGTTGGACGGGGAGCTGCCCAGAGGACATTTTGGGCATTCCGAGCTGGAACCAGAGGGGCGGGGGCTGCGACGGGAGGACACGGCTCGGGGCTGCACCGGTGCTGTCCGGGTGGAGCGGTCTCAGTCCTCCCCTGTGGCTGTCTGTGTCTGTGCCTTCCCGAGCACGGGGACCCAGAGGCCTGCTGCGTCCCTCTCTGTCTGTGCTCCCGGGGGCCCTGGGCAGCGGCGTCTGCACACACGTCGTCCCCACTCCCGGCCTCACATCTCTTCCCACTTGTGTTTATTTCTTCTGGGCCTTCCCAGCCGGACTTACTTGTGCCCAGCGTGTCGTGTCTGCTGGTTCTGAGATGCCCTGTGTCCTTGCCCTGGAGCATCCACAAGATGGGGTGATCTTGCCGTCGGTGGGGGACGTGGCTTCTCCACGCGTCTGTGATGACCCCCAGCGCCCCAGGCCCAGGTGCACCTTGGGGAACCACCGCTCCCGGGGTGCTGACGTGGTCGTGTCCTGGGGTACTGCTGCCGGTCTCGGGGTGGCCCTTTCAGAGCTGCGGGTCTGGTTGGTACAGAGCGGGGAGGCCGCCTGGGGCTGAGCAGGGACAGGGCAGGCGGGCGTGGGGGCGGTGTGGCGCGTGTTCACTGTGCAGAGCAGCTCCGTCGGCCTCCACGCGGCTGCCGTCGGTCCCCCGGCCCCACGCTGTCCCCTGCAGTCACCGGTCAGTTATCTCTCCCCAGAGTCCTGTGTTTGGGACCCGGTCCCACACACCGGATGTGTGACCGTGGGAGGCCGGCCCCTTCCGTCCCACTGGCGAGTTTGAGGCTCCCCTGCGCGGTGCCGCGGTCTTCCCGACGTCCATGTGGCGGTGACCCGCTCTGCGGGCGCTCGGCTGTGTCCGCCTGCCGCCGCAGGGCCCGGGCTGTCTCCAGCCTGGGCATTGGTGAGCGGAGCGTGGTGAGCCCCCTTGCTGGGGGTCTGTGCGGACTGTGTCCATGTCTCGTTTCTCCCGGGTGAGTGCCTCGGGTGGGACCGCCGGCTCCCAGGAAGCTGTGCACCTGTGTCCCCGCGTGCGCGCCCGCCGGCCGGGGCCCCGTGCCCAGCTGTTCCGCACCCTCGCGCCGCCCGGCACGCCCGGGGTTCGCGAGCTGCGCTGCTCCGTACGCGTGAAGTGGGGTCTCTGTGTGGTTTATGTGCTGCTTTCCAACGGCGGATGACGTGGAGCATCTTTTCATGTGCTAATTGGCCATCTGGACCATCTCTGGCCGAGTGTCTGTTCAGATCTTTTGCCCATTTTAAAAACCAAACCATCCGTCTTCTTGCTATTGAGTTTTGGGAGTTCGCGCTGGATTTTCGGGGCAAGTCCTGGGTCACGTGTGGTCCGCGGACCGCTCCTTCTGGACTGGGGGGCGGGCTTGTCTGTGCCTCGTCCCCACACGGGAGGTTTTCGTCCTCATCTGGTCAGTTTTAACCCATTGATTCTTCTGTGGGTTGTGTCTGAGCTTTTAGCCGAACCCAAGATCACAGAGATTTTCTTCCAAAAGGTTTACGCTTTTGTGTCGTACATTAGGTCCATGACCCGTTTTTACTCTTTTTTGGGTAAGATGTGAGGTTTAGATCGAGGGTAGTTTTGTGGTTTCCTTTTGCGATTTGCCCACATATAACCCGTTCCAGGGCACCCCGTGTCGGAGCAGCTGTCCCTTCCCCTGCGGCGGTGAGTGACCCTTTGTCACAAGTGAGCCGAGTGTGTTTGTGCAGGTCTGACTCGGGCCTGTGGACAGGGGTGTCCCTTGCTTGCCCTCATGAACCTCGCAGGCTTGGTTATAGTCACTATAGTCGTGAGAAGTGGACGGTGTGATTTAGCATTTTTCTTTCCATTTGGTCGTAAGTTGTATTTTCCCATATAATTGCGGACGAGGGTTCCCTTTTCTTCCTCTGCCATTTTAACAAATGGCGCACGCTCTCATAGGGTGGCAGTCCCCTTCTCTGTCCCCCCCACCTGCCTGCCCAGCCTCAGTGGCGCTCCGTCCTCTGCAGGCGGCCACTGGCCCTGGTGGGGGCTCCCCACGCCATCCCTGAGGTGCACCTGGGGACGGGAACAGAGTCGGCCCTGGGGCCCCGCAGGCTGGGGGGTCCGTGTGCTCTGCTTGGGGAGAGGGCCCGGCACATTTTCTAGATTCCCAGTCAGGGAGCCACGGGAGGGGAGGAAGTGCCGGAGAGGAAGCTGGGGAGCCTGCCGGGGTCCCTCCAGGCCCGCCTCGCCCACTCTGCCCTCTGTCGGTACCCCCTCCAGCCCCGTTGTACTGAGGTTCAGCTGACGGACGTCACCGTGTGAATCGCAGGGTGAGGGCCCACGTCCCCACGGTCACTGTTCGTCTCTCGAGAGTGGCTCTGTTGCACCAGGACGTACACACTGGGGTTTCCCATCCCGCTGGTGTCCGGCGCGCCGTCCAGGGCCCGCGGGCACACTCGCGCTGCTCTGCTGCCGTCCCCTCGTCCGTCTCCAGGACTCTCCATCTTCCTGACCTGAACTCCGCCCCGTTACACACGGGTCTCCCCTCCTGCGGTCCGTCCCTGCGGGTCTGAGCCCTCTCGGGCCCACACAGTGGCAGAGTCTGGTGGGATCTGTCCTCTGCTGGACTCATCTCCTTCAGCACAATGTCCTCGAGGCCCCGTCCGTCCTTCCTTGGCTGGACTCTGCAGCGTCCCCGAGTCTGGGAGCACTTGGGGCCCTTCTCGGTGCCCAGAGTTCCCCGCAGGGTCCATCCTTGCATCTGGTCACAGCTCTCTCTGTCCAGTGGTCTGAGGGGCACTGTTGGCCTGTCCTTGGTCACTGTCCCCTTTGGCCCAGACCAGCTGCTACTCCAGATCCTTCTGTGCAGGCCCTTTCTACGGTGACTCACGTTTCCCACACTGAGCGATGACTCCCCTCGGTACAAATAGCTAATCACTCTTTCACGCACCTCTCTCCACATTCCACAGTGCCAAAATATTTGGAGCCCTCAGTCCTGGAAGCCGGTTAAAAACGGGGCCATTGATGGGGAAGGGGGTGGGGTGCCTCGATGGGGTCTGCGGGGCAGCCCGTGGGCTGCTGTGTCCCTGCCCACAGCCCACCGAGGGGCCTCCCAGCACGCCTGCCGGAATGCCCACGCGAAGGCCACGGGGATGCCCTAGGGGCCCCCCTGTCCCCTGTGCCCCCACGGCCCCCGCCTCCGTGCCCCCCGCACCCCCCGCGTGTCCCCTGCACCCCCCTCCCCCCGCACACTCCCCCAGGTCCGCCAGAACCTGGTCGCACGCTGCCCTCTCTTCTCCGCTCAGCTGTGGGCTGCTGCGGCGGGAGATCTGGGGCCCGGGGAAGGGGCGGGGAAGGACTCCAGAGCACCTCTCCAGATGAGCCACCGCTCGGGTTCGGTTCGGGTATTTTTAGCCGGCGCGGTATCCGGCGCTCGGCAGGGCAGAAATAGAAGAGGCTCTTTTGGATGTTCTGGATATGCCGCTCCCTGCTCTTGGGAGCCGGGCTGGGGGCTGGGGGCTGGGGGGCTGGGGGGCAGGCGTGCCGGCTGCAGACAACTTCTGCTGTTCAGAGAGACGCGGCAGGGCGCGCGGTGGATGGCGGGGTTTCTGCTGGCGAGCGCTCTGCATGTAAACGCCGCGGGCCGGCTGCGCTGCGCTGCGTCTGCATGTAGTCACAGCAGGCCGTGGGGGGACGGGGGCGGGTAATTATGTTTTAAAATATCCGGGTTGTTTTCCCTGTGCTCCCTGAGCCCCCGGGCGCTCCGGGTTTGGAAGAGTCTCTGGCGCTCTGGGCGGCTCCGTCCCGCCCGGTGCCCCGCACACACCTGCTGGGAGGTGCGTCCGGCCCCCAGAGCGGCCCAGCACCCTCTGACCCGTGTCCTGGTCCGGGCTGGATGGGCTGGAGCTGCAGGCCCCCCTCAGCTCTGGTCTCAGCCGCCTGCCCTCTCCGCAGAGGCCCACCCGCAGTGTCCACGATGCCAGCCCCCCCGGCGGCTGAGCGGTCCTCACCTCTCCCCTCCGGGAGCTTGAGGTTGCACCAGGCCTGGAGGCCTGGGGGTGGGGAGGGTCTGCCCAGAACCCTTCCTTGCCATCCTCCCTCCCAAAGCCCCTTTGCAGCAGCCCCCTTATGGCTTCCCCAGGTGATTGGCCGAGCCTGGCCCCTCCCGCCCTCAGTGCCCACAGGTGCTAATTCTTCCTATAAGCCCTAAGGGGGAGTGGGTCACAGTGAAGAGGGGAAAGCTGAGGGGACAGACTGGCCCAGCCTCAGTGGTAGCCGGGTACATCTGCCCTGGGCCTGCCTGATGGAGAGCAGGTTCCCACGGCCAGACCAGGCCTAGGGGCGGGGGTGGGCGGCGGCCACCTCCATGCCCACAGCCCGCTGCCCTCATGCTTCCCTGTCCCCTGCCCCACTGGGGCCACGCACGGGGCCTGTACTTCGTCCCACAGAGGGGCCGCTCTCCCTGGTCAGACCACGGGTCTGGCTCCCTCGCGCTGGCCACTCTCGTTCCTGCCTTGTCTGCAGGCTTCTGCCTGGGGGACACCTCGCGGGCAGTCCTCCCAGCTCGTTTCCAGGTCTGGAGGCGGGCGGCCTTCCTCTGTTCGCTCACTCCCTCTCGTCCTCCCCGCCGGGGTCAGGACCAGGTGGGCAGGGAGAGAGAATGGAGGGCGGGCACGGAGTGGGTCTGACCCGGACCTGGGCGGGAGGGAAGGGCGTTCTCCAGTCCCTGTCCTGGCGCAGCCCGAGCGCGCCCCTAACAGATCGGGTCTGTGTCCACAGTGCAAGAGAAGCCGGAGCCCGTGCCCCTGGAGAGCCGCTCCTGCGTCCTCATCCGCCGCGACCTCGTGGCCCTGCCCGCCAGCCTCATCAGCCAGATCGGGTACCGCTGCCACCCCAAGCTGTACTCCGAAGGGGACCCCGGCGAGAAGCTGGAGCTGGTGGCAGGTGAAGGGTCCCTCCCCGCCCATCTGTTGTATGCAAATGTCCTCTCCTCCTTTCTCCTCAGAGCTGTGAACAATGTGCTCATCACCAATCAGTCAAAAAACAGAAGATAGAACATCTTAAATTTCCTCTAATTTCCTTTTAGAAGAATGTGTCATTAAGAGGAGTTATTCAATTGAATTAATTTAGCATTTTAATTGAATCCCCTGGGCCGGCCGCACGCCTGATTGGCAGGGACTGCAATCACGATTGTGTTTTAATTTAGGTGGCAGATAAAACCAAATCGAGTTCGCACGCTGGTCCCCTCCCCCAGCCCCCAGAGTGTCCCCACCGGATGCAGCGCAGAGTCGGAAATGGAGTTTGATGAAAACAGACGGCACCCGTTGGGGCCGGGTGCCTTTGTCAGCAAGAACCCTCTTCCCGCACGGGGCCGTGTGGGGCCGCGTGGAGCCGCGCCCCTCCTGGCAGTTCTAAGGCTGTTTGCAGGGAACCGTCACCCATGCTGGGGGAGATGGAGCCATTTTCTGGGAGTGTCCTCCCGTGGTCACTGGGGGAGCCCCAGACGGGCCGGCCAGCACCCACGGGCACCATCCTTCCTCCTCGGTGCTGTTGCGCACCCACTGGGAGCCTCTGGGTTCCCCCAGTCCTTTTTGCCCCTCCCGACTGCCGTACCCGGGGCAGTGCTGTGGGGCTCTGCCCGACTGTCCCCTCTGCTGGGAGCCACGGTCCCAGGGGGCAGCAGTAGAGCAGGGCAGAGAGGGGTGGGGCACACCTGTCTGTCAGGGTTTGGGGTTGGGCCGGCGAGGGCTGACCCCCTTCCCTGGCCCGACCCACAGCTAGACATCGGGGAGCGGGCCCCCCCCGTACCCCAGCCCCTGGTACAGAGTCCCTTCAACAAGGGAGTGCCCAGCCGTGCGGCCAAGGTGACCTGCTCTGCTGTCGGCCTTGAGCCTCCGACAGGAGACGGCCTGACAGGGGCCTTCGCAGACACTCAGACAGCACAGACCCAACGCCCCGATGGTGGTCTCCATCCAGGGCCCCCCCCCGGGGCTAGAGCACCCCCGCATACCTCCCTTCCACCCTGCCCCACCCACTTCCCTCCCAAGGTTCAGTGTGGGGTCTGTGATGGCGGGTCCTCGGGGAAGTCCTGACGGGGACGGTGGGTGTCCTGAGGACCCCACGCACATGCCCTTGGTGTCTCCTTCTCCAGAGTCTGGGACACTGAGCGACACGTGCGTCCGCTCCTTTCCCCGCGAGCAGAGTCCGGCCCGACAGAGGCCGCCCCACGCTCTCGGGGGGCTCTGGCCTTGCCGCCACCGGGCCCTGCTGGGCGCCTGGGGCTTGCCAGGCTCTGCCGGATGAACAGGGCCGCGTCAGCTCGCTGAGCGCACCCCTGCCCGTGGCGGGCTGCACCCTACCCCCCGCATGTGCTGGGCCGCTGACCTCCCTGATCCCGCCTCCCCCCACTGCCTGAGGGGCTTTGGTTTTGGGGAAGGGACGGAGAGGCAAGGAGGCAGAGCGGGGGATGCCCCCGAGGCCGGAAGGGCCACCTGGGGACCTCGCTCGGGCATGTGACCGAGGGCACCTCCTGCAGGTGACAGGGCCTCGGCACAGTGAGGGACCCATAGAGCAATGTCCCCAGCCTGTGGGCTCCCAGGCCCCAAGGGGAGCGCTGCTGGCTGAAGTCGGGGCGGCCTGGCGCTGCCCCCTGCTTCCCAGCAGCCCCCGGCCCGGGCGCGCCTGCTTTGGCCCCCGCAGCCCCGGGAAGCTCGTGGGCCCGAGTCGTGGGTCACGGCCTCTCTGTCCGGCGGTCGCAGGCTCCGGGGTCTACATCACGCGCGGCCAGCTCATGAACTGCCACCTGTGTGCGGGCGTGAAGCACAAGGTCCTGCTGCGGCGGCTCCTCGCCACTTTCTTCGACAGGTGCGTCCCTGGGCGGCTGCGGGGGCCGCGCGGGCCTCTTGGCGACGCGCTCGCCGCGGCCTCGGGTCCACGGCCCCCCGCCGTGCTGATGTCCCACCACGGGTCGGGGACGCGCGAGGGAACACGCCCATTGGAGGAGGCCTGGCTGCCCCGGACGCCCCCTCCCCAAAAAATAGGAGCCACGTGTGCTTCGCGAGTGGGTCAGCGGAGCCCATCCCCGAGGGGCATCGCTTCCCTCCCGTCTCTCGGATAGTGGTGGGGTTAGGGTCACCTGACCCCCGAAGTCAGTAGCAGTGCAGGGGGGAGGCCGGGAGGGCAGGCCCCCCAGCTGGCGGCCTCACTTCCCTCCCCGCCCCTGCAGGAACACTTTGGCCAACAGCTGTGGCACGGGCATCCGCTCCTCCACGAGCGACCCCAGCCGCAAGCCTCTGGACAGCCGGGTTCTGAACGCTGTGAAACGTGAGTGCCCCGGGGCGCCCAGGGGGGCTGGGGGGGCTGCCGGTCCCCTGAGCTGGGGACCGTGGCTGCAGGAGGCGGCTTCTCCTGCAGGGCTTGGGGGCGGAGGGGGGAGAAAAAAGAGCAGCTCGCGGGAGCCAGGTCTCGAGGTGTTAACGTTCTTGGTGGGTTTCCAAGCGCGATGGATTCAGCTGCGTGCGGAACTATTTTAATATGTGAAATAGATCTAATTTTCCTTTTTGAACAAAACCCCTTATTTACATTTCGAGGTTATTTTGAGCCTTTGCCATCTGCTCGCCGGCTTCTGCCTCCCGCTCCTGGGCGCGGGGGTGGGGTGTCGTGGAGCCCGGTCCGTCTCCGCGGCTGACTGCTGCCCCCGGCCCAGCCCCCCGCCCCCAGGAAGCGCGGCCGCCCTGCTCGGGCCACCCTGGCCAGCCGCGGGCCCTCCCGCAGCAGTCAGCACGCGGAACGCTGTCTTACTTCCTTGCTTGGAACCCATGTCTCGTGAGACTGATTCTGTTCTAGAGCAGGGAGGGCCCTTTGTGATCGGTCGTGACAGTCCCAAAGCTGGCGGCTGGCCGGGCTCCGGGACAGGGCTATGCAGCAAAGCCGGCGCAAGGGGTTCGCCCCAGGGACCTGCGTCCCGCCCCCAGGCTGCTTGCAGAGCTGGGTCCTGGGGCTCCCGGGGCAGGGGACTCTTAGTAACGTTGGAGTGTGGGTACGGCCCCCTGGGTGCAGGACGGGTGTGGCCTGGCTCCCACCACACTCCTCGTCCAGGAAGAGCCTCTGTGAGCCCCCAAGAGGCCTGAGCCTCACAGTAGGTAGGTGCAAGGGCCACCTGACTTGGGGCCCTGCCCCGGTTGCCCTTCTGGCCAGAGCAAGGTCACTGAGCAGGCTTGTCTCAGCAGGCCCTGGGACCCAGGGTGGGTGGGACAGAGCAGGAAGGTGAGGCCCAGAGATGCCAGGGACCTGCCCAAGGCCACACAGCCAACCGGTGCTCAGGGAGGGCCCACGGTCTTGTGCTCTGATGCTGACTGTCCCTCTTCCCCCGGACATTCCGGCCCAAGGGAACAGGGCAGGGCCTCGAGGATCGAGTGGTGAGAAGGGTGACCACTGGTCTGCCAGCTGAGGCCAGGATGGACCCTGGGGCCAGCGGCCAGCAGGGTGGAGGCCCCCTTCCCCGCTGGCCCAGGAGGACGGCTGCAGCACACGAGCGCCCCGATCCCCGGGTCGCTGACACCGCCCCTCCCCACCCCCGTGTTTGCAGTGTACTGTCAGAACTTCGCCCCCAGCTTCAAGGAGAGCGAGATGAACGTCATCGCCGCGGACATGTGCACCAACGCCCGCCGGGTCCGCAAGCGCTGGCTGCCCAAGATCAAGTCTATGCTGCCCGAGGGCGTGGAGATGTACCGCACAGTCATGGGCTCCTCGGCGGCCGGTGTGCCCCTTGACCCCGACTTCCCGCCTGCTGCGGCACAGGTGTTCGAGCAGCGCATCTACGCGGAGCGGCGGGGGGGACGCGGCCACCATCGTGGCTCTGAGGACTGACGCCGTGAACGTCGACCTGAGCGCCGCCGCCAACCCCGGCTTCGACACGGCCGAGGAGGCGGACGGGTCTGGCTCGGTCATCCAGGAGGTGGCCGCGCCCGAGCCACCGCCCACCGCGGCCCCGAGCCCCCCGCAGCCCTTCGAGCAGGCGGGCGCGAGCTCCAGCCGGCCGCAGACGCCCGCGGCGCCCCGGAGACCGGAGGCGTCCTATGCGGGGACCTTGTAGAGGGGCCGCCGGGAGGCTCGCGGCCGGTACTAAAGCTGCTTGCATGCGTTACTAATACAAACAGATGTGATCAAGCCACTTACTACGGAACTGCTACTGTTGCCTGAAAAAAATGTGATTTTTATCCTGCTTGTATTTAAAGTTTATGAAGGAAACAAATGCATTCGTTATACTGTAAAGGGTTAGTCCGCTGGTGACCTAGTTGCGAGGAAGGTCCCAGGGCTCCTTTGATACCTGCAAGGTTCGTCTCCAGGCCGTGGGCCCCTGACCCCGCTCCGGGAGGGGCAAGAGCCTGCGGCCCCCGGTGCCCGGGAGCCGGATCGGGGGGGCCTGCGGCCTGGGGCCCGTCTCCCAACCCTCGCTGCTCACTCGGGGGACCCCACCCGCCCTTTGGGGCCAGGGGCCAGGGCTGGGCCCGCAGGGGCCAAACTCCTCCTTTTCCCTTCTTCCTGAGATTCGGGGGTCAGGCCTGCTGGGCCGGCCGCGTGCGTGGGGCACGCGAGCGCGTGTGTGAGTGTGCGTGTGTTTGAGCGTGTGCGGGGGCAGCGGTGTGAGCACAGCAGGGGGAGGGAGAGTTCCGTGCACCTCCATCCCCCCGCCCTGCGCCCGGGGGCCCTCCCGGCCCCCTCAGCTCCACGGCCTCTGGTGCCCCTGGGCCCCACGGGCGCAGCCGCTGTCCTGAGTGCCCGCCAGCTCTGCCCGGCTGCCCGCCGTCCTGTGGTGCAGCCCCGCCGCCCTCAGCCATGTTGGGATTACATTTGTTTGTTTGTTTTTGTCTTAATTCAGATCTAGTTCATGTATGGTTTGAAAACTTTCAGACCCAAGAGAGCAAAAAATTAGGGAGGATTTGGTGTCCCTGCCCTCAACCCTCTATGCCTGGGTCTGGGTCACCTGTGGACTGCACCCCGCCCTGCCCTGGCCCAGGTCCCAGGGAGACGCAGCAGGGATGTGTGACGAAGGAGGGGCTGGAGGCCCCGTGGCCAGGCTGGGCCTGAGCGGGTCCCTTATCGTGCTGCAGACCCTGGGCCCCGGGCGGGGGTGGCGGGCGGCAGGCGGGAGGAGCCCGGCAGCAGCAGGGCGGGCCATCCGGGACGTGGGGTTGGGGGGGCGCAGTGAGGAGGGGCCTGAGAGGAGACGTGGGCTGGTGAGGCTGGAAGGCTCACTTCCAAGTTCAGTTGCCGGTCTTTGGTGAGCGAAGGCGCGGGTTGTGTGCACACGGCCAGCGGTCGGGAGGCTTCCTCCTGAGTCCCAGGCGCCCCCCCCCCCCCCCCCCGCACCCCCCGGTGAGACCAGACGCCCTTCCGTTCCCGGATGAAGGGGTCTGTTGCCCCCCCTCCCCCAGCACGCTGCCTCCCCCGACCAGGTGCAGAGCAGGCCGGCAGCCCCTGTGCTCAGCCTCCCTGTGACCCACAAACCTGAACCTCCCCCAGCTGCGGGCCTGCCCTGCGGGGCTGCGGCACCCGTGTGCTCGGGTGCCCTCTGACCATGGCCCTGCGTGGAGAGGCTTCCGGGAGAACCAGGCTGGGTGTGGAGCCCCCAGGCCTCCTCCAGCCAGGCCACACATGGGCCTGCCCTCCAGAAAGATCTGAGGGCTCCCAGGAGGGAGTGGGGGCACCTCGGGCAGGCCCGTGGGAGCTTGTCTCAGCCCCTGCGCCCGAGAGCAGCGATGGTGGGGGGTCTGGGCCCGAAGGGGCCGCACTCCTGATGGGGATCCGAGCCAACCTCCTGGCCCAGAGGTGAGCCACACTGTCTCCGCCTCTTTCTCCCCTGACCTGGGCCCAGCCGGGCTTGGAGCTGCATGGGCCTGGGGCCCCAAGGCCACTCAGGACCTAGCCCTCCTGGAACTGGGAGGCCCAGCCCCCAGCATCCTCAGGCGGCCACTGGGGGTGCGGAGGGAGGACGGGAGGCTTGGCCCCCATCCCCTCTGCAGCTTCCCTTCCTGACCCCGATTGCACTTTAATTTGACCATCCCTGAGGACCCTGGGGAGACGCGGCTGGCCTGTCCTGGCCATCAGCAGAAGGGCTCGTGTGCTCGCTCTCCCTGTCCCCCCCCTGCTCCAGAGTGGGAGCGGCCCCCGACCTGAGGCCGGGACACGAAGGGGTGCCCGTGGCCCGGTGACGGCGGCGGCGCCCACACAGAGAAGGCCTGACCGCTGTTCAGGCCAGCACAATGTCCTGCGACCTCTGTCCCTTAATCGTGTGTAACCGCCGTCTGTTCCGTTGTTCTGGGTAGGGAAGGCAGGAGCGATGCGTGAAACTTCAGTACTTCAATGTGAATGGGTCCTGAGCTCCCCCTGAGCCCCGGGCGGGCCAGGCCGAGCGTTTTGCACTAATGCGTCCCGCGGTGGACGTGGGTCCGGAGCGTCTGCGGACGGGCGTGGCTGATGATTGTATCTGCCGGGGCGCTCCCTCCGTGTCCAGAATGTTTCGCGGGGCGGGCGGCGGCGGGCCTGGGCTCGGAGGGGCCGTCCAGAGTGCCTTAGAATCTTCTGATCATTTCCCCAAGGAAAACCAGTTAAAACCGGACCCTCCCCTCCTCTGTTTACAAGACGACTAATTCCTGTCCTGTGAGTGTGATCCCGACTCACCCAGACCCTGTAGAGCGAGAGACAAACCACTCAGTATTTATGACGCGTCTGCACCTGACCCCCCAGCTTGACTAGTAGCAATACACATACACTACGTAGACTAACACAGAGCTGAGTTAGACCCGCGCCTTCCTGAGGAGGAGAGAAGGGACTGGACCCCGTCGGGGCGGCCGTGGCGGGCGGCCGGCTGGACCCCCACCCTCGCCCGCCCTCCCCGGCGGACGGGCTGTGCCGCAGGAGGCAGTGGGACGGAGTGCAAAGGTCCAGAAGCAGGGACGGGGAGATGGGACGGGATACCGTGAGCTGGCGGGGCCGCCCGGCTGGCGCGCCTCGGTGCTTGAATTCTGTCTTGTGTTCTGTGCCGTGTCTGCCGTCACCCAGAGTTCTCTGTGGTCACTTAACTTCGCGTTGGATTCACGCGTCTTGCCTTGCCCCTGACTGTGGCCGTGGCTGTGGATGCGTGGCCGCGGGGAAAGACGGTCCTGGGAGCCCCCGGCTGCGGTCTGGTCTGTGGCGTCTGGTTCTGGGGCAGTTGTGTTTGGAGCTGGGAGGGGGGCAGGGGGTGGGGGCTGGGGGGGGACGGGGACTCTGGGGTGCCCGGCCCTGACTTCCCCTTGAAGGGCGGAAGGTTCTAGAATCAGCCCTGTGCCACCCCCGGCCACTTACTGCTTAGCTCCCCCTCTCGGGTTATTTTTATGGAAGTATCTTGATGCCAGTGGAAGGCCAATGGCCCATTAACCACCTGAAAACTGTGAGAAAACCTCTGTTTGCCTTTGCCAGCAGTAAATCCTAAACACAGAGCTGGGAGTCTAGAGCTGCTGTTTCAGAATGTTGCTGGTGCGTAAGTTCGTCCTTCTGTCAGCCAGGCCGCTCCGAGCGCGTCACCCGCCGCCGGCCGGAGAGCGTTAGGGCTTTGGTACAAGACGTTTCTAATGCGCCAAAAGGTTTTGGGTTTTGTTTGTTTGTTTGTTTTGTTTCTTTGGAAAAAAAAACATGCAAAGGAAAATTACGCAGAATCTAAAGCATTCGGATTGGACAACCTGCTTGAATTCTGATCAACTCCTTCGTTGTTAGCGTTTTGCACATGATTGTAATTTTTATGTCAAAAGAAGCCAAAACTTGCAATACTATTTTTAGCAGACAAAATAAAAAAGAACTAAGTATAAAATGTATAAATATTTTTGACTTGAACATTGGATGGCACTGGGTGCAAACAGACCGTTCATCCTCTGGACGGAGCGTTTGGGAAAAAGAACCTTTTTACAAAGACACGGTTCCTGTCCAGTCTGGGAGGGGTTAAGTCCTGCTGTAACTCACGACTGTTAAACAATAAATAAATGAAATCACTGTTCCTTGTGCCGTGGAGCAGGTTTGTTTTCCTAGAACCACCCCCCCGCCCCGTCCGCGCGCCCCCCCGCCCCCAGCGAGCAAGCCCGTCCACCCCCCTTCCCGCAGGTGCGTCCTCCCTCCTGCCGACCCCCGGGCCCCACCGCTCAGCAGAGTCAACGCTGTCGCCTTTGCTGCCGCACTAGTCACAGCCTACGAGACGTCCACCGGCCGCCAGGAAACCCAGGGCTTCCGCGGCGAGCCGAGCCCGAGCAGGACGTGAAAGTCCTTGCGAACAGAGGATGTGATCGTTACTTGTAAAGCGCTTTGTAAAATTCACATTTACAGAATAATAAAGTCAGTTCAAACCCAAGTGGCTTGCGCTTTGCTCCGTCAGTGGGACTGGGGGAGACATTGCAGAGCCAAGGAGAAAGCCGGCTGTTGGGCAGGGTGGCCTGGTGACTCAGGGCACCCCCAGGAGCCAGGATCACCAGGTGGGGGCAGGGGCCTGCCCAGGCTTACTGCCCAACAGGCGCACTCACCTCCCCTTCCCCCAGGGACATATCTTACATGGGAAGGGGGCTGGGTGGGCAGCATGCGGGGAGGGGGGTGTCACATGCCCGGGCAGGGCCTTGGGCTGGCCTGGGAGGGGCCCCTTTTCTTCGTATTGTCTGCAAACTGGGAGAGCCACTTCACCTGGCTCACCTGCCTGCCACCCGCCAGGTGTGAGGCTACCTGCTTCCGGTCCCCAGCCACCTCCTCCTGGGCCAGGTCTGCCCCACATGGACAGAGGGGGAATTGCAGATGAACGGCAGGTCTCCTGGCCTGACTGGGAGCCCCTGGCGCCACCGGGTCCCTGCCAGGCCAGCTCTGATCTGGAGTCCTCAGATTCAGGCCCGGCCGCTCCCTGCTCCTTTGTTTCTCTGCTGTGTCTGCAAGGACGTGTTTGCGCTAGGCCCCTCGCGTGTGCTTCCCGAAACACCCGGACACCTGCGAGGTGGGCTCCTGTCTTCCTTCTCTGCTGCACCGCTGGTCGCTGGCTGAGCTAAACCATGGGTGTATTTGCTCCCTTGTTTAGCAAGCTTGTCCCAGGGACAGGGTGCTTCGTGGTGACGTCCCCAGAATGGGGTCCCCTGTATCCACGGCCAGCACATCACACTCTCTAGCCGGGAATGCACAAGGAGCCTGGCCCTCACGGGGCTTCGGAGCTGGGTGTGCGTGTCCCCACCCTGCTGCCGAGCCCAGCTCTGGCCACGGGGACAGTGTGTCGCTTCGGTCTTGTTTCCACAGCCACCCCAACCCAGCTGACCAGTGTCATCTCGGGCCTGCGTCAGCCCCTTCCCACCCACACCTCCAAGCTGCTGGACAGGGTGGACTCCCCTGTCACCTCCCCGGGCTGGTAGAGACACCCGTCTCTGGGCCACAGGATGCCCGGCCTCCAAACGCCCGATCCAGGCGGCCTAGGGCCAGCTGAGGCCCACGTGGGACGGGAGTACGAGGAGGGTCTGGGCTTGGAACCCAGTTCTGCTGGGACCTGTGACATGGGGCCTCCTGGTGTTTCAGGAGGAGCGGCCGGGCACCTGTCGGCGATCCCCCCGCCGCTGCCCCTGTCCTTCAGCCGGCCTCCCTGCCCTCACAGTCTGGGCAGAGACTGGCTGAGGTGTCAGAAGCTCAGCCCCTCCGCTCAGCCCTTTGTCCCTCCTGGGAGGAGGGTGCGGCTCAGCAGGACCAGAGGCTCTGCCCGGGGAGCCCTTCGTCCCCAGCCTAAAGTGTCAGAGCCCCTGGGGTGGGGGTGATCCTGAGCCTGTGGAGGGAAGGCCTGCTGGTCCAAGCTGTGTGGAGGTCAGGGTGAGGGCCTGGCCGGTGCAGGGGGGCGGTGCAGGGGGAGAGCAGGGAGGAGGGGGGCGGGGGCTGGGAGCTCCCAGTCATCATTGACGAGCTTTGAGCGGCGTGTTCTTCACAACCCCACCGGGTGGGCACCGTCCGTCCCTGGAGGGAGACGGCGGGCCTGCACTAAGCACCCAGGGCCGTGCGGACAGTGGCCTCCACTGTTGCCCAGGAGGCTTGGGGCGGGTCAGTCTCAGCTCTGCGTCACGTCCGCTCTGTCAGGTGGCCCAGGAGGGCTGGGGCAAGAGGGTCTGCCGGGAAGTGGACACAGACACTTGCGCAGGGACCACTGGGGGATCTCTGTTGGGACAGAAAGGGGAACAGTGGGCCAGTGGGCAGTAGATTAGGGCCCTGGGCCGGGCAGGGAGGGATGGGGTGCTGAGATGCCCCCAGCTTGGAGACATTTTGGCTACCGCACACACAGGGGATGAGCACATGGGGGGTGAGCAGGAGGTGACAGTAGGGCTTTACAGAGGTCTGGCCGCCTGTGTGCCTGGTGGGGGGATGCGATGCCATTCCCCCCTGGGTGCTGCTTCTTGGGCTCCCCGAGAGTGTATGTGGCCAGGGTTGAGGGCCAGGGCTGGGGCCGGAGTAAGGTGCGGGTCGGGGCACCCCGGGTAGCCTCAGGGGAAATGCAGCCATGAGGGCAGGCTGGAAGGGACCTCTGGTCCGGGGCTGTTCTTCTGGCCCCCCATGACCCATCTCGAGGGGGCCTCCATCAGTCCAACGGAGGCTGTCCTGGGTGGGCCGGGGCTGTGAAGGCTGCTGTGATCCCAGGTCCCCACCCAGAGCTCCCTGGGCCCCCTTGCAGGGACTGGGCCTACGGAGAGAGGGTGTGGGGAGGGCAGAGGAGCCGAAGGGGGGCAACATTCTGGCCCAGGCAGCGACAGCACCAGGGGGACCTCCTCGGGTTCCCCCCCCCCCACAAACACAAGCCACCCCAGGGAGGTAGGTCTCACTGAGCAGAAGCTGCTCCCAGCCCCCACGGGACTCGTAATTGACTAACTGCTCCAGACAGACTGCAGAGCTGGGAGATGGATAGCGTTGCCTCAAGGGTGGGGGCGTGTGGAGGCCCTGATTTCCCAGAAAGGCAGCCTGCTTCTTCAGGGCTGGCCATCAGAGGCTGGGGAGACCAAGCCCTTGACCGGGGCCAGCCAGGCTGGGACAGAGCCCGTGCCCCAGGCTGGGTGCATGGCCCGGGGCCGGCCGGCTCCTGGCTCAGCTCCCCCTTTCCTGGAGGGGTGGGCTGGTGTGTGGCTGTAGGAGGGGTGCGCTGGTGTGCGGCTGTAGCCCAGCTCTATCAGTTAAGGACAGAAGCCACCCTGGCAAGGAGGCAGCCACGTGTGTCTCTCTTGCCTCCCTGTGGTGGGGCAGGTTCTGGCAAAGGGCTCCCCCAGCAGCACTGGGCACCCGTTCAGGAAGCAGCTCTCCCTGGTATGGGAGGTTCTGGGCGCCCCACGCTGGCAGCCCAGAGGGGCCCCACCTGCTTGTAAACCACCCCTCGGGGCGTCCAGCTCTGCGGCCCTCAACCTGCTCGGGCCCTCGGCCGGCCCTTCTGCAGCCGGGAAGGGGCAGAAGTTCACCCCCAGTGGCAGAGTGTTCAGATACAGGCCCTGGGCTGCCCCCAGGGACA
This sequence comes from Eira barbara, assembly GCA_020311275.1. Classification (NCBI taxonomy): domain Eukaryota; kingdom Metazoa; phylum Chordata; class Mammalia; order Carnivora; family Mustelidae; genus Eira; species Eira barbara. Next base: position 1,600,414 of record JAHRIG010000040.1, read on the forward strand.
GTCTCGGCGGCAGGGGTGGGGAAGGTGACCTCCGGGGCCCCGGAGGTCCGGGTCTCCGCCCTGAGCTGCCTCCTGAGGCCTCTCCTTCCCCTGGGCACACGGAGGCCTGGACGCGGCTTGGGGCTGGAAGAGCATTTCCTGCCCGGAGGGAATTAGTAGCCCCGTGGAGCCTGAACCATCCCGGAATGAATACTCCCAGCCTCCCGGCCAGCTGGGACCCTGGTGGTTCAACTGTCCCGTCCCTTCATCTATCGGCCAGGCCCCTCTCTGGGCCCCCATCCTTGACGCCCCAGTGATGTGGCGCCGAAGGGACTCTCCAGGTTTGAGGTCCAGCTTAGGGCCACGGGCTGTGAGACGGGCACGCGTCTGCCCATCCCCGGACTGTGGCTTCGGTCTCTGCAGTGGGCCCCGCCCACAGTTCTCCCCAATCCCTCATGGGGAGGCCAGACTCTCCCCTGTGCCCTATGGCCTGCCGAAGCTGAGGCCTGCGGAGGGGCGGGGCCGTGGGACACAGCCCCACCCCGGGCCCATCCCCGCAGGCCGGGGTGGCCCTGAGGGCTGATGCCCAGGGCAGCGAGCTGCAGACCGGGGCAGGTGCTCCTGCAAGGCACCCGCGCCACACAGACGGGGGACCGGGGTCATATGGAGGGCGATTGGGGTGCAGAGCTTGGGGCGGAGAGGGATGGCCTTCGGGCCAAGATGGACTCCAGTCCTCAGGAAGGGGCTCTGGGCTTGGACTGGTGGCTTCTCTCCCTGCCCACAGAGTGGGGGTGAAAGGGAAGCTCTGCTCTTTGTCCCAGGACGGAGGACGCGGGGGCGAGGCAGTGGGGTGGGAGAGGCGGGGAGGGGAGGGATGGGAAGGGGAGGGAGGGGAGGGGAGGTAGGCAAAGCTGGACTCACCACCTGGAGGCTCTGCGGGGCTGGAAAGGGTCCCCCTGGACTCAGGGACCGGCTGCAGGGGTGTTGGCCTCTGTCTCCACACAGGCCCTGGGCAGCCACTGGGCTTTACGACCCCACACACCCCTTCCAGTGCCTCCCCGGGCCAGGCTCCGTGCGGACCCAGAGCCTGCCTAGGCTGGAGGACTGACTTGTGCCCTGGCTTCAGTCCTCATGGGGACTCCAGTCCCAGGGGACATGCCAGGAGGACGCGCACTGCCCAGTGCCAGTCCCAAGAGCATCTCCAGGACTGAGTGGGGGAGACCCTCCCGCAGGGGACCCTGGATGTGGGCTGGAAGGGAAACATCAGGCCACCGCAGCTGAGAGAGCAGGACTGGCAAGGCGGGCATGTCTGGGAGGGAAATCAGGACCTGATGCCAAAATGCTCGGAAAAGCCCGGCCTTAATCGGATGGGCTTTGCCGTAGACCCACCCCAAGTGGGAATACATCAGTGATTAGGCCTAAAAGCTTGGGCCATTTAGCTTTTATTCGATTGGCAGAGAGGCCCTCTGTGCCCTCTGCTTTTTGCCGTTTGATTATATGTCTGTGCTCAGAACACGGTCCTGGAGTGCAGGCCGGCTGCAGGACTCATTGGGATGGAAATCAGTTTGATTAGCTACAGTCCATTCCGTGAGGACGGAGGCTGTGACCCAGGCGGAAGCCAGCTCTGCAGACTTGGAACTTTCTGAGGACACACCTGTGTGGAGGGACCCGCGCAGGAGGAGCTGTGGCTGGACGGGGAGGGCGCGGGGCCCCTGGGAGCACCCAGGGATGGTGGTGTAGAGGGCTCCCTGCTGCTTTCTCCCTCCTTGGCCCTGGCGAGCTCTCAGCTCCCCTGGGCCTCAGTTTCCTCCCCATCAGATGGGATCTGGGGAGGAGTAGAGGGCAAGACAGCCATCCAGCAGGCCAAGGGAAGGGATCCAGGAGCCAGGAGACTCCCCGTCCCAAGCCCCAGGATGTCCCCACATGTCCTCTACCCATTCCCAATGTCCACGTTCATCCATGAACCCCAACCCCTGCAGACTGTGGGAGGAAGGTGCTCCATCCCCCCCAGGCCTGTCCCCCATCTTGTCCCCCCTTCCAGAGAGGTCCTGGAGTCAGACCCTAGCCACGCAGGTGCGTGGAGAAGCCCCCGTGTCCCTGAGTCCAGTGTCCAGGGTGGGCTGTCGGGGGGTTTCCCTGCAGAGCCTGCGGGCCCACAGGCGCCCACGGTGTGCTCGCTGGACACCCTGTGCGTCTCCAGGGTCCATGGCGCTCTCGGCAGCAGCTGAAGGCCAGGAAAGGTGTCCTGCTGGGGTGCCCCAGAGCGGGCACTGAAGGACGTCAGGGCAGAGGCCCAGCAGGAAGAAAGATGGGGTGCCCAGCCCTGGAGAGAGGGGTCTCCTGCGGCCTTGAATGCCAGGCCCACGACACCCCATCTCCTGGCAGACTCCCGGTCTGGTTCTGGGGTCGTGCTCCCCGAGACAGAGGCCCGGGCGGGCCTGCTGGGGCGGGGGTGGGGGGCGGCCCCCAGGAGCCGCAGCTGCGCCGGCGAGTCCCAGAGCCCCGCTTCTGCGCTGCTGAGTCACGTGCGCCCGGCGTCTGTATTTCGTGGAGCAGATGGTGGGCGCAGTAACACTTTAAATTAAGGATTCTAGAAGCACGTTAAATTTAGATTTAATAAGACAGTTATTGTATGGAAATTAAAAACCCATTGATTATTCTTTGATTATTGAGATCCAGGCACCTACGGCAGGAACAGGAATCAATCGCCGGAGCGCGTGAGGCGCCGAGGGAGCGGGGCGTGGGGGGCGGCTTCTCCGGCCCAGCCTGCCCCGCCCCCGGCCTGGGGTTCCCAGAGCCCAGTCCCTCCCGGCTGACCTGGAGCACAGGTGGAATCCCGGTTTCCTTCAGCCTGCGGGGACCTGGGGGAGGCGCGGGGAAAGCTGGGGCCCTCCTCGGCATGAGGACTTTGCACCGCAAGGGACACGGCCCAGGATGGGCCCCTGCGGACCGGGGTTGCCAGTTAGGAAATTGAAGCCGAGAGGAGAGGCCAGGGAGAAGCCCAGGCCCCCCGCCCTCCCCGTCTCTCTGCTCTCTCCTCCGCCCCAGTCCATCTCCCACCCCACACTGGAGTCCCCTCCCCCTCCTGGTGGCCTGTGGAGCCTCCTGGGGTTCTCCCCGCGATGCCCGCCATCCCTCCCGCACTCACTGAGACCCCGCTGCGCACTGAGGTCCCAGGCTGTCTGCGGGTGGCTGTCAGGGACATGCCCTCCCCGTCCGTGGGAGGCCAGTGGGCAGCGTGACGTCGGCCTCCATAGAGAGCAGGGCCAGGACAGGCTGGGAGGCAAGAGAGGTTGCCCTCTACCCCTCCCCAGGGGAGGCCGGTCAGCTCAGCCCACCTGGCAGCCCACCTGGGAGGACAGAGAGAGAAGAGACCCCCGGCAGGGGATCCAAGGCTCCTCCCCCCAGTCTCATCCAGGTGCCCACCACCCTATGGCCCAGAGGGTGGCCACCCTGACTGTCCACAGAGGTGGGGAGGAGAGAGTTTGGAGGGTTTGGACCCCAGCCTGGCACCAGAGCCCAGGCCAGGCTGCCAGGGGTGGACGAGGTGGGGAGGGGAGGCCCCCCCCAGCATCCCAGCCCCCAGGAGATGTGCCCTCTGCATCTGCGCCTTGCCTGCCTCCTCCCGGTGGGGATCTGCCCGTGGGCACTGCTCACTTCTTCTGTTTAACCAGCGAGGCTTCGGCTGGGAAGCTGTCGCCGGCAGTCTGCAAACATCCCTTCCCGCCTGCCAAGCGACACCAGCCGACAGCTTGGCTGGCAGTCGGCTCACACAGGCTGCCCGGCCTGGCACCCGGCTTCTTGCCCGTGGCCGGGGAGGGATGTCCCCTGCTGCGCTCCGGGTCTTGCAGCCCCGCGGCAGGGCTCTGGCCCCCACCTGTCCCCCAGCCTCATCCCTGGGGCAGCCTCGGCAGACCTGGGAGGATGGGGAACCCCGCGGCTGGGAGATGCCGTGGGAGGAATTACAGAACTCTGGGGAGACAGGAGGTGTGAGAAGAGATGAGAAGCTCTAGGAGGAGCAAGTGTCCCTGAGGTTTGGGGACAGGCCACCTCTTGAGGTCAGCCTTGTGCCAATGCCCAAGTCCCCTTCCTTCCTGAGACACTCGTGCTGATACCTGCCCTGGCTAGAGGGGCTCCTAGGCCCAGGACCTTCTCAGCGGAACGGGGCCCTTCGGAAAGGAGGTCTGCCCGGCGCCAACTGCGGGATGGGCCCTCTGTGGGCATGAGGGGCTGGCTCGGTCTCACCGGCGTCAGACTCTGGGGCATGTTGGCAGGGCAGCCTCTGTGGGGGACTGGAGCCCTGGCCCCACCACTCCCCCTCAACCTAGACTCCCCTGGCCGGAGGGAGAGGTTTGGGGCTGCCTGGAAGCCCCCCATTTGGTGCTTGGAACCCCCTAGCCTCCGACTGCTCCTAGGGCCCCAGGAGCGTCCACGCTGTCCACACTGTCCACGCTGTCCACGCTTAGCTTTCAGGAGCAGGTTGCATGATTCAAAATTAATAATCTTGCTGTCTCATGGCCTCATAATTAAGTGTCCGGTCATCTGATTATTGTCAGAGAGCTATTTGTCCTCCAGTAATAAGGACAGCCTGCCGAAGGTGGGGCCGGGAGGGGATCGAACCCCTCCGCCCGCCCCGCTCGCTCCTCTCGGGCTGGCGGACCCTCAGCCTCGGCTTTCTTCGCAGGCACCCCCGGGGCGCAGAGGTGCGCTAGATGGTCTCGCTGCATCTAGGGCTGCTGGGCAGAGGGGGCCAAGGAGTGCTGCAGGCTCCTGGACGCTGGGCTGGCCTCAGGCTCGGGGGCTGCGGGAGCGCGGTGCCCCCAGCACCCGTGTGTGGACGCGTGTGAACGCAGCTGAGGCTGGCTCTCCAGAGCCGGGGGCTTCGCGTAGGAGCCCTCACCCGAGCCTCAGTTTCTCCACCTCCTGTCTGCGGCGGCTGAGGGGAGAGACCGTTTCTGCCGCACGGTGGGTGGAGGGGCCGTGTGTAGACCACGGCCAGCGGCCGGCCCTGGGGTCTCTCCCCACCTGTGTCTGGGCCCCGGCCTCCAGAGACCTGCCAGCCAGGTCAGGGGAACAGAGTCGGAGGCCCCAGGGCCTCATGAGGCCTGCGCTCCGGTACCCAGCAGAAGGCAACCACAAAGTCCCCTACGGTGTTCCCCGGGGCCTCCGAGGAAGCAAGGCCCGGGGCGCTCAGCTCCCTAGACCGCCCCCTCGCCTCGGACAACGGGGCTGCTAATCCCACAGGTCCCCTAAGGGCCATGCCTCTCCATCCCTGTGGGGCTCTGAGGGACCTCCCGATGGGGGAGGAGCATCCCCTCGGGCTGATAGGCGAGTCCCCAGCGGCGGGAAGCACTGAAGCCTCTTGCACACCCTGAACCTGCCCTGGGAGGAAGGAGGGAGGGCCCCTGAGCCCGCGGGGGCCGCCCTGCACCTCGGGTCAGGAGCGTCCCCTCCGCCGGTCCCGTGCCCGCCTGTACAGCCCCAGACATAATCCGTATTCCTTTGAACATTTAAAAATTAGGGCCAGAATAAAAGGTTTTTTCGAGGGAGGAGAAAATGTGAAATAATGAGCTAGCGAAAGGCTTTTGGTCAAACATAATCTTCTAACAAGGATGGAGGCCACAGTCGCGGTTGTCGGCCGAGTTTCCTTCCAGGAGCAGTTAAACACGAACGTCTGAGCTCCTGCTGCACGTTTGAGCCCAGCAGGCCCCTGACGAGGGGGCACTAACCCGAGTGCCCTGGGCCAGCAGCGGTGGCCACTCCGGGGACGCTCGCCGGACCGCCCTGCCGAGCCGCGTCCAGCCCTGCAGGACCGTGTGGGGGACTCGGAAGTCAGGGCACAGAGCTGGGCTCAGGCTCACAGCCGGCCCGGCCAGCCACGTTCCGATCCAGTCTGACCCTCTCTCTCCGCTTCTCCAGCACTCCGCTCCTCTCCCGGCCTCAGGCTCCCCACGAGGAGCGACTGCCAGGCGTCTCCTGCCCTTACTGGTGGCCGGCATTGGCCGGGCAGAAGACGCCGCTGCAACCACAGCCCTGGGGGTCGGGGGAGAGGCTGCAGGGGGCTGTCTCCAGCCCTGGCCACGCCTTGCCAGCCCCCTCCACCCCCTGCCCCGGGACCCCTCCTGCAGGCTCTCGGCTTGACTTTCCCTGGGTCGGGGGTCGGGGTGGGGGTGGGCAGTGGCAGGGGAGAAAGGGCAGGAATGACAGCCCGTGGTGAACGGTGGTGCCAGCGTCTCAGCTTGTGACACCTGGTGGGGGGCAGCTTTGAGGGGAGGGCCGTGGAGCCCAAGGGGACAGCCTGGGGCCTCACAGCCTGGGGACAGGAGACAGGCCCCACTCCCGGGTTTGTGGACCAGTTCTCTGGGCCTGGGAGAAAGGGACGCTCTCCCCAGCCCCCAGGCAAGCTCTGGAGTCACCTCCTCCTGCTTCTTCCTTGAATTGTCTGGTCCCAGAGGGCCAGGGTGAGAGGCTAGTGCCTTTCCTGCAACTCGACCCCTTATAGTACGAATCCCTGTGAAATGTCGGCGTTGAAGACTCTTGTAAAGGTCACCTCGGGCTGGGGGGTGCCCTACCTCCTCAGGAGGCCCCCCTGAGCCCCATCTCAGGAAGTCACCGTGGACCAGCCATCTGGGGCCAGCCTGGGATCCCCACTCCTGGTCCCACTGCCCATCCTGCTTCTCAGCCAGCGCCCCGGCTGCAGATGCTTTCTCCGTGTGAGAAAGGCAAGGCGCTTTGGCTCGACTCCTGGTCTCCTCCTCCAGGCCCTGCTGCCCCTGGCGGATGGGTGCACGTAGGGTTGGGACGGGACGGGCACCCTCCATCCTGCTTCGGCCCCTCCTCCCACCAGGGGCAGGTGGCGGGAGCAGAAGGGGTCCCGGGACCGCGGCCCCCACGTCATGCTGCCGGCCTCCACCAACGAGACTCACTCTGAGACAGATCTGCGAAGTCTCATACCTATAACTTTAAATTTAAAAAGCCATGTGCTGCTCTGGCTCCGCTGGCAGCTCCGCACGGCAGCCCCATAAAGATCATATTCAGTACAAGCCATTATGCACTGAGTTTACTCTATATACATTTCTAAATGGTTCGGCAAACAGCGGCCTACTTATGGGCAGGGAAGGAGGACTGGTTCATTTGGGGTAACAAATGATCCTTGATTTGATTTTAAATGCAGTGACAGCCAAATTTATTTCTTATTTAATCACTTCCCTGTGCTGTTGAGAACAGGGCAATATTAGACGCCACAGCGCAGAGCGGCTCTGCAAGCCGCCGGAAGAGGCGGCCCGTAGCTTCTGTGCTCGGGGCAGAGCGAGACCACGGAGCGCGGCGCGTAACCGGAGCGGGCATTTCTGTCCTTCAGCCGGCGGCTGGCGTCACTATTCCTCCTGCCTCCAATTCCTCAGTAATAAGAATACGGGCGACGTGATTCTCTCCGCATTACAGATAAAACATCTTGATTCTTTATTAAATATTTGTATTAATTTCAAGTACTACAAAGCGTCTGCGCCGATAAATCAGGCTCAGAGCAGGCGGTCCCCTCCGCTCACTCTCCAGGAAGCGGCCCCTTTCTGAGCGCGCGGCCTCGGAGAAGGTTTCCGTAGTCGCCGCCAGGCTCCCTCGGTCCCTGCTTTATGGCCGCGCGTCCGCGCCGCGATGGGCACGTGTTTGCTCCTCGAGGTCCAACGTTTCAGGCAATCGCTCCCCCGTCCCCAGTTTTGTGTTCTATCTAACCAGGAATTACTGCCCTGGTATCACGTCTGGGCACCAGCTGGGACATGCGACCCCTCTCTGCCACATCCGGGACCCTGGGAGCCACGGGGGCCGGGGCTGAGGGCAGGGGCAGCCCGGGTCCTCCCGTAGCTCGAGAGAAAGGAGGGTCCCTTGGCCCCCAGCCGCACCCCCACATCTTCCCTTCGCTCCTCTCTGATTCGATCGCTCCATGGGGCTTGGTCAAGGCCACTCTGGCGACAACACAATAGCGGGGACTTCTCTGGGTGGCCCTGGAGGGTGTCTACTCTTGGATGTGCGCGGGTCTCAACCTATCCCAGTTTGGAGGTGGCGTCTGTGAGGGGTGGGTGTCTGGGGCTGGGGCCCTGCAGACTCCAAGAGTCTCCTAGACTGGGGGTGTTCCAGCGGCCCCGGGGCTGTGCCTGGGGAGCCGACAGATGGTCCGTGGAGGGGATAGTGCGTGTGGTTCACTGCGACCACTAAGGACACTGCTACTCACAGTCTGTGCGCCCGAGATATGGCCACCGCCGGGCCCCCCTTCACGGTCCTCGCCGCCCCAACCCCTGCTTACCAACCCGATCTGTGCCCCTCACCTCTGGGCCCTTGGCAGGCTCGGGCTGGGGGCTCTCTAGTCTCCAACCCCTGAATCCTCCACCGACTCCACGATCAGGGACTGTGGAAGGCTCAGTCAGGTCCTGACTCTGCCAGGCATGTCTGGAGACCTCCGACAAGCCCCGGCCTCTACACCCACCTTCTGGCCTAGAAGGGCTGCTAGGGGTCCTAGTGAGAGTGGGTGAGCCTTGGGTCAGGAACCCTGTCCCTCGGTCCCCAGAAGGACGCCTGAGGTCCACCTTGACCAGATGATGCTGGAGGAGCAGTCTGGAAGGCTTCATGGAGGAGGAGCTCTGGAGCAGGCCACGTGTCCCGCATGAGCCAGGCCAGAGAAGGGACAAGCTTGGAGGGGGCAGGGCATGGGCAAGGCGTAGAGCAGGGAGATGGATGGTGGGGAGGAGCAGAGGCCAGAGTCCCCGAAAGCCAGGGAGGATGTGGACTCTGGCTCCCTGGGGACACTGTGCCGGAGGAGCACCCTCAGGACACCTAGGAAGCGGCGCCTGGAGATGGCCACACGCCAACGGGACTCAGCACGAAACCTTCAAAGCTGCAGGTGTGTCTTCAAGACAATCTCGGAGGTGGCGAAGGGGCAGAACGATTCTTGAACCCAGGTTAGGCCTGAGCCTGGGGCTGAGCGGCCCCAGAGGAAGGAGGGCTGACCGGAACCACTGCCCAGTCCCGCCCGGGGTTGGGGATCGGCCATGGGCAGGTGTAAGCCCCATGGGGCACTCGGCCCAGAGCAGGAGGGACACACCTCTTGGCTTCTGGGAGGCCAAGGCATCCTCGGGGTGGGGGGGCAGCCACGGACAGCGAGTGTCTGGGGCGAACTTCGCTGCCTCTGTAGAAAGTGCCTGCGTGGAGGAGGGAGGGTGGAGAGGGTTAGGGTTAGGGAACGCTGTGTTCCCACCACCTCCTGGGCAGGGACCTGATCTGAATGCAGTGTGTGCAGCTGCAGAGCCTCCCGACCGGGGGTGGGGTGGGGGGGTGGGGGGCCTCTGGGCCAGGCTGGGGAGGGAGGAGGAGGAGGGGACGGAGGTCGGGGAGGGGGAGAGGAGAGAAGTGGGGAGGGGTGGGGAGGGGGGAGATTTCCTGGGGAGGGGGAGGGGAAGGGAAGGGGATGGGAGGGGAGGGGGGCTGGGCCCTCCCAATGACCACCCCCATCTCAAGCCCCGTGACCATCCCAGGGAGACCCCATCCATGGCAGAGTTGGATGACTAAAGTGGGGACCCCTCCAAATCCTGCCACCTCCCTAACAGTCCGGGCCCTGCCGGGGGAGCGGGAGGTTGTGGGGAGCTGCCGCCGCCCCCTTCCGTGCCTCCCTGTGCTCTTCTCTTGGTGGGACTTGCTCCCCCGGGGCGGGGGTGAGCCCATGTGTGACAGGGCAGGTGGGCGCCCACTACCGCAGATGGGGACCAAGGTCCCCTGCACTCTGGACCCCTGTGCCCTCCTGAGTCCCCCTCACCCACCCCTGCAGTCTGGCTCTGTTGCCCTGCAGATGGGGGCCCAGGGTGCAGACAGGTGGAGGGGCGGGGGTGCGTGTCCTGCCTCTAGTCCCCTGCGGCTGTGTGACTGGGGGAGGTGGGGACTCACCATCCTTACCCCGAAAGCAGAATGCTCCTCGGGTGTCCTGGAACTGAGCAGGGCGTGGGTGGCCCAGGCCTCCCGGCCCTCCGCACAGGGGCGGGATGAAGAAGGGCCGACATTGTGTCCCTACCGGGTTCCACGTGGCCCCCAGTTGGGACAGACCGTTGCCACCTGGGCTGTGTGCCAGGTCCCCAGCTGGCTGACGAGAGGCCGGTGCGCTGAGCCTGCTGGTTCCTGACTCACTCACAGCTGGGCGTCCCTGGGTTGCTGCCTCCGTGGTCGGTCACCAAGGTCGGTGGCACACCAGCCCAGTGGGAGGAGGAGGGATTTGTGAGGCCCCTAGGGCCTCCCTCAACCCCTACAGGAATGGCCCCCAGAGGCAGCCAGCCTCCCCCTCCTCACCCTGGGGGCAGGCACCTGGGCTGGGCGCAGCCCCAGGACCCCCAAGGGTGGGAAAGCCACGGGGCAGCCCACAGAGTGCCGGGATCTGCAGGGAGGCTCCGGGTGACTACAGGCCACCTCCCCCACAAGCCTCAGTTTTCCAGAGGCCCTGATGGGAGTGCACGGGGGCCAGCGTTGTGACCCTCATGACCACCCTCCCCGGGGCTGCGGGGGTCAGTGTCACCCCCTCCACACCTCCTCCAAGCCCTGATCCCCTCCCCCCCGCGGTGACTGCAGAGTGAGGGCTCGTCCGCCCTCACAGCCTGTCCTTGGGCTGGAAACTGTGGGGCCTCTGTTCCGGATGCGATGCCTACGGGGCCAGGCCCAGGTGTCTGAGGTCTCAGCCGTTGACAGTTGGGGTGACCCAGGGCTCTCTCGGGGTGAACAGATATGTGGGAGAGGAGCCAGCAAGCCCCTGGCATTAGACCTCACGAGCAGAGGCCACGCATTGCTAAGAAGAAACTGATTTTGTTTTGTTCGCGTCCTGCTGACAGCGTCTTGCCTTGGCACCTCTAAGCGGCTTTTGATGGTTCTGGATTGGGGGATGTTGTAATAGGAGTTTTGAAATATTTCAGCCACCCCAGGGCACCGTGGGTCCTGCGGAGCGTGGGGGCCTGAACCCTGGGCCCTGGCTGGGCACCCTGCCCCGGGGTAAGGGGCAGGACTCTCCCCGTTGTGGCTCCCCCTGCCCACCCCCGCCCCACCGGTGGAGGCCCAGCCCCCATGGTAACGCCTGTGCTGAGCTGCGCCAGGCAGCCCGTGGACGTGATTGCGTTGGCCTCCGGGTGGGGGAAGGGAGTGGTCAGTGTTCAGAGGGCACAGAGGCTCAGTCTGGGAAGGTGGAGTGTCTCGGGGACGGAGGGAGGGGCGGCCGCGTGGCGGCGTGAGTGTGTCTGACGCCCCTGAGCTGTGTGCTCAAAAAACGCTAAGGTGGTAAATTTTATGTTTTATATTCTTTACCACAATTAAAAGATATATATTTACAAAAGTATCGGGGGGCCATGAACAGAGCACCACTGAGGGTATAAGGGACACAGAGGCCCCCCCAGGGGCCCAAAGTGGAACAGAGTGAGCAAAACAGGGTCCTGTTGGACTCTAAGCCAAGGTCATAAATCTCTGTGGGCCACGCTGGTCTGCAGAGTGGGCGGGGAGACGGGTCTCCGAGCAGACGCCCCTCGGGGCACACGGTACGCACCGGCATGGGTGGCCTCGGCAAGCCCTGTCCACCACGCCTCCACTGGCCGCCAAGGTCACCGAGGTCACTGTCTGGCCTATCACCCGATGGTGTGCACCTGACACGTGGGCTGAGAAGGGGCACCTCAGCTCTGGGGCCCCCCCCGAAACCGCCCCCCGAGTGCAGTCACAAAGGACACGTTGAACAAATCCCAGCTGAGGGCCATTCCACGAAATCCCGGTCCTGTGCTCCCCAGAGCCGTCAAGGTCATTGAAATGAGGAAAATCTGAACAACCGTCCAGGCCCAGAGCAGCCCCTACGACAGCGAAGGGACCCTGGGCAGGCGAGAGACTTCAGTAAAAACTCAGGCGCTTTGACAGAGCGCGCACTTTGATTAACTACAAAAGTGTATTCCTGGGGGTGCCTGGCGCTCTCAGGGAGCATGTGATGGGGGCCTGTGGGGGTCCCTCCAGCTCCAGACCCCAGGCCAGCTTGTGGGGCACATCTTAGCACCTGAGCCCCGGCTTCGGGCGGGATCGTGGGTCCTGGAAGAGGGGCGCCCGAGTTAGGACACGCGGGCTCGGGGAGGAGTCAGGTAGACAGAGGGATGGTGGCTGGCGCTCTGAGAGGGTGTGCAGAGGGAGAGTGGCTGGAATGACCACATCTTAACCCATCATAATGTGGACAGTTTTGTTATGAAAAAACACCAGAAAGCCATTAATGTAAATCATGAAATATTCAGCAAGGCAGTCACTTAAATGGCTCGTGTTCCCAGAATCAGAGCCGGGTGCTTCCTGCCTCGGGGGCATCCGGACATCAGCTCTCCTGTGCGTGTGCAGAGGTCATTATCTCAGAACTGGGAAGTGTTAGCTCATCGCTGAGGACGCCCGCCTCGGAGCGGGGGAAGGAGGTGCTTCCGAGGCCGCGGCCACCCTGCCCTGCGCCCCCAGAGGTGCTGTCCTCAGAGTGGGGTGGCCAGGGTGGGGCCCCCTCCACAGGTTTCTGGCAGCTGGGTCACCCGTGCGAGCCGTCCTCTGCACGACAGTCCTCCCTAAACACGCAGCCCAGCCCAGGTCATGCTGACAATTCGGAGAGCTGCCATGTCCCCCTGTTTGCACTTTGCTGGTCCCTCACAGGCCTTCCCTCCTTTCTTGGGACAGCAGGCCCCAGTCGCGCAGCTGGTGAGCGTCAGGGCGAGTGTTTGGATCAGATCCGTTTGGCTCCAGAATCATGGTCTCGACCATCATGCCTGCCCCTGGAAAACTCCCCACAAGATGAAACAAAGCGAAAGAACAGTGGGAGGAGAACAAGAGAAGGACGGACCCATCGGGGTAGCTGCCATCAAACGCAGAAGATGACAGTGTCGGCGAGGACGTGGAGACGGGGAGCCTTGCGTGCTTTGGGTGCAGGAGCAGAGTGGTGTGGCCACCATGGAAGAAAAGACGGGGGCGGGGGGGTGTCCTCTAAAAACTGAACATAGACCTGCCGTCTGACCCAGCAATCCCCCTTTGGGTATGTCCCCTGAAGAACGGAAAGCAGGTTTTAAGAAGGTGTTCGTGTTCCCATGTCCATAGCAGCTTCGTTCAAAGCAGCCAAAAGTAGATACAACCCAAGGGTCCAGTGATGGATGGACGGATGGATAAACAACGCAGTCCGTCCACACCACGGGACATGACTCAGCCTGAAAGAGGCAGGAATCCCGACACTGGCCACACCGCGGATGGACGAGGAGGACATGGTCCCCGGAGAGGTCTGCCCGGCACAGAGGGACCGATCTGAAGGAGCGACTCCCAGGAGGGCCCGGAGGAGCTGGACCACGGAGGCAGGGAGGGGGAGGGCGGGGGCTGGGGGCTGGAGTGGAGGGGATGGGTCAATGGTTAATGGGGATACGAGGCTCAGTCTGGAGAGATGAACGTCTTGTTCTAGGGATGGATGTGAATGTGCTTGACACTCCTGGACGTGCACTTGAAAACGGTTAAAACGGTCAGTGTCATGTCATATATATTCTACCACAATCACAAAGTTTAAAAGTGAGCACACGAGGACGGTGAGCAGTGTGGGTGGAGGGGCGGGACAGGCGTCCACGGGTAGCCCAGACGGGGCGACGCCCGCCGACGGGGCGGCCTGAGCCAGGGCAGTGTTTCAGCACCGCGGAGAGAGACACGGCCGCGCCCGCACCAGGGTCCCGGCTCCTCACTCTGGCAAAGCGGGCGGGGGTTTGGTAACATTTCCCAAGGACTTTGCATCTCAGGGCCTGCGGGGCTTCTCCAGCAAGGGTGCAGGGCGGTCCTGCCTGAGGCTGTGCACCTGAGGGCCACCCCAGCTGGGAAAGACTCTCAGGGGTCTGGGTCCCAACCCGTTCTGTACTTACTGGGCATGACCTCACGGAGCCTCCTGTCCATCTAGGGGCCTCTTGACTCTACCCACTGCCACGGGGGCTTCCTGGAACCAGGGCGCCCGTCTGAAGACAGGAAGGGTGCAGGGGAGGCCGGGACAAGGGACAGAGAAGGCCTGCCTGCTTCTCAGCTCCTGACACCAAGCTTGTCCCCTGGGGTGGCATGGCCCCAGCCCATGGGAGAGGCTTGTGTGCTGTTCTTGTCCCGGAGACAAGGGGTGTGGTATTGGCTTGTATCCCCCGGCTGGGACTGGAAACGGCACTCCTGGGTGAGTGGCTCTGCCCCCGAGCCCCTCCCCCACAGCGCCGATGGCGTCCCTGGGAAAAATCACAGCATGTCCCACAAATGCCATTTCAGCAAAAAGCACACAGCCTTCCGGAAAGGAAGCCTCTGGAGGCCCTGGCCACTCAACTTCTCTGTGACAAGATCCCAGGGACAGTTGAAGATGTCTGGTTACGGTAAGGCTGCTCTGGTCCCCATCAGTGGCTTTCAGCGGGGGTCGGTGATGCCTTCTGTGCACGCAGTGCTGCCTGCCTATCCGAGCACGCTTCGGCGCTGGGGAGGAGAAGCGTCCAGCCCCGTGAGATTTCCACTTTTTTTTTTTTTTAATAGTTTATTCCTTTTTTTAAAAAATATTTTATTTATTTATTTGACAGACAGAGATCACAAGTAGGCAGAGAGGCAGGCAGAGAGAGGAGGAAGCAGGCTTCCCGCTGAGCAGAGAGCCCAATGCGGGGCTCGATCCCAGGACCCTGAGATCATGACCTGAGCCAAAGGCAGAGGCTTAACCCACTGAGCCACCCAGGCGCCCCTAGATTTCCACTTTTTGCACCAACCCCATCCCTGGGGCCTGCGGGGTGGCACCTCAGTTGTCCACAGAGGGCACCGTGGGCTCCTGGAGGTCCAGACCCCGGGATGGACACACCTTCTGTAGCTCTGTTCTGGAAGAGAGAAACGTGGTGTGATGCTCCGAGAGGAGTTCTCGGGGCCGCACCTTGTCCGTGGGTGTTATTTCCAGAGTAAACCTGGAAATAATAATAAACCTGTGTCACGGCTCGCCTCCGTCTCCCAGGTGAGCAACCGAGGCCCAGAGCGACTCGCTCATTCATTCGTTCTTCACTCGTTCAAAGCAAACAAGAGGGGCGCCTGGCTCAGTGGGTTAAAGCCTCTGCCTTCGGCTCGGGTCGTGATCTCAGGGTCCTGGGATCGAGCCCTGTGTCGGGCTCTCTGCTCAGCAGGGAGCCTGCTTCCCCCGCCTCTTCTCTGCCTGCCTGTCTGCCTGCTTGTGGTCTCTGTCTGTCAAATAAATAAATAAAGTCTTAAAAAAAAAAAGACAACAAGAACATGGCCGCCTGCTCTCCCACAAGGGCTGCACTGGGGCTGGGGTCCAGGAACCAGAGACGTCTGCCGGTGAGGCAGGAGAGGCAGAAGTGAGGACGGGGAGACAGGAAGGCCTGAGCTCGGATCCAGGGGGACTCATGCCTGGTAGGGGCAGCCGGGGTGGGCTCTGCAGCAGAGGGAGGCTGGAATGGAGTCTCGGGAGTTGTGGGGGGGGTTCGGTACAGCTGGGGTGGGGGCTTTGTGGGTGCAGAGAGTGAGGAAACCCAGGCAGGTGGGGTGCAGGGCTGGGCCCCCTTGGCCGCCGACCTGAGACCAGGCTGAGGAGGTGACCCCCCCAGTCCACAGACGGCTGTGGTGGTGGCCCTTAGGGTCTGTCTGGCGACAGGCTGGGGGCAGGGAGGCCAGCGCTGAAGAGGGCACCGAGGCTTGGGGGAGGGCTGGGGTCCGAGGAGCTTCCCACCTACCAGCAGCCCATCTCTGAAAAGGAGTTCCTTCCCGTCTGAAGGGTCATGGAAGGGAGACATGGCATCGGATTTTCCACTTAAACACGTGTTTAGTGAGCTGCTGCGGGTTCCTGGGTGCTTGGAACGGCCCATAATTTCATCAAGTGGTAGAGATCACACTGAGAAGACGTTCCCGGGGACGCCGCCGGGAGGTAGGCCTCCTCAGTCTGCCTGGGGGTGCCATCGCTCCTGCTCCACGGAGATCGAAGATCCAAACGTCAGGGCCGTGGGTCCCGGTACTCTGTCTCCCCAGACCTGAGGCTGCAGAGAGAGGCTTAAGAACACCGGCTCTGGCATCGGCTAAGCCTGGCTCAAATCCTGGCTTGAGACCCCATTTCACAGGTGAGCAAAGGAGGCCCAGAGGGACTTAGCTAGGGTCACTCGGGGTCAGGATTTGAACTGGCCTCTGTCTAGCTCCTTGGCAAAGCTTCCCGCCTCCTCGGCTAGTGACACCATCGTGGCCAGGAGGATCTCAGGAGCCAAGGGTACACCTGCTTATAAACTGTGAAGTGCCCAGGGGAAGGGAAGGCGCTGCAGCCCACCTGCTGCTCAGGCAGCGATGCTCCCTGTGTCTGGACCTCGTGATGGGGAGGCCCGGAACCCCCACCCGGTCCCCTACGGGGCAGGGACTGGACCAGAAAGTCGCTGCCGTTTCATTATTTCAGGGCCTGGAATATTACTATTCACGACAGCTTGAAAATGAAATAATAAGTCTGTCCTTTTAAAAAGCAAATTGTGACCCTGGAATATTCATGAGCCGTGACTTCCCAGAACGGCAGCGTGGGGATTAGCATTCGGTTAAGTCAGCAGCCCAGGAATTTAGGGAAATGCACTTGTCACTCTGAGGAAACAGTGATTAATACTTTTCCTGTTTGCGGGGCCCCTAACGGGTGAATTTCTAATGTAATGATTAATTAACCTTGGGACCACTCCTATCTGCCGTCTCGCGAGGCTTCAGTCCTCGAGGGTGGGGTGCGCCCGGCTCGCACAGACCCAGCGGGGTGGGTGCCCGTGACCTCTTGGCTGGGGCTTGAGTAGGGTGTCCCCCAAGCCCGCGCCCCACCCAGACCTCAGCCTGGCTTCACTTGGCCACAGGGTCTTTGCGGATGTGATCGGTTAGGGATCTGGGGATGAGGTCACCCTGGATTTATGGAGGGCCCTGCATCCCGTGACAGGTGTCTTCTAGGAGGAGAGACAGGGGCATGGGGTGGAGAGGGGAATTTGGGACCCAGGGAGCAGGCCCAGGGAAGAGTGAGCAGCAAGCGTGGGGTGTTTCCGCGCGGAAGGACACCAACCGCAGGCCGGGGACAGACCCCCCCCCACAGGGGAGACCAGCCCTGCCCCCGCCTGCGGCCCCCAGAGCTGGATGAGAGTAGATTCTCGGTGCCGGAAGTCCCCTGCTTTGTGGGACACTCCCACACTCAGTGACCTGGGGGGGGTGGTGCCAGACGGAGGGCAGCGAAGTGTAGCACTGTCTCCCGGGAACCAGGAGCCCCCCGCAGACCTACGCAGCAGGTGCTGGGTGCGGGCTTTTGCGTGAACAGGTTAAATGACCAGATGCCTGCCCCTCCGGTCTCTGGGCCTGGGTCTCCCACCGTAGGGTGTTGGTGCAGAGCTGTGCTTTTCAAACTGGGATCCCCAGGGCACCCACAGGGGTGACGGGGTTGTTGCTTCTTGTTGGGTACCTGTTTCCCCCTCAACCACCTCCTCCTTCCTCTTGCCATCTGGAGGAGAGCTCTTAGGCATCCTTTACGGCCCGTCCCCATGACCCTCGAAGGGGGGTGCTTGCTGGGCCCAACAGGGCTCCCAGCAGGGGTGCTGAGAGGACTCCAGCTGGGTCCTGCCTGCGGGTCACCTGGGAGCCCGCGGGACTGCGGCTCGTCCCCGCCCTCTAGCGGTCGCCCAGAGACACCGCTGGGCAGCTGCTGTTGGAGGCTTTGGGTCCCCGCAGGGTGGGCTGCCCTGGGGGCCAGGAGCTCCAGGATGGACGCCTCTCTCAGCCGGACTTGGAGTCCCCTTAGCCGGGAGACCTTCTCCAGCCTTTATGGACTAGCCACTGTCTGCTGGGGGCCCAGGAGCTGAGTCCCGGCGAGAGTCAGAGGGTGTGGGGACACCACGGGGAGGGAGCTCATCCTCTTGGCACCACCCAGGGAAGCTCGGGCTCTTCCCGGGCACTCTCGATGCTGGGACAGGAGCCAAAGCTGGCTCTGCTGCATTCAGGGAAACCCTCGGCTCCTGCCGAAGCCCTGTTGGGTCCTGGGCCTGCCACGTTCAGACCAACCGGCCCTTGGTCCTGAGAGCGCCTCCCGGAGTGGGTGGCCACCTTACTCTGCTGTGCTGCTGCACTGCCGGTACCTGCAGGGGCACCCAGCATACAGCAGGTACTGAGCAGACACAGGTGGGAGTCGAGGCAGGCGCACCAGGCAGCTCTTGCAGGCAGAGGCTGTGACGAGTCAGGTGCACACTGTGCTTTAGGGACCAGCCTCTGTCGGGGGCGGGGGAGGCAGGGGTTTGACATGGCGAGAAGCTCAGCTGGCTGTGGCCAGGCTGGTGGGGGGC
The DNA here is from genome assembly GCA_020311275.1 of Eira barbara. NCBI lineage: Eukaryota > Metazoa > Chordata > Mammalia > Carnivora > Mustelidae > Eira > Eira barbara. Next base: position 1,618,731 of record JAHRIG010000040.1, read on the forward strand.
TCTAGGGCCCGGGAGAGGCTGGGTCTTTATACGCCACGGCTCAGCTGCTGCAGAAGCGGGAGCTATGACCCTGCAAAGCAGCAAAGGCAGCTGCTGACTGCTCCCCAAAGCTGGGGGGCCGTCCTCCCTCTGCATGTCCACGTGTCCTATCCTCACCTAGAAGAGGAAACAGCTCGGTGCCTTCAACTGCCTTCTGGCCCGGTCCCCTCGGACGCCCCGCACGTGCACCCCTGCACATGGAGAGCAGAGCTCAGCATCTTCCCACGCCACCTTCTCCTCCTCCCCTCGGGGGACGGCACCGCTGTGCACCTTGTCACCACGCTGGAGGCGCTCACGGCACCCTGGATTTTGCTCTCGCCTCCCCCTGCTCTTCTCCATCAGAACTATTCCCACACTGGGCCGTGTCTCCTGCCCACATGCCACTATCTTGGTTCAGGCCCTTTGCATCACCCTCTGGAAGGGTGCAGGAGCTTCCTGGCTTTCTGCTGCGTCCAGGCTGGCTCCTGTCCTCCTCCCTACCACCATCAGAGACCCCACCACCGACACGCAGCTCCCACGGCCTCCGGTGAGGTCCACGTGCTGTACTGTGGCTTCCTGTGTCCTCGCCCACCGGGAGCCTCCAGCCTCCCTCCCCCCCCTGCCAGTCTCCCAGCCGTGCCAACACTGCCCCCTCTCCCCCCACGCCACCGCTCCCTCCGTCTCCACTTCTCATCCTCAGCCCTCCTATGTCACTGGGTCCCGTAGGCACCCCTGGTGCCCCCTCCTCTCTGGCTCTGCTTGCTCGGGCATCCTTCTGTCCCATAAGACCATGTCTTATGTCTTCCTAGGGCAGAATTCCCGTCTCCGGCCTTAATCATGCCTGGGTGCGCGGTGACTAGCGGAGGGTCTGACTCATGGAAGAATTACTGAACACACTCTGCACAGAGGAGATTCGGGCATGGTCAGGATGATTCTAGGGGGGAGTGAGGGCAGCTTGGGGACAGTAAGTGGCCGAATGGGACAGACGCTGGGACCACCTTCCCATCTCGACCGCCAGCCTCCTAGAGCAGGAGCCGTATTCGTCTCTGCGCGGTAAAGGAGTTTTGGATGAATGAAAGGACCAAGTGGTGGCAGATCAGTCACCTGGTCTCGGTCTGGCCCGAAGGGCCCCTTCCACGTCTGTCATCCTCCCAGGAAGTGCGTGCAGAGTCTCCCGGTCAGGGGCCACAGCTGTCGGCTAGCGCTCTGCCCCCTGAGCCGAGGTTCGAGGTTCGGGTGAGGCCGGGGACCCGCCTTCCTAACCAGTTCCCAAGTGCCGCTGCCGCTGGGCTGGAGACCGACTTGGGGACGTCGCTCCAGAGCCTGCGGTCAGCAGCGGTCAGGGGCGCAACCAATGCTCCCGCAGGCGCCTCGTCAAGCGGTAGAAGCAGCAGCGGAGGTCACCCGGGCTGTTACTTCAAGACGTGAGCAATGTGGGCCCGGGGCAGACGCGCCACCCACTGAGCACCCCGGCCTGACCCTCCGCTGCGTGCGCGCGCGCCCCCCCCCCCCCCCCGACCTGACCCTCCCCTGCGTGCACGCGCTCCCCCCCCCCCGCCTGACCCTCCCCTGCGTGCGCGCGCTCCCCCCGGCCTGACCCTCCGCTGCGTGCGCGCTCCCCCCGGCCTGACCCTCCGCTGCGTGCGCGCTCCCCCCGGCCTGACCCTCCCCTGCGTGCGCTCGCTCCACCCCGGCCTGACGCTCCCCTGCGTGCGCGCGCTCCACCCCGGCCTGACCCTCCCCTGCGTGCGCGCGCTCCCCCGGCCTGACGCTCCCCTGCGTGCGCGCGCTCCGCCCCGCCCTGACCCTCCCCTGCGTGCGCGCGCTCTGTCTGATAAATAAAATCCTTTAAGACGATGTCGTCTGTGTAAAGACAGTGCGGAGCGTCTTTCACTGCTCTTCCCTCCGCAGTCCTGGGGACCGGCTGTGCACCCTACACCGAGAGCCCATCTCAGAACGGACCACCGGACTCAAGGGTCGCGCGGGCCACGGCCGGAAGCGACAAAGCGCAGGCCACGGCGAGAGGGAGACCTAGCAGCCGCAGAACGACAGCTCCCGGCATGCCCCGGGACGTACTTCCGGCGCGGGGGGGGGGCGGGCGCGCCGAGTCCGCGGGAGAACCACATCTCCCGGCATGCTCCGGGCGCGCGCTGTGACGCACTTCCGTCGCGGCGCAGCCAGCGCGCCCCCGGCGGCCCGGCGGCGGGAGCGAGGCGACCGCTGGGCCCGCGGCAAGTGACGGGCGGCCGGCCGAGGGGAGCCGGGGCGGGGCGGCGGCGGCCAGCGAGCGGGCGCGCGGGCGGCCTGGCCCCGCCCCGGTGACCTTCACGGCCCGGGCGGCGGGCGCAGGCCGGGCGGCGGCGGCGGCGCGATGTTCGTGCAGGAGGAGAAGATCTTCGCGGGCAAGGTGCTGCGGCTGCACATCTGCGCGTCCGACGGCGCCGAGTGGCTGGAGGAGGCGACCGAGGACACGGCGGTGGAGAAGCTCAAGGAGCGCTGCCTCAAGCACGTAAGGCCGCCGCGGCCCCGGGCCTGCCCCCGCCCCCCGGCCCCCGGCCCCCGCCTGGCCGCCCCCTCCCCGCCGCCCTCCGGACGCGCTCCCGCCCGGCGCTCCCGTTGGACTCCCGCGGCAGCCCGAGGAGCTGGGGGCAGGCGGGAAACTGAGGCAGGGGACGCGACGTCGCCGCGCCCGGCAGGCCCTCCTGGTTTCCCGGCAGCTGGGCTTGCTTGCCCTTGGGGTGAGGCCCCGGGAGCGGGGAGCAGTGCCCGGGGAAGGAGGGGCGCGCCGTGGAGACGTCCCCTCCCTTCCCTGCGGGCCGGCCTGTGGGCCAGCGCCCGGCTCTGGCCGCTCGTGCGGCCGAACCGGCGGGGGCCCGGCTACCCCTGAGCCCTGCTTGCCCGAGGCCTTTACACTGACTCGTGGGCAGGGCCCGGGGCAGGGCCGGGGCGCTGGGAGACGCGGTGTTCACGGCTCAGTCGCCGACGCGCTCCTGGCCCGGCGGGCTCCTCGGGTTGCTCACGTCTGGAACGAGTCCTGGGCGGCTTTCCCTCTGCGCGCCTCCCCTCCGCCGCCGCCCGCCTGCCCGGCTCTGGCCGTCCGGGAAACGGCGCTGGGCAGGACGGAGCGCTGTCAGCGGAGCTCAGCCGTTCCGTGCGATGGCCCGTGCGGAGCGGCCTGCCCACCGCCGCCGAGCTCTGGGTTGTCCGAGTAACCGCTCCGGAGGCACTTTTGAGTACCTGTGCGGCTGCCCTGTAACTGTCCAGGGCAGGCGAGGGAGCGCTCTGGTTACCAGTGAGCCCTCTTCGGGAACATGCTGGACGTCGGTGACTCTCCCCAAGGAGGAGGGGGCTCTGGGCTGGCGCGCGGGCGGGCAGGCCGTCCTTTCTTCTGTCGGGTGCTTTCGCCGTGAACCCCAGGACAGCACTCAGCCAGCAGGCTGGGGGCTCCCGGGCCGTCCAGGCTGTGAGGTCCAGGCTGTGAGAGCCGGCACCGTGCTTGTGTAGCGCTGCGCGTTTTAACAACAGCCTCCCGGAGATGCCGTGTCCCCTCCCCGGCAGCCCTCCAAAGACAGCAGCTCCCTGAGGGCTGGGCCTGTGTTCTCGGGTCCAGGGCCAGGCTCCCAGTGCTCCCCAAACAAGCGTGTGGATTAATGGGGCACGTGGGGAGGATTGAGAGTCCAGGACTGTGTGGACATGGCAGGCCACCTGCTGAGTCAGGCAGGGAGAAGTCGGGGGTAAATGGGGATGGCATTCAGCTTAAGTCACTACTTTACATAGCCATCCTAATGCTGTTTCGTGAAGGGGACCCGGAAATGGGTGCTGACTGGTCCACAGATGCTTGCTGATGGTTCTCCGGAGCTCTTGGGGGTCATTAGGCAGCCAAATTGAGTAAGATGCTAAGTATTATGTACCTGATATTTATTATTCCAGCCGGGAGTGAGGTGTGTCGTTTGGGATTTTTCTGGCACTCTCCTACTTTGAATTGAGATTTTATGTCACTCTGCGGTCTCTCCCGGATGGAGGAACGGCACAAATCACGGGACCGGGAGCTGAGTCGTCAAAAAGTCCTCCCACCTCCGAGCCTGTCCTGTTCCGTAGGCAGGGCGTGCTGCCTCTCGAGCCAGGCAGGACGCGTTAGTCAGGAGAGAGCATTCTCAAGTTGTAGCCTCGAATGTGCCCCCGAAACCGTTCCCTGAATGTCCTGTCGCTGCGGGCAGCGCTGGACGCACATGCTGCGGCCTGTGCTTGAGCGTCTGTCTCCTTCCCACTGTGCTCTGGTGCGGGCTCAGGTGGAAGCCTGCCCGTGGAGGGGACAGTGTGGGTGTCTCCCCACCCCCCCCGCCCCACCCCCACAGTGCTGTTGGGAATGTGGTGCTTTCTCATTGAGGGTATCGTTGTCAGAACTCTTGGAGAAGGGCGCCTGGGTGGCTCAGCGGGTTAAGCCACTGCCTTCGGCTCAGGTCATGATCCCAGGGTCCTGGGATCGAGTCCTGCATCAGGCTCCTTGCTCGGCAGGGAGCCTGCTTCTCTCTCTGCCTCTGCCTGCTTTTCTGTCTACTTGTGTGCGCGTGTGCTCTCTATCTCTCTTACAAATAAATAAATAAAATCTTTAAAAAAAAAAAACCTCTAGGGGAGCTGGGGTGCTACTCTTGCTTTGCTCTTTTTGGGGTTTTATGTTGCTTGGGATCTTTTGTGAAATTGCCACGACACGATACGGTTCCCGTCCATACAGCTGTTAATGTTTCTTCTTTCTTTCTCTCTCTCTTTATTAAAGATTTTATTTATCCGTGGGGCGCCTGGGTGGCTCAGTGGGTTGGGCCTCTGCCTTCGGCTCAGGTCGTGATCCCAGGGTCTGGGATCGAGCCCTGCGTCGGGCTCTCTGCTCCACAGAGAGACTGCTTCCTCTCTCTCTGCCTGCCTCTCTGCCCACTTGTGATCTCTGTCTGTCCAATAAATAAATAAAGTCTTAAAAAAAAAAAGATTTTATTTATTTGAGGCAGAGCAAGCACACGGACAGGGAGGAGGGGCAGAGGCAGAGGGAGAAGCAGACTCCTCTCCAGCAGGGAGCCCGCTGCGGGGCTCCATCCCAGGACCCCAGGATCATGACCTGAGCCACGCAGGCGCCCCAGGCTGTTCGTGTTTCTTAGGTCACATGACAGTGCGTCTTGGGACGACACAGGATGTCAGGTGTAGGAGCCCCCTCTTGGCTCTCCTGGGGAGGAGACAGGCTCAGGAGGTGTCGCGGCCTCCCTGCCCAGGCATTGGGCTCTTGTGGGGCTCTCTGGCTGCCCTAGCTCGCTTGCTCCGAGGGCTTCTGCTGAGAACAGAGACCCAGAGTGAAGTAATCGCACAGTACGGGTGACTCAGCCTGTGTTGTGCCCCTGGCACGCTGCTGGCATGCCTCACGCTGGTGGTGTCAGGAGCCAGATGAGGATTGTTTTGGAAAATTGTGTTTCATAGACTGTATTCTGGACATGTCGAATCCACTAGCCTGTAGATTTCAGAGTTAGAAGAAGCACGCCCAGTATTTCTGGGAGCAGAGCCAGTGTGGAATTCAAGGCGAGCGAGGGCGTTGGTGTCCGCTGTTGTAAGCGGTAGGAGCGCATCTTCCTCTGGGCTGGGCCCAACCGTCACCCCCTTCAGCCCGGCCAGTTTATGTGAATGTGCGACAGTGCCCCGAAGTCTTCACGTCCCGGGCGTCGCCGCAGCCCCCTCCGGCCTGGATGTCCGTGCCCCCCCGCCCCGGTGCTGTGTTCTGGGGTCCCTGGGGTCCTGTGAGCTGTAGCCGTGTGCCAGTCCACCCCCTTTGAACGCCCAGGAGGGGCCTGCCAGCGGCTCCCGCAGCTTCAAGGTCCATGTGGTGGTCACTTGGTGAACCAAGGGCCACACGGAGGCTGGTTGCCCTCGGGCTCGTGCAGGTGGTGAAGCGGTCCGGCTCCTATTTCTGGCTCTTGGGGACCAGCTTCTCTCTCTGCCCTTCTCAGCCCCTTCACCTGTCCGGAAGAGAGAAGTGCACAAATCATACCTCCATCTTTCAGGGAGCGGTGGCCCTGCGCTTTTTGTTTTTAGGTGACTCTGCAGATCCTCCCAGACGAAGGAAGCGATTCAGGTCGCCTCTAGCAGCGGGGGGTTCTTTGTCGGGCTGGGCGCCTATTTCAGGACGACTTAGCTGGTCGGTGGACGGAGCGCTGCCCGGAGGGATCAGATGTTGTGGCATTTTGTCCGCCATCCGTGGGGGGGGCTTTGAGTTCGTCTGCGCCTTCATTTTCTAGCTGGTGCCGGTAAACGCCTGGTGTGGCTCGGGGTGTCAGGTCCTAATATCGTTACAGTTATGATTTATTTTGTCTTTAAATATATGACTCCCCCCCAGTGTGCCCATGGGAGCTTGGAAGACCCCAAAAGCGTGACCCAACACAAACTGATACACGCTGCTTCGGAGAGGGTGCTGAGTGATGCCAAAACAATCTTGGAAGAGAACGTCCAAGACCAAGGTAGGGGCCTCGCAGGGCAGCGGCGGGAGCCTTGGCGCAGCTGGGAGCAGGGGAGCAAGAGGCAGAGGCGCCCTTGGCATCCAAGTCTGTGTTCCAGGCTGGGGCCAAGCGGGGAAACTGGGTCAGCTAAGATGCTTTTATTCTTCCTTTGTTGAAACAAAGTGCGCATTATGGGCTGTTCGCGAAAACCAGCGCGCACTGAAATTGGACAAGCAGCATCCATCCGAGAAGCCAGATGTGAACTTTATTTTTAACTCTGTGTCAGAGCAGAACCAGGGCCTCGGGAGCTGCTGCCAGTTTCCTTCTGGGGCGGGAAAGTCCAGTCACGGCCGTTGTTTCCGACGCCCTTGGAAGACACTGACGCCGTGCACGCCCGTTCACTTGCTTCGAGTTTGTGTCGGGAGGCGCTTGGGGAGAAGTTTGTAGTTTTGTGTTTGTCATTCGAAGGGTGATTTCAGTTCGGGGATTCTCCTGAACGTACTGTTTATACCCCCCGCCGGCGCGGTCCAGCCCACGGCCAGGTGGGAGCCGGCCCGCCGTGCGCACGCGGCCTCGGCCCGCGGCAGGTGGTTCGCTCTGAGGGCCGGCCCCAGCTCTCCAACCTCAGGAGCCCGAGCCTGTGGGAATGAGGGCATTTTGTGGGATCCCTTCCCGTTGTTTGCACGGTTCTCAGGGCTGTGCTGTGTGTGCCTCCTCGGCCACCGGCCACCTGTGTGACCCATGGCCAGGTTCTTGCCGCGCCCCTGTACGCGGGCAGGAAGGTGGGGAGGCGCGGGCGTGCGTGGGCTCTGGGCCTAGGCGGCACCTGGGGGAGCCCCCTGCTGCTCTGGCTGTGGGTCCTCTCGCACCCGTTTTGCCATCTTACGGAGAAGATCGGGGACCACCTTGATGGTGTCTTTTCTCCTTAGATGTCTTGTTGTTGATAAAGAAACGTGCTCCGACTCCACTTCCCAAGATGGCTGACGTCTCGGCAGAAGAAAAGGTGAGTTTCCGAGTGTGGAACCAGAAGTCTTGGTTAGTCTTCAGCCTCCGGCCTGTGACAAAGAAACGCTCTGGGAATGACTCATTCCCAGACCCAGCAGGGCCCACAGTCAACCACCACCGGGGGGGGGGGTGGTGTGTCTCCTGTCGCGGCCGAGCCCCTCCTGGTCGCTGGTCCGGCGGCCTCACGGTCTCGGGGTTGGTGCAACTCCTGAGACGCTGTCAGGCCTGCCTCTCATCGGGAGAGGCCTGTGCCCATGGGACAGGGAGAAGGAGCGCAGAGAAGGGGTGGCGAGCGGCGCCCTCAGGCCCCTCTCCCAGGAGGGCAGGCGCGTGCGCAGGGAAGGGCCAGGCAGACCCCGCACCATGCCCAGTACAAAGCTGTGACGTCCAACGGGCAGCCATGCTAATTTCACGGTTTTCCTTTGTTTCTCTTGGGTGGGGTTTCTTGTTCGTGCTTCGAAATGCTCGGGACAGCGCTCACCCCAAGAAAGCAGGCCAGACTCCACGGGCTGGGCCCCGCGCCGCTAGCGGGGTGAGCTGTCTGAGGGCCTGCTGCGGGTCCCGCCGCCCTGGGCGTCGTGTGCCATTCTTATCTGTGGCCACACCTGGCCGGCACCGGCTCACCCACGGGCCAGCCGCTCACCCCATCTCTAGGAGACAGATCTGGGCCTGCCCTGCCCCGCCCTGAGAGCCGCCCGCGCTTCTCAGGTTACAGTGGCCCTGGGTGACCAGTGTAGATGGCAGGGTTCCCACCGCCCCTGCGCCTCTGGGTGCCTCGCAGCGACCCGTGGACCTCACTTGGTGGGTCACCTTTTCTGTGCATGTATTTGCAAAGTGGAACATACGACGTTAGTGCCTAATTTTGAGAATTAGTCTTAATTTTAAGTGAAAGTGATATGCATTTCTGAAGTCAGATCATGTAACCGGTTTCTTATCAAAAGCATCCTCCTCCCCCCAGCGTCACGCGCCCTAAAGGCGATCTCTGGGGTCTCTTTCCCCCATTCCTTCAGTAATTCTTCTGATTTCAAAACCACATGCGGAATTGAGGATTTCTCAGAATATCAGTTTTTGGTTCTTGGGTTCCTTGATGTTTGGAGGCTTAGATCCTGACACTGGTTGAAGGTCTCAGGGCTCCCGTCGGTGTCAGTGTGCGTACGCTCTGTCAGGAGCGAGGGTACTTGGATTATTTTATCCTTTTTCATGCGACTTCGTTTCTCCTGGAGTCAGCGATTGCCTCGTCGACGTGTTTTCTGCAGGCATATCGTTAAGCTTCCAGATAGATCCTTCTGAAAGCAGGGCCCTGTGTGCGAGGCCACCTGCTGGCCCCTGTGGCCCTGGACACGTCCTTCCGGCTCTTCTGAGCCGCCTCCCTCTGCCTCCTGGGTCTCCAGGCCTGTCGTGCAGTACGGCCTCGCCTCACCCCTGTGTCAGAGCTTCTGAACCAGGTGTATCTGGACATTTCCTGTTGCCGCCCATCACGGTACCATGGACACACCGGCCTAGAACTGCACACAGCTCAGTCTGACCTGCAGACCTGCGGTCTGGGAGGGCTCAGCTAGGCCCTGGGCATTGGGTTCAAATCAAGGTGTGGCTGGTCTGCATTTCTCCGGGGAGGCTCTAGGGAAGGGTCTGCTTCCAGATCCTTCGGGCGGTTGGCAGTGCGTATGGCTGAAGGGCCGGGTCCCGTTTCCTTCCTCTGTCAGCCCAGGTTGGGGGGGGCTCTTTCTCTCGGCGCGTGGGGCCTGCCGCTCTTCCTGCGTCTCTGGAACCAGCAACAGAATTTCTCACGTGTTGAATCTCCGGCCAGAAAGAGCCCCGTCCTTTTTCAGGGCTTACCTGATTAGGTCAGGCCTCCCAAGGTGGGTCATTTCCTTTGCTTCAGGTTGGCTGTGCCACAGCGTGACCTCACTGCAGGGAGCGGCCATCCTGCTCATGGGCTCTGGCATCGTGCAGGCATCATTGCCAGGAGTGGGGTCTTAGGGCCGTCTTTGAACTTTGCCTGCAGGATTTAGTATCTTGCTGTTGACTGTCCCCTGGTCTGGTGGTGCCTGGCTTCCTCCAGCCTCTAGAAAGGACAGGGAGTCTTGAGGCCCCTGCACTGCAGCGTCAAGGGGCTGTTGGGGAGGGCTGGCCGCGTGCGCACACGGGAAGGCGGTGGTCCCCATTCCCAGGGTGGCCCCGTGGCCAGCACTGGTCGGGTCTGACTCATCTCCTGTGCGTGCTCTGTTCCGTCTGGGGTCTCTCCGTAGGTGGGGAGGCTTTTGAGGTCACTGGGACTTCACGACTTGATGGAGGTCTTCTGCCTCTGCTGCGTGTAGCATGTGGAGTCTGGAGACCCGTGTGTTTTTGTTCTGGAAGTTTTCCTGGATTGTTTTCGGGAATGCCCTCCCCTCATTTTCTCTTCCCTCTTTCTGGAGTTGCCGTTGGTTGGATGCTGGACGTGCCTTCAGGGCGATTTCCTGGACATTGTCCTCTGCCCGCTGCGGCCTGTTGATCTGGCCGTGATAGTTTGCGTCTCCCGTGGGGAGACGGCCTCCGATGGTAGCACCCCGTCTCTTTGATGGTTTCTGTCGTGAAATCCTCTTCCTCCGCTTCTCTCTTCCATGCTTCCTTCTTGTCTTGGTCCCTGTCTTTTGTGGTGGGGGCTTCCCACCCGCCCCCCACCCTCCTGGGCCGCCTTCTCAGTCAGAGGCATGGGGGGCTCACCGGCTGCTCTCTGTGCCCGGTGGGGTGTACCTGCCCCTGGGCTTCCCTGTGGGGCAGACCCAGTCCTGGGCTCCCCCTCCCCACAGTGGGAGGTCTCCTGCTCCGTGTCCCTGACGGGGTGGGAGGGTGGGGCTGGGTCTCATTGTCGAGGATTAGCATGGTACCACCTTTTCTTGGTGCTGAGCCCAGGCTCCCTGGCTCAGGGCTCCCCAAGTCTGCTCCCCCAAGTGGTTGCCGGCTGAGCAGGGCTGTGGAGGAGCCCTGTTCTCGGGTCCAGCTGCTCACTCCAAGCCCGGCGGGCTTCCTTCGGGCTGTGGTGTTGGCCTGGAGCTGGCCGGGCCTTGTTTCTGGTCGGGCTCCTCCGTGCGCTCTGCTGAGCCCTGTTTCTGTCTGAGGAGATGGTCCGCGTTTCTCCCGTTCTGGGTCTCAGAGTCCCCACAGTCCAGTCCGGACGCGCTGCTGCCACGGCTTCCGGAAGCAGGTGCGGTGAGTGCGTGCGCTCCCGGCCCCGCACAGCCGCAGCTCACGTGGGATGCTCTCTCTGTGGCCGCAGGGGACCGTGTGCGTCTTCTCTCCGGCCCTGCCACCCTCTGGCACGACAGGCAGAAATTGTGTCCCAAGTGAGCACCGAACCCACAGGGACCCTCTGCTGCTGATGAGAGTGCCTCTCTCCCTGTGTGCTCAGCTCACGTCGCCTTGCCCGTCACGGTTCTCGTACTCATTTCTGACTTTCTAATTACTCTTCTCTGCAGAAGAAACAAGAGCAGAAAGCCCCAGACAGAGAGGCCATCTACCGAGCCACCGCCAACGTGCCGTCCCACAACATGGACCGGGCCGAGGTCCAGACCAACATCAGAGACGTGAGTGCGCGCTGCGGGCCGTGCCGCGGACTCGTCACACCTGCGTGGGGGCCACACGGCTTCTTGGCGGTGCTTTGGGAAGCCGGGGGAAAGGGTGGGCAGGAGCTGTGCATATAACCGAAAATTATTCCAAAACAGAAGGTTTGAAAAGACATCGGAAGGCAGGACCAAGATTGATCCCACTGGGAGGACATTAGGGTTTTGCTCTAATTTGCCAAAAATTTGTAGCTAGAAGTCTGGACTCTTAGTTACTTTGGATTGGAAAGTTCTAGGCTAAATACACTGTGTGTCCAGCTGTGGACCGTCTGAGAACTGGGGGTACGTCCACGCTGCGTAGGACTGGGACGGCATCTCATCCGGGAGTACCACCACGCGCCCTGCTCATTGGAGCAGCAGCGGGTTCTGCCGAGCAGGACGCCGGGCTCTGACCACGTCCCGGGCTGTGTGCGGGCTTGCCCCAGCAGTGGCTCTCGTAGGCTGTCTGAGGCCTGTTGTGGGAAAGACGGGCGGCTGATCCCCGTCTTGCCCGTGGGGCTGGGGACCATCTGTCGGGGTTTCTGAATGCGTTCCCAGTGGCCGCCTTCCTCGGTGGGGGCCGGCTGGCTGCTGTCGACGCTGCTGTGCTGGCCGGCCTCCGGCCGGGTGACAATCGGAGGCCCGGCTCTGGGAAGCCCATCCAGTTAGGCTGATCTCTTCTGCTTACGTAGCGGGCTTGTGCTCTCCACGTTGCCCAGAGGGCTGGGCTGTGTCTCCAGATGTTTCTCTATGTCGCCGGCTGAGAAGCCGTGCGCACAGCCCGTCTGTGCCAGTGAGGCCACTCCTCCCCGCCAGGCTCACGGCCCTCCTGCCGCTCTGTGGCCTCACCCACCTCCTCTCCGTCCATCTCCCCACTCTGGAACTGATAGCGGCGTGGTTGGGACTCCCAGATACGGAGTTGTAGGCCCAGGAGTGTGGTCACCCATCTAGGCAGGTCTCTGGGGCACTTGGAGAAGTCAGAGTTTTTTTTCTTCCCCCGCAGTTCCAGACAGAACTCCGGAAGATCCTGGTGTCGCTCATCGAGGTGGCGCAGAAGTTGTTGGCACTGAACCCGGATGCGGTTGAACTGTTTAAGAAGGCGAACGGTATGAGCGCGCCCCGGGGGACCGGATCCTGCGTTCAGACCCCACCACGTGCCCCCACCTCAGAGGCCGTGTCAGCCCCCCACGGTCCCCGTTCGCACTCCTCATGGTCCCCGCGTCAGTATTGGGAACACCAGCTCTGTTCGCGCTTCCCGTGGCCGTGGGGCTCCTGCTCCGCCTGCCAGCCAAGGGCTCCGTGTCCACGTGCTGCGTTTCAGGGGGGTTGGCCTGCAGGTCGGCCTCTTGGGCTCCGGGCTGGGGGGCAGCCCTCGTACTGGCCTGGCCCTCACAGGTAGCCCCGTCTCTCGCCCGCAGCGATGCTGGACGAGGAGGAGGATGGCAGAGTGGACGAGGCCGCCCTGCGGCAGCTCACGGAGATGGGCTTCCCGGAGACCAGGGCCGCCAAGGCCCTTCGGCTGAACCAGTACGTCCGGGCCGCCTCCACCCTTGCTGCCGATGCTGCGGGCTCCCCTGGGGTGACTTTCTCCGTCCCGGAGTCGTAGGTTGAACCGTGTGTAGTAGATAGGAGTTTTTAAAGCGAGACGTTTCAGTGCGCGTCCCGGGAGTGACTCAGTGGGGTGTCTCAGGACAGTGGCCCTTGCCGGGGACGCGCTGTGGCTAGGCTGAACCTCGGTCCTCCCCGGGGCCATTGCAGGCACCACGTGGGAGCGTGTGCGTGTCAGGGATGTGGCGGCTGGCGGTGCGTGCGGTGTCCCCCTCGGCAGCCCCCCAGGCTTGTCGGGCCGCAGCCACTCGCTTCCGCGCCTACACTCGGATCCCGAGCGCACGACTTGTACCCCAGGGGCCAGCCCGCGGGCTCTGCAGCTTTTTCCCTTGGGTCTTCATTCTCACGTGTACCTCACGGGTTCGTTCTCCAGGCTTAGTGCTTGGGTTTCTGTGATCTGGCTGGGGTCTTGGGGTTGTTTGGGGCAGGGCCCAGAGCTCCAGACCCTTCTGTACTGAGATGCCCGATCAGGGCTACCAGAGAGGCTTTCCCTGGGGATGTCAAGGAGGCTCGGCGCCCTCTGACCGGCCTGGGGGTGCTGGAAAGAGTCTCCTGTTGCCTTTCAGCATGTCGGTACCTCAGGCCATGGAGTGGCTGATCGAGCACGCGGAAGACCCGACCGTTGACGCGCCTCTCCCAGGCCAGGCCTCGCCGGAAGGGGCACAGGCCGAGGCTGCCCCCGAGGCTTCCCTGGAGGCTGCTGGGACGAGCTCGGGAGACGAGGAGCCCAGAGACGAGTTAACGGAGATCTTCAAGAAGATCCGGAGGAAAAGGGAGTTCCGGGCTGACGCTCGGGTACGTGTTCCGGGGCGGGGGTGGCCAGGCGGGGCTGCCCTTCCTCCACGTGGAGTGGAGCTCAGTGAGGGGCTCGTAGACGGGCCCAAGTTCAGTTTTAAGTTGTCCCCACATGGATCCCGGTGGGCATTTCTTCTCCGGGTTATTTGCTGAGACGTTTGTCATCTCCTGAAAGCTACAATAGGGTTTTGTTTACATTGTCCCTGTCGGCGAGCCATGGGCTGGGGCCGGACGCCGCCCTGAGGTGGGAGGATGGGGCGCTGCAGGGTCGCCTGTGGGCGGGGGGGGGGGGGGGCTGGGCAGCCTCCGGCCACCTGGGAACTGTGGCGTCTGCAGGATCAAAGGTCCCGGGGCCTGGCTGGCGCTGGCCGTATCCGGGGGCGACGTTGCCGTGGGTTCAGGCTGCTCCTTTGCTGTCATCCCGTTCTTGATGCTGCTGGGGCTGCCTGTTCTCTTCTGTTCTACGCTCCTCTGTGCTGCTCTGTTCCTCCGCTGGGCTTTTGGTTTCCTCTGGGACGCGCCTGGTGCTTTAAGCCTGCGTTTTTCTTTCTGGTTACAGATCCGTGAGCTCCAGCTGTTAGGGCTCTGAGTCCACACGTCCGCTTCTGCGGGGGGCCCTGTGCCGTCTGGGCGGGCTCACCTGCAGGCTTGTGTTTCCGAGGACTCCCAGGTGGCTGGGCTGTGGGCCGCCCGCCGCGAGTGGTTCTGAGGCTGTTCCTTGGGCTGAGCGGTACCTCCCGCTAGGGGCCCGCTTCCACGTTAGCCACGAAGCCAGGGCTCCCGGGCCACCGTGCAGTACAGGCTGCGGCTTGGGGGGTGTAGACCGTTCGCAGGGTCCTGGTCTTAAGTCCAGCTGCTCATCTCATAGGGACCCAAGGCCCACGTCCTGTCCCCCAGGCCACGCTGACGGCTCCTGTCACCTCCACGGCAGCCCCGCTGTCCCATGAATTTGCTGCTCTTCTTGGCTTTCCGGCGAGCTCAGCTGTGCATCTGGCAGCGTTTCTGCTGAGCTGGAGCGGTGTTTCTGGAGCCCGGGGGTGTACTGGGCCGAGCCCTGTGGGACGGGCAGCTGTGCTCTTGGGGGTGGTTTGTGCTCTGCCTCGGGGCTCCAGGCATCCCCTGAGGGCGCTTCTGTGTTGTCCTCGTCTGGCCCGCCAGCTTAGCCCTGGCATGTGGGGACCACCTCTGCTGTCTCGACGCGCCCTTCTGAGACGTGTGCTTCTGCTGGGCCTTCCTGTGGCCTCTTGGCAGTAGACGTTCTGTGACCGTTAGGGCCGTCAAGGCTCGTCCAGTCTTTGGTCCTACACCGTTGGAGAGAAGAGCCCGCAAGGTTGGCGGCGCTTGCATGCGTCCTGGGACGTCCGGGTCCGAGAGCGGGGCTTGCACTTGAGACCAAAACAGACTTTTTGCTGTCGTGCCCCCGCCAGCCCCCATGCCAGCAGCAGCGGTGGGGGAAGCCAAGTGCAGCGGGCAGGGCAGGAGTGGGGGCCCGGACCCCTGGCAGGAAGGCGGGGCACGTCCCTGTGGTCACTGTGCACAAGTCCTGGGGCATCGCTTCCCGGGCTGAGGCAGGGGTGAGTGAGGGGAGAGCCTCGCTTTTATGGATGGCCACAGGGAGGCAACCCTGTCCTTGGATTTAGTGGGGGGCTCTGGGCGAGCTCGTGTGACTTGGGAGTCAGACTGTGGCGTGGTGGGTCCTTCTTCCTGTTTTCGGGGGTGGAGCCCCCCCCGGGGGTGGGAGCTGGTGCAGGAAAGCACTGGACGTGGGCTCTGTTGCAAGAGGCTGCCTGCTCGGCTCACCGTCGACCGTTTGGCTCCGGGGAAGGTCAGTCCTGACTGCCATGTGCAGCTGACATCCTTCCTGTCAGGTGCTCTTTGGGACACTTGACGGTCTGGTTCTGGCTGAGCCCGGCCCGCAGAGGGGGGCGCATGGGGGCTCCGCAAGTCACTGCCCAGCACTGCTGCCCAGGCGCCTGGTGGAAGTAGAGCCGTGATGGTGGGAAGAAGACAGGGACCTCACAAGACTGTGACTAGATCTTTAAAGAATTAACCTGGGGCGCCTGCGTGGCTCAGTGGGTTAAGCCTCTGCCTTCGGCTCGGGTCATGATCTCAGGGTCCTGGGATCGAGCCCCGCATCGGGCTCTCTGCTCCGCGGGGAGCCTGCTTCTCCCTCTCTCTCTGCTTCTCTGTCTGCTTGTGATCTCTGTCTGTCGAATAAATAAATAGAATCTTTAAAAAAGAAAAAAAAAGAATTAACTTGATAAAATCTTTACCTTTTTTTTTTTGGTCCAAAGTGGGTTCTTCTAAAAATTGTGTGAAAGTCAAGAAGAGGGACTCCTGGGTGGCTCCGTTGGTTGGGCGTCCGCATGCGGCTCAGGTTGTGATCCTGGGGTCCCGAGATCGGGTTCTGGGTGGGGCTCCCTGCTCAGCGGGGAGTCTGCTCCCCCGCCCACTCGTGCTTGTGCGCTCTTTCTCAAATTAGTAATAAAAAAGATAAAAAGAGTAAAGTGAAGGCCGTGGTGTCTTACCTGATTTTTGTCATGAAAACGTACATCTCCCCCACCTCCCAACGACCTTGGGTCATTCCCTCTAAGAATCACCAAATGTTCGTGATACGGCTTACGTCTTAATATACGTGAGATGTTTAAAACTAATTTTAGTGTCAATTTTTAAAGATAAAATCTGAAGAATTCCCCCTCCCACCTCTTTTCTTCACAGATGAATAGTAATCTGGCCTTTCCGTCTCCGCTCAGATCAGGTTTGCTTACACGGCCTCTTCCTAATACCCTTTATTCTGGGTCACGAGGCCGTCCGCTGCGAGCTCCCGTGTGGTCGTGGAGACCGTGGGGACCAGCCTGCGAGGGTCTGATGTGGACGCGGCCCCGCGCGGCGGTGGGAAGCAGGCTTCGAGCACGTCTGCGGCCGCGCGGACTTGGGCTGGCCGTGGTCCGCCTGTTGCCCAGGAGACTCGAGCGATCCGTGAAGCTGCGGGGAGCCAGACTCGTGCCCCAGAATGTCCTGTGCCGACCTCGGCGGCCCCCCGCGAGGATGCCATGGTGAGACGTGGCCCGCGCGCGGGGCTCTGAGCGGTCTGTGCCTTCCCCTGCAGGCCGTCATTTCGCTGATGGAGATGGGCTTCGACGAGAAGGAGGTGCTGGACGCCCTCAGAGTGAACAACAACCAGCAGAGCGCCGCCGTGAGTGCCGCCGTCGGGCGCCGGGACGCCGCCTCGCCCTTGCGGGGGGGGCACGGCCTGGGACCGTGTGCGTCCGGCTCCTGCCGCGGGCCGCCTGTTGTTTGATTCCCCGGTGAAACGAGGGGAGAGGGTCCGAGGGCATAAAACGTTTTACACGTTCTTTGTCTTTCTGAGAAAGCACGTGCTCGGCAGGCGGGTGTGTTTGTTCGCTGAGCGTGTTGAAGCGACCCTGAGGCGGATCCCGTTCTGCGGACACGCGCCAGCGGCTGGCGGACAGCGGCCCCGGGAGGGCGTGGTGGCTGGCGGGGGGCGCTGCGCTCTGGGGACTCGGGTGCTCCGGCTGCCCACCAGCCAGCTCCGGGCCCTCCCGGGAACGTAGCCCGGGGTTCCGTGCATTTCTTCCTCCTCCTCCCAGTCCTCTGGCGGGGTCTTGCCTCACCCCCCTTCAGCGACCGAGGACCGAGAAGCCGCCGCGGTTTGCCTGAGCTGCGGGGCGGGGGTCGGCTAGACCAGTGTGGCTCTTCCTTCCCAATGTCAGAGCCCCCGGGTCTGCGGGCAGCTGGTGCTGTGGGGGGTCAGGAGGGGCTCACGGGGCCGGCTCTTGCATTTGCAGTGCGAGTGGCTGCTGGGAGACCGGAAGCCGTCCCCCGAGGAGCTGGACAAGGGCATTGACCCCGAAAGCCCGCTCTTCCAAGCCATTCTGGATAACCCGGTGGTGCAGCTGGGCCTGACCAACCCGAAAACATTACTAGGTATGTGGCCTTCCTTAGCGCAGGCCCGTCGCACCCCACAGATGTCACCAAGCGAGGGGGGTCTCCACCAGTGTCCGTGACTCCTGCCTGAGTCACTGTGGGGCCGGCGCTTGGGCTCTACCCGTGGGGTGGCAGTTCTGTATGGGGGCCTCGGACGAGCTCCCGAACCAGTCAGGGTGGCTTGTCCAGACGCAGGCGAGCGTGGGCGGCACCCACAGGCTGGACCGGGTGGGTGGAGGCGTTTGCCTTGGTCCTTCCGGGGGTGAGGGACTTCTCCGGCCCCATTTTGTCTGTGGAACATAACGTGTGTGCAGAAGCGTGTGGGATTTTCCTAACTTAAAGTAAGACTAACAGCCACATGTCTACGTTCTGCTTCGGAAGACGGAGTTAAAGGGGCATCTGCCTTCGGCTTGGGTCGTGATCTCAGAGTCCTGGGAGTCCCATGTCGGGCTCTATGCTCGGCGCACAGTGTGCCTCTCCCTCTCCTGCCTGCTGCTCCTCCGGCTTGTGCTCTAACAGATAAATAAGATCTTTAGAAAAAATTTTAAAAAACACAGTATTAAAAAAAAGTCTGGAGCGTTCCAGGCCCTGTGGGTCCTCTGGACACCTCCCGTATTGCACCCCTGTCCCCCCAGCCCTGGGAGCGAGACTTCATCATCGCTCGGGCTCCCAGGAGGCGGTGCCCCCTGTGTCTGTCCCCAGAGCCCCGTCCCCTCGCGCCTGCCTTCGTGGTGGGTGGGTCCTGGGCGGGCCTCTGCGTCCCAGCGCAACTGTGCTACGGAGCGTGACTGTGCCATGGGGCATGTCCCCACTCTGCTGTCCCTGGGCCACGCGTGTGCAGATGGGGCCGCAGGGGTGCGTCAGGCCCTATGCATAGCCCCCGGGTCTCCCAGGATGCCTGGCGAGAGCGCCTGCCACCCAGGCGGGCACAGCTGTGAGCTTGTCCCTTTCCCACAGCTGTGAGGCCCAGCCCCTTCTAGGAGCCATGCTAGGACCTCAGCTCTGAAAGGCCCGTCCTGAGTGGTGTTCTCTGGAGCATTTTCTCACGCAGCCGCGAAGCCCCTCGTGTGTGCCGGGCGGCGGCGCTTTATCATTTTATCAGTTGTACCTTGAACGTCATTCTCCCGCTCCTGGGGTTTCTGCTGCCTCCTGGGGGCGCATTGAAATGTAGTTGGACGTGTGCGTTTCATCTGGGAAAACTCTGGCTTCGAGGTGAGGAAGATACTCTTTGTTTGTTTCTAGAAGTTTTGTCGGTTTTGCTTTCCTTCTCTAAGTCGGTCATCTACCCGGGCGTGTGTGCGGTGCGGGCTGGGGAGGCCTTCTGTGGGTCCCCAAGTTCCGGGCTTTGGTGGCGTGTGTGTACGTGCATCTTCCTTCTCCGTGTGGGACGTGTGGGCGCCTCGCCGGGCTCCCGGCTCCCTGCTGCCTGCGGGCCCGACGGGAGGAAGGAAGGTGCCGCCTTGGGTCGGTCCACACCCTCTTCTGGAGGCTTTTCTTCTAACACTTGCCCCCGAGGCTGCCCTCTGCTCTCGGCTGGTTTTGTCTTTTCTCGGAGGGTTCCCTCACGACGGACGTGGGTTTCACTGGACATCTTTGCCCTCTGCTCGGACCGTCCTGCGGTGTCACGTTTGCTCACGAGGAGCCTCTCCTCAGGTTTTCAAAACAAGGGGGCAGGGTAGGTGCCACCCGGCTGCGGCCCATGGACGGCTCTGGGGACCCCGAAGTGCCCGGCATAGGAGGGCCGTGTGTGTCGTGCCCCGGGCACTCTGCCTGCCCCAGAACAGCCTCCCCCAGCCACCGGGCCCCCACGCTACTGGGGCACAGGCTCGTGCGCACACCTTCCTGACAAGAGAGTTTAAGGTGACCGTGATCGCATCAGATGAGCTGAAGCGCTGGCCGTGGTCCACCTGGGACGAGCTGGAGAGGGTGCAGAATCCGGCGGATGTCTCCTCTGCCCCCCGCCGCTGCCCCGTCGCTGGCTTCCCTTCCGAAGCACCGGCGGGCCCGCGGGCCCGGTTTACCCCGTGTCCTGCTGGCGCACCCCTGTGCTGCACGTTCTCCTGCCTTCGCTGTTTTATTATTTTCATAGATTTATTCATTTTAGAGAGAGACACACACAGGGAGCGTGCGTGCAGGCGGAGGGGCAGAGGGGAGAGAATCCTGAGCGGGCACCCTGCCGAGCACAGCCGGACGTGGGCCCGGTCTCACGAGCGCGAGATCACGACCTGAGCCGCGGGGTCGGACACTTCCCTGATGGCGCCCCCGGCGCCCGTTGGCCTTGCTGTTGTACACGGAGGAGTTTAGCCGGTGCTGGTCCTTGATTCTGTGCAGAGGCCTTGGGCGGTGCAGCTCCCACTGTCCCCCCATTCCTGCCACGGCTCCTCCCCTCGTGGCCGTGGGCTGGCCGCCCCGACCGCAGTCCTCTGTACCTCCTGCTTCGGGGGCGGCTCGCGCTCCAGAGGGCGGCATGAGCGGCTCAGGGCCGCAGGCGCTGCGGGTGGCTGCTGTGCCCCCGCCCGCTCCGCGCGGACCTGCCACTCTCGTCCCCGCCTGTGCGTGCCAACCTCGCGTCCCCGCGCGCCCTGGAGCGTCCGCTGCTCCCGTTGCGGCCTCGGCCTCCGAGCTCGGCCTGGAGGTCTTTGCGTGTCGACGCCTGTCCTTCGTCATCCGCGCGGACTTGGTCGGCCTTTGGTTCTGAGTCATTGTCTTTCTAAAATTCTCGAGTGTGAGGCCTGCGAAGACCGAACTCCTTTATTAAGATTTTACTTCGAAGTCGTCTCCACACCAAACATGGGGCGCGGACTCAGTGACCCCGAGGTCACGAGTCACCTGTTCTGCCCACTGAGCCGGCCGGGAGCCCCTCAGTTATGTTTTTTAAAGCCCTTTCCTTAAGACGGAACATTCTGATTTCCCCGTCAGATAGTGTTAACTTTGCAGCAGTGTCCCCTGTCTTTTCTGCGTCTGGGGACTTTGCCTGGTGGGTTTGGAAGCGGAACGACGGACTCACAGGCTGTGACTATGTCAAGATTGCTGGTAGTCGCGGCCAGGTCGCTGTCCGGCGTTGGCGGGCCGGCGAGTGCAGGGGCTGCCGCTGGCACCCGGGACCGGGCTCGCGGTCTTTCCACAGCGGGTACCCGCGTGGGACAGCAGATGCTGCTGGGGGTGGCGGGGGGTTTGCGGGTGGCCCCCAGCGACACGAGGCCCGCCCTCCAGGATGGCACCGCCAGGCTCTTGGGTGAGGAGGGGCCGTCTCAGCCGGCATCACTCTGTCTTCCCACAGCGTTTGAAGACATGCTGGAAAACCCGCTCAACAGCAGCCAGTGGATGAACGACCCGGAGACAGGGCCGGTCGTGCTGCAGATCTCCAGGATCTTCCAGACCCTGAACCGCGCGTAGGCGACACGGCCGCCCCGCCCTGCTGCCCTGAGCCTGTCCTGGGAGCTCTGGCTGGCTGCAGCCGCAGCTCTCCTCCTACCCTACCCCCCCGCCAGGCGCAGGAGAGCGTGGGGACCCCTGGCTGCCATGGGCGAGGGGGACAAGGGCGGGGCTGGAGGGCACCTTGCTGCAGCCGGGTGTCAGGGCACGGGGCTCCTGTCGCGCTTTGATCTTTGCTTGAAAACGCGTGTGATGGCCATATGCGCTGCCGTGTCCAGCCTCTGACCGTGTGTACAGACGCGGCGGCTGCTCCGGGGCGGGGGGTGGTCGCCTCCCCCGACAGGGCCCCTGCGGGCTCTGGAAGCGCTCCTTGACCCGACCTGTAGCTGCTGCTTGTCCCTCAGAAGAAGGCGTGTCTCCACCCGAAGTGTTAACGTCAGTGCTGACTTAAGTAGAGGAGTTCACAGATGATTTTTCTTTTAATAAATTCCCTTTTTTCCTATCGTCTGTGTTCGTATCATTTCAGTGCCGGAGAAGAACCTGTTGGCGCTCTTGACAGAGTGTGCTGGGCTCTGCCGCCCGGCTCGTGGGCGGTTGCGCTCGTGGACTGTGGGCACAGTGCAGGTTCGGGCGTGCTTGGGGGGACTCTGCTGCCGTGAGGCCAGCCGGACGCACCCCAGGCCACCCTTGGTCCAACCGGGGCACCAGCCGTCGGCCTCTATCACCGTTCCCTTTTTAAACATTACTTGGGGGCATCCGAGTGGCTCAGTCAGCGGAGCGCCCGGCTCCTGACTTTGACTCAGGTCGTGACCTCAGGGTCCTGGAGTGAAACGCCCCCCACCCCGCACGCCCTCCCCCAGTGTGGACTCTGCGCTCAGCGGGAAGTCGGCTGGAGATCCTCTCTCTCTCCCTCTGCCTTCCCCTCACTCTCATGCTCTCTCGTGCTCTCACTCTAAAATAATCTATAAATATTTTTATTTTTACTTATTTTTTTAAAGATTTCACTTATTTATTTGACAGAGCAAGAGAGCACAAACGGGGAGCAGTAGAGGGAGAGGAAGGGAAGCAGGCTCCCGCCGAGCAGGGAGCCCGACGCGGGGCTCGATCCCAGGACCCTGAGGTCATGACCTGAGCCGAAGGCAGAGGCTCGACCCCCTGAACCCCCCAGGCATAATTGCTCGTGTTGCAAGATGAGAAAGTAGGTTGTAGCTTTCCTTTTTTTCCAACTCTGCTCGTTCCTCGTTGCTTACAGCAGGTCTCAGAGGCTTCTCTGGACGTCTCTGCTGAAGCCCCTGCCTGCAGCCCAGCTTGGCGGGCCCTGCTGTGGGCCTCGTGGACCGGCGCGGGCCGGGGCCGCCTCGCTCTCGGGGAGCCTCGGCCCAGCTCCCTCCCCGTGTCAGCGGGGAGCGTTGTTCTAAGAAACTGTTCCCGGAGATCTGGGTGTTCTCACTCTTCTCTGTGTTCAGACTCTGCACACGAGTCGTGAAAGTCAATTTTGAAGGTCGCGAATCAGAGGGTCTCCACCATTCGTTCCCACGGCTGTCCGGACAGAGGGCCAGGGACGGGCTCTGCGCTCTTACCAGGCGTCACGTTTTGTCTTTAAAGCGGCCGATTGCGAATGGCTCCTAGGCTTTGTGTCTGTTTTCCTTGGCGCTCTGCGGGGTGTCCCCGCGCCCAGCAAGAGCTGGGTGGGCCGTGCGTTTCTCGGACTCCACGGGACTGACCGGCGGCAGAGCCCCGGGGGCTGGCCGCAGCGCGTGCCCCCAGCAGCTGTGTCAGGGTGGGCGTGGGTGGAGCACCTCACCGGGGCCTCGGGCTCTCCGAGCGCACCTTCTTCTCCACCCACCGCTCCGGAGATCCTTCAGGAAGAAGAGTGCGTCTGGACCCAGCTTAGAGCCTGCCCTCCAACCGCCGGAGCAGCCCGAGCCAGGAGCTGAGGGTGGAGACATCTGGTGCCGTAGCGCAGCTGGACGGCCAGCGCTCCCCAGACACCATTCCCGCGTCGCTTCCTGGAGACGGTTTCAGGTCGGGAGGCGGTGAGGTGTTTGGTGCCATCTCTCGGGGAGCCATGGGCCTGCCTGGCTCTGGTTCCCGTGAGGCTTCTCTCCCTGTTTGGGGGTCCGGGGGCAGCGGTCCATCGGAGGTGCGCGTGGGCGGCTGCATCCCTTGTGACTGATGAGAACCTGTAGTGACGCCGGCGTCCAGGGCCTGCCCCCCCCCCCACCTGCAGGAGGACCTCGTGGTGCACGCCTGGCATGTGCACGTGGCGTCTGTGGCTTCCTGTGCAGCCCTGGATCTGCCTCAGCGAGGGGCCCTAGGAGCCGGCCTGTAGCCCTTTCTCACCGTGGTCAATCTTCGTGGGAGCCGCACTCCGGTCTCAGGCTCAGCTTGGGGAGCGGGAAAGTGGCTGAGCTGAGGCCTGTGGTTCAGGGCATGGCTGGCGGTAGAGGTTTCTGTCCAAGGTGAGCCGTGGCCGGTTACGTCCCCCTCCTGTCCCTGGGCGGCCGTGCGGCTGCTGAGAGCTCGCCGCCAGCTGGATCCCTGCCTCCTCCGTGACAGATACCGGGGATAGCTGCTGTACCGTCTGCAGTGAGATTTGGAGACATGAAGGAGTCACTTGCCTGGTTCGGGAAGGAAGGCGAGAGGTAAAGACAGCAGTTCGAACCAGACGTGCACTAGACTCCTGGGTGGGGCCGTTCCCGCACCTGCGGGTTGTCACTTGCTCTCGGTGGCCGCGCCCTCAGGACAGCAGACCAAAGCACACGGACATTTGTGACCTAAATCCTGGGGCTCTCGATACCGCTCCAGATCCCGAGAGCGCAGTGTTCTCGTGACGGGCGCGGTCGCCGTGTTCCAGGCGGTTCTGCGAGAACTAAGTGCGAACAGCGGTGTGTTGCCGGCAGAGCTGGTCTCCAGGCGCAGACGATGCCGTGGGGCCTCAGCTGTGTGTTGCCCGGCAGCCACAGGAAGCCATGCGGGCCTGGAGGGGATGAGGCGCCGCACGTGTGCGGCGGGCTCGGGGGTGAGGCAGGCGAGCCAAGGGGCCCGAGCAAGAGCCTGCGTGAGCGTGCCGGCTTCTCTCCACCTGCCGGGCACCGGCGCACCTCCCCGTCCCGTCCGCCCTCCTCGCGACTCCTTCGTGGGGGCCGTGGAGGGTGCCGATGCCCGTGTTGATCAGTAGGAAGGTGCCGATGCCCGTGTTGACGTCCCCTGCACCACGTCTCCTCAGTGCTTGGCATGTAAGCCGGCCAGAGAGGACTCGCGTTCGAAGCCCGCCGGGGGACCCGGGGCGCTTCGGCTTTCCTTCTTTGCTCGGACCAGGAACGTGGGCGCTGCCCGCCGGCGCTCAGGCTCGGGCCTGCTCCCGCTCGCCTCTGTTCTCATCTGCTGTCCCTCCCGGGTGGTGGAGATAATGAAGGGCTTGGGTCCACGGGCCGTTGGATTGTCCCCTGCAGTGGCCCCCACCGCACGCTGTTCCTCTGGGGACTGAGCAGCTATTTTAAGTGAAATGTCCCCAAAGAAGTGGGGAGCGTGTGCTCCAGTCAGCAGAGCAAGGATCTGCGTGGAGTACACCGCTCCCCGCCAGAAGCACAGCTCTCGTGAGTGCCTGCGGTCGTCTGGGCAGGGGTACACCCCAGGTCGAGTGTTCCAGAAGGGGCCGGTGCTGACCATGGTGAGGTGTGTGCGCCCACCACGTGGCTGGAGCCGGGACCGCCATGGGGCTCCGTGGCCCACACCCATCTGCCCTATTGCCCTGTTGCTGACCCGGCGGCGGTGTGGCATGAGGCCGGGTGGCCCGGTGCCAGGAGCCCATGGTGGTCAGAGACGTGCTTTGGGAACGTGTGCAGGCCTGGGCTGGTGTCCTGGGCTCAGCTGTGCCCGGGAGCCCTCGTGGGCCCAGGGAGAGAGCAAAGAGGAGCGGACCGGCATTGCCTGTGGGCGGAGGGAGGCACGGCCCTTCTCTCCAGGGCGCAGCGTGTGACATCCCACCCCTGGCACGTGGCAGGTCCTGGATGCGTGATGGGCGACAGGCCAGGGGACAAGACCTGGGATGTGGGGACATAAACCCTGTCTCATGGCCCCAGGTGCTCCCTGAGGCCTGAGTTCAAGGGTGAGGGACAGAGACGTCCAGGATGACCAGTGGCACTGCTGTGTCCCATGTCACCTGCTGTGGGACTCCTGACACACGTGGGCAGCTGTTCAGGGCTGAACTGTGTCCTTCGGTGAAGGCCTGTTGCTGCCCCCTCCCCCGGCACCTCGAGTGCACCTGCGTCGGGAGTTGGGGCTTTCACAGCGGGGAGCGGGGAAGACGAGGTCACCGGTGGCCCCATTCTTCCCCGGGCAGTGAGGAGGTGGATGCGTGGCGGGGGCAGGCAGGGCTTCTCGCCACGCTTGGGCCAGCCGAGGCCGCCAGCAGCTGGGAGAAGCTGGAGCAGAGCCTCCCTCTGGGCCCAGCAGGAGCCGACCTTGGGCCGCAGCTCAGGACCCAGAGAAGAGACGAGCTGCTGGACGAGGGCTGGTCTGCGGGGCTGTCATGGCGGCCCCAGGACACCCCTGCCCGGTCCGCCCCGCGCACAGCCAGCCTGGAGTGCCTGGGGGGGGGGGGCAGCGCCTGAGGCCGCCTGGGGCTCTGTGTGGCGGGAGCGGCTGTGTTCACGACATGCACAAGTGCCTTCTCGGACAAAAATGTGACGTGTTGGAGCCTCTGGTTCCCCGGGCCTTTTGTGACCCCAGTGGCAATTCCTATAATTTCGCTCCTGGCAAGAGCTGAGTCAAAGCCAAGTTTTGGGAGCCCAGGCCTCTGTGGTGAAAGAGGGAAAGTGACTCAGTTGTAAATCTCCGAGAAGCGTGTACTTTGCGCTTTTGAAATGGGCAGGATGACGTCCGTGGCCTTGACGCGCCCCCTCGCGGCGTGGGGTGGCGTCTGCGAGGGTCCTGCTGCTCGGCCGGGCCCCTGCTCCCCGGAGGGACGAGGAAGTGCTCGCTTCTGGTTTGCTGGGCACCAGCTGTGCACGGCCGGCCAGGACGGATGGACCGGTGGGGAGAAGCCATAATCAGTCCAGGGCACACTCAAGGCCCCTGACCCGCAGCCCCCTCCCCTGAGTTCCTGGGTCGTGAGGTCCCTCCTGGGTGCCGCGTCCTCCGAGGAAGGGATCAGCATGATGGAGGCGATGGATGCGTGGCCCGTGTCGGCTCAGGCCTGGCAGCTCCCACGTGCCCTCAAGCCCTCCCTCTCCTGGGACGCTCTTGTCCCTGGGAGAGGGCGGCGGGAACTTCCCACCGTCGAGTGTTTGTGGGGCTCACAGCCCAGCCGCCCCACACATCTCCCCTCGGGGGGGTTCAAATCTAATGAACTCAGTTCAAATTAGCATCTTACCTTCTGGGTAGCGGTGACGAAAGGAAGGCCAGATAGGGGGCATCGAGCTGAATGTTGGGTGCCGTGGTTGGTGGATCTGACTTGGGGGTGGCCGACCGCTGATGCTGGCTCCTTGATTTGGGGAGGGTCACTCTTCTGTCCCAAGCCGGTGCGGGTGGACAGGACGGGCTTCCTATCCTGGCATGCGCTAGAGCTTGCCTGTGCCCCAGTCGTCTGGTTTTTTAAAAAGATTTTTATTACTTTTGGGGCGCCTGAGTGGCTCAGGGGGTGAAGTGTCTGCCTTCGGCTCGGGTCATGATCTCAGGGTCCTGGAATCGAGCCCCACATCAGGCTCCCTGCTCGGCATGGAGCCTGCTTCTCCCTCTTCCTCTGCCCCTGTTCTCTCACTCTCAATAAATAAAGTCTTAAGAAAAAAAAGATTTTTATTTTTAAGTCAACTGTACCCCCAACATGGGGCTCAAACTCCCAGCTCTGAGACTAGAGTCACTCCCCCACCAACCGAACCAGCTGGGTGCTCCCGTCCGTCTGTTTTCACTCAAACGTGTATGACACGAGATACACAGGCCGTTTCCCCAAACAACCTGGGGCGCCGCCCTCCCAGCACGTGAACGAGTTCAGCAGCTCAGAAGCTCTCTGGATGCCATCAGTCGGCTTTCGTGGCTGCCCCGTGGCATGGGCCTGACGGATGCTGTCGCTGGCTGTGGTGTTGGACTCCGTCTCCTCTCCTGCCGGCGGTGGGGCTGGCGCCAAATGGCCGGCCTCCTAGCCGCCCCGGCCCGCCCCGGCCCTAAGCTCCAGGCGCACCCCACTCTGCTCATTAGCCCACGAAGCATGCTCTGGTCCCCTCTCAGTCAAGGGGTTCTCGGAGCTGTGCGCCAGGAACTGGGGACAGAGACCCAGCATTTGTTTTTATCACGTCACGGCTGGGAATCCCAGTGACCCTGCCCCACCCCACCCCATGGGAGCAGGTCACACACGTGAGCATCACCCGTCACACGTGTCTGTCCTGGGTGACCTACGGGGCCGGGAAGCCCAGCCCTGAGCAGGGGCCCCGCTGGGCTGGGGCGACTAGGCAGGGGGCCGCTGTGGCAGACGGCAGCCCTGGGCAGGAGAACTGTGCGTCCCCCGTGGGCCGGGATGGCCGGGCGATGCTGAGCGTGTTTGGGAAGAGTGGGGAGTTGGTTACCTTGTTGATGTGGGTCTGGGGCCACTGGGACCAAGTGCTCCCGACATGGTGGCTTCAACCCACGCCAGTTTGTGGTCCTGCCTCACCAGCCACGGCGCGGGTGTGGCACGCTGGTCCCTCCCAGGGCTCTGGGGAGAACGTCTGCCTTTCCGGCTCCTTGGGGGCTTGTACCCATGTTCGAGGCCGGCAGAGCCTACCATGAGCTTTTCTCCGACCTCTGCTTCTGCCCTCCTGTCTTCTCCCTCCGATTCTGACCCTCCTGCCTCCCTTTTATGATGACGGGCCCTGGTCCATCCCCCGCAGCTGGAACGGAGCACTGCGGACGGACCCACGACCACAGCTCCAGGGGCCGCTAGTCCAGGACCCCGGCGCCTGCATAGTCGGTGTCCGGTGGGGCCGCTCCCCGGCTCACAGACGCGACGTCTCACTGTGTCCTCCCGCGGCGGGAGGGGGACAGGGGCCTCTGGGGTCCCTTCCTGCAGCTCCACTGGGCGACCTCCTCCCCTCCCAAGGGTGTCCTGACACCTTCACCTGGGGCGGGGTTAGGCTTCAGCACGTGACTCTGGGGGTGACACCCACCCAGCTACAGAGGAGTCCTGTGACCAGGCCCATCCGGGAAATCCAGGACCATCTCCATCTCGAGGTCCTTGAGCCGGTGTCATTGGCCCATCGTCCTGCGGTGTCCGGCAGCACACCCCAGGCTCGCGCAGAGGACGTGGCTGTCTTGGGGGCATCTTTTTCAGCCACGCACCATTTCACTGGCCTGTGGATTGCGGGATAAACAGCGTCCACTCGGCCTGACGCTCGGGGTGTGTCTGGGAGCCTGTGGGGGCCGGCAAGTAAATGTACCCCACAGGCCACCCCCTCCTCCCTGCAGGGCCGGGCGAGGGTCCTCTGCCGCGAGTGCTGAGGGCTCGCTGAGAGGCCGCCGTCGGCAGGTGGCCCACAGGGACCCACTCAGCGAGCCCTGGGAGGACGGGTCTGAACATAGCAAGATCATTCCGGCCCAGACCGCGGGCTGGGCCTCCGGTGCGCGATCCGAGTCCAGCCGGGCTCGGCTCCAAGGCTGTTTCTCCCCACCACGTCGCTCGCGCAGCCCTCCCAGGGTTCTGCTTATTTTGACCTAGTCTCTCTGTTTTTTTCTTTTTAAAGAAAAAGCTGGGAGGTTGGCCCTGGCAAAAATACATCTTTTATAACAAAATCTTCCTTCTGGGCCATGGGATGGGCACGTGCGGACACCCCAGCGGGCCGGGCCACCGAGGGACGGTTTGTCTGGCAGTGATGAGCATGACGGCCGGAGCCGGCCACCGGGGACTCAGCACACCTCACGCTTCTGCGAGACTCTCAGGAAGACCCGAATATGCCAGATTTTAATGGAATCAAAAGTGAAAATAGAAACATGTCATTTTAAAATTTCCGTGAAGAAGAGACAGCTGCCGCGTTACTGGAAAAGGCTGAATCCGACTTTTCTTCAGGTCGCGCCCATAGGAGCTCAGCAGAACGTGCGGCGGGCACTCGGAGAATCTGCGGGAACAGGGAGACGCACGGAGAACCTGGGGCCTGTAAAAACCTTATGGGGAAAATGGCATAAAAATAGGATGGAGTCAGGGGAGGCCCTGAGGACGGTCGTCTTGTTTCTTTGGGGGTTGGAAGGGCACCGGGGCTGCCTGCAGGGGGAACAGAGCCCGGGAGCAGGGGACGGCACCCGGTGGGGGGCAGGGAGCCAGCCCGAGGCCACCTGCTGCTGCTGGGGAGAATTTGCTTCCTTGTGTCTTTGGTGGACTTTTGAGGGACCAAGGCAGTGACCTGCCTGCTCACACTCGAAGCGGGCTGGCCAAGGGGAGGACGGGGAGCCACTCCCCGACTTGGGAGCTGGAACCCCACCTGCGGTCTCTCTCCGGGGGCCCCTCCACTTGCTTCCTCCAGGGCCCCAGGGCTGGCCGGACACTGGGGAGCAGGTCCTAACATCGTCTTCGGGTCTGGATGGGTCCCTGACAAATCACTCCTGTAAATAAAACCAGTCCCATACTGACAGTGAAGTCAGGGTTTGGACCATGGGGCAGAATGTGTCTGGAGTTTGGGTTAAAGACAATGGCTTCCAAGCTGAAACTTCCAGGAACGCCCAGAGGCCTGTGTCAGTGGCTCCTTCGTACAAAGGACTTTTCCAAAACTAAAACCAAGCCATCCAGTGGAGAGGCACCAGTCCTGCAGTGTCACTGTAATGACGCTGACCCGTCAGTCCTAACCGCCTGGAGGAGCCTGCACTGTTTCCACGTTGTCCCCTCTGACACTGCCAGCTTCACAGGCTGCGGTCCAGGCCCTAGTACCCCCGCACCGCACCCTCCTCGGCTCTGCCGTGTTTGCACCCACACGCCCTATCACGCCCAGCGGCTCCCTGTGTACTCGGTGGGGGGATGTGCCCCTTCGCCATCAGCCTGCTGTCCACGAGGAGAAGCCCCACGGGGCTGCCCTGCCGTGTGTGCCATCTCCAGCCCCGCCCCACTCCCACCCACCCGCATGCCTGCGCTGGGCTTCCTCCTGGCCCCTCACACCCGCAGCGCCTCCATCCCGCCCTCCAGCAGGTGACTGACCCCCCTCCAGTGCCCTGGCCGGGCCCTTTCTTGGGAGTACGTCATCGTACTCCCCGTACTGCACCAGTCCTGTCGTGTCCGCACCCACAGGCTGTGGCCTCTCCCCTCTGTGGACACAGAGACACCCCGGGGCACGCACGCCTGCCCGGGGCCATCACTCTGTTTTTCTGCGACTCTTGACCGCACAGCTCTGTTCGCTTCACCTCTGCCGCCCCACAAGTCTGCTTGTCTGGATGGCTTTCTGCGGGTCCCCAGGGCAGCTCCCTCTCCAGGTGCCGGCACCCTGACCTCCAGGCCCACACACAGGACCCAGGCTGCCCGCTGCCTGAGGTGATGGCCTTCTGGGGGCTTCTCCCTGTAGTGCCCCTTCGTCCACGGCTGGCGGTGCCCTAGGTGGCGGCATCCTCTATCCCAGGAGTGGACGTGTCCATGTAGGGTCTAACAGGCGTCCCAAATTTAAGGTGCCCGAAGATACACCAGGCCCTGCTCCTTCTGCCACAAGCTGCGCCCTGGCCTTTGCCGTCTTGGGGCAAGATGAGTTGACCCTCGGAATTCTCAGAACAAAGTCCCTTGAGCGGAGATGGAATGACACAAACCACTGAAACTGACTGAAGAAGAAACAGATGATCTGAGTAGACCCCGAGCCAGTGAAGAGGGAGAATTCTTTTTTTTTTTAAGATTTTATTATTTTCCTTTTTTGGGGGGGAGGGGCAGAGGGAGAGAATCCCAAGAAGGCTCCACACCCAGCACACAGCCCCACCCGGGGCTCAGTCTCACGACCCCCAGATCACGACCTGAGCAGAAATCAAGAGCTGCACGCTCCGGCGGCTGAGCCTGCCAGGTGCCCCGGGAGGGAGAATTCTTTTTTTTTTTTTTTTTAAATTTTATTTATTTATTTGACAGACAGATCACAAGTAGGCAGAGAGGCAGGCAGAGAGAGAGGAGGAAGCAGGCTCCCCGCTGAGCAGAGAGCCAGATGTGGGGCTCGATCCCAGGACCCCGAGACCATGACCTGGGCCAAAGGCAGAGGCTCAACCCACTGAGCCACCCAGGCACCCCGGGAGGGAGAATTCTTATGCAGCAGCGACAGATCCGGGCCCGGGCTTGGGCGTGGATGCTCAGCCCCATCCAGTGCCCATAGAGGAGTGGATGCCACTTCTGCACACACTTTCCAAAACACACGAGAGGAGGGAACACTTCCAACCCATTTTATGAGGCCAGTGTTCCCCTGACCCCAAAGCAGACAGAGACACCATAACGCTGGGCCGGTATCTCACGAACCGGGCACGAAGCCCTAGTGTCGTGGTGGTTAGCCACACCTGGGAGCGTGGAAGCAGGGCCGTCCACGGGTGGGCCCCCAAGATGGCCGGGTCAGACGCCCCCTTGTGTCTCTGCTGAGTGGCTGTGATGGGGCATCCACTCACAGACAGAGTGCCTTTGTGGGGGCTGTGGGATCTGGTGCAACCCAACACCGAGGAGCCTGGGGAAGGCAGGCTCGGACCCACACAGCTGACCTGCCCAGAGAGGTCCCAGCCGCAGAGCCCAGAACAGCCCCATCTGGCACTGGTCCAGCTGGCAGCATCCTCTGCCACCGGCCCTGGCAGGAGGTACTCCCAGCCATGCCTTGGTGACCAGACACAGACCTCGCCCCGGCTCTGGGTCCTCAAGTGGTCTGTGACGGGCCCCAGCCCCTCCCGGCCACAGTCCACGAGCGGTCCCACCAGCACAGCGACACATGGCAGGACATGCTCCCATCTGTGCCCCCAGAGATTCTGAACAGGCCCTGCCTCAGCTCCAGCCCCTCCAATCCTGGCCAGGGAGCCCAGTCCAGGCCACCCAGGAGCCTGGTGGAGGCACACATATCTGTGCCTCCAAAGCCAGGTCTGCAGACCTTAGTCGTGCCTATGTAGCCCGAAGCAGCCGGGACTTGGTCAGCCACAGCCTGGGGCCCCACCAGTGACCCGGCCGGAAGATGGTATCTCCCCATCCCAGGGATCTGTAACATAAGCAGAAAGTTAGGGTCCCCAGGAAGAAGACAGACGTGTCGTTTTAGCCCCCAGGCATGTCACGGAAGGACATCAGCCACCATCAGGGAACAGCCTAATCATATTCAAGATGAAAGACAGACCCAGTACGTGCTCAAGCAATCCTCATGGATCTGAACCCCTCTGAGCACCAGGGTCCCCGCCAGCCTCGGGACTCCGACCTGGACTCAGTCACCGCGAGAGGACTTCTGCTGCAACTTTAGGCTGTGCCCCCACTGCACGAGGCCTGTGCTCACAAGCTCCCCAGTTTTGTTGTCAGGAGAGATACGGCTCAGGGAAAGGTCCTTGACTTGTTGCAAGTAAACCCTTCCTCTTTCTGTCGTTGGACTTGGTTGTACGTTTTGGCTTAAAGCCCGCCAAGAGGCCAACTCGGTTTTGGGTAACCGTTGCTATCTGAGGGCCCAGCGGCAGACCCAGCGCCAGCCCTACCAAACAAGGTCCTGGCTGAAGGCAGTTGCATCCCCCAGGGACCAGACGGGACCCACGCCTTGGTGACAAGCCTGCCATCCACGGCTCCCCCAGCAGCCCCAGCGCCAGCCTCTAAGCCAGCTCCTCCCCGAATGACTGCCACACCGGAGGTGATCCCACCATCCTGACCAGGGACAGAGGAAGCTGTTCCCCCACCCAGATGGGTCTTCACAGCCTAGAAGAGGGGTGGACTAGCCCCCCCTGCCCCCGGCATCTTCAGAGATGAAGGAGGGATAAAGACATCTCAGACAAACAAAAGCCAAGGGAGTTCATCACCACCAAACCCGCCTTGCAGGACACGCTAAAGGGACTTCCTCGAGCTGCAATGAGAGAATGCGAAGTGACAACATAAAAGCAAATGAAAGTATAAAAGCATTATAGTCACGCTCAGAACACCCCTCACCCCGCGACAGGCGTGTGAACCACTGCTGTCCCCAGTGCGAGGCGCAGACGGGGAAGCACCGTGGAAACCAGCAGCAGCTACAGTAACCTGCAAACAGGCGCGCACACGGGAAGTCGTAAACTGTGGTGTTGGTGGCATAAAGCGAGGGGGAGGAGCAACGGCGTAGCTTTCGCACGTGACTGAAGGCGAGTGTTGTCGTGTTAAAATAGGCTGTTATGGGGCACCCGGCTGGCTCAGTCAGTGGAGCGTGTGACTCTTAAGCTTGGGCTCATGAGTTCAAGCCCCATGTTGGGTGTAGAGATGACTGAAAAAAAAAAAAAGACTCTTATATCTACATAAAAGAGAAAGGAGTTAGAGTGCACCACTGCAAGAAAAATAAGCCACGAAAGAAGACAGCGGGAGAAGAACAAAAGAACTAAGTGATACAAAACAGTGAACAAATTGGCAATTCTGAGTCCTTCCATTTATTAGTTCTTTTAAACGTAAATGGGTTAAGTTTTCCAATCAAGAGACTCATCCTGGCTGAATGGATTAAAAGCAGGATCCAACAATACACTGCGTATCCGCAATTCACTTCAGTTCTGCGGACACATGTAGGCTGAAAGGATGTGAACACACATGCCCTGTGCGTAGACGCCCAATGACAGCAGGGGTGGCTATGCTGGTATGAGAGGAGAGAGACCGTCAGTCAAAATTGGTCACAAGAGACAAAGAAGGTCACTTGATAGTGGTTAGGGGTCAATTTATCAAGAACACATAACAACTGTAAATATATAGCACCCAACATAGGAGCTCCTAAAAATCTGAAAAAAGAAATTAACAGAGGCGAAGGGGACAACAGACATAGTGGTAGGAGGGGATTTGAAGATCCCACTGTCGGCATTGGGTCGACTGCCCAGAGACAGACTCGGTAAGGAAACGGCGCATTTGAACAACACTGTGGACCCAACAGACCCAAGAGACACACAGAGAACACTGCGCCCAGCAGCAGCAGCATGCAGTTCTTCTCAAGTGCGCACGGAGCGCTCTCCAGGACGCATCACAGGCCAGGCCACGAAGCAGGTCTTAACGAATCAAAGGAGACTGAAATCCTATCACAAGTCTTTTCTGACCACCATGATATGAAATGAGAAATCAGTAATAGGAGGACAGGGGCGGCTGGGCTGGTGCAGTTGAGTGTCTTCTTGGTTTCAGGTATGGTTGTGATCTCATCATCGTGAGATCGAGCCCTGTGTCAGGCTCCATGCTTGGTGCAGAGTATGCATGAGAGTCTCTCTCCCCCTGCCCTTCCCCCCAAATAAAGAAATAAAGTTAAAAAAAAAAAAAACAAGCAGAAGGACTACAAATACACTGAAATTAAAACACACACGTCTGAATAACTAAGGGCTCAAAGAAGAAATCAGGAAGTATCTTGAGACAAACAGAATACAACATACAAAATTCATGGGGTGGGGCAAGAGCAGTCCTGAGAGGGAAGAGTTTAGAGACATGAATGCCCACATTGAGGGAAAAAGAGAGATTGCAAATAAACACCCTAACTTTATACCTCAGGGAAATATGAGAACAAACTAAGCCCAACATTAGCAGGAGAAAGGAAATAATAAAGATGATTAGAGCAGAAATAAATAAAGTAGGAACTAGAAGGACAAGAGGGAAAAAAATTAAGGATGCTAGGAGCTGGTGTTTTGAAAAGATAAACAAAATTGACAGACCTTTGGCTAGACTAACCAAGAAAAAAAGGACTCAAATCAACAAAAGTATAATGAAAGAGGAGAGACATGGTAAGAGATGCCGCAGAAATACAAAGGATCATGAGACTGCTATGGACAATTACATGCTGAACCGGATAACTTAGAAGAAACGGATGTATTTCTAGAAATGTACAAACCTGAATCATGAAAAAAAATCTGAACATACCACTACTGACTAAGGAGATTGAACAAGTCATCAAAAATCTCCCCCCCACCCAAAAAAAGCTCAGGACCAGATGGTTTTACTGGTGAATTGTCCTAAACATTTTAAGAATTAACACCAATCTTTTTTTTTTTTTTAAGATTTTATTTATTTATTTGGCAGACAGAGATCACAAGTAGGCAGAGAGTCAGGCAGAGAGAGAGGAGGAAGCAGGCTCCCCGCTGAGCAGAGAGCCCGATGCGGGACTCGATCCCAGGACCCTGAGATCATGACCTGAGCTGAAGGCAGAGGCTTAACCCACTGAGCCAACCAGCCGCCCCAAGAATTAACACCAATCTTTCTCAAACTCTTCCAAAAAACTTGAAGAGGGGAAGCACTCCTAAACAAATAATCCAGTTTAAAAATTGGCAAAGGATCTGAACAGACATTTCATCCAAAGAGGACATACAAGTGACCAACAAATACATGAAAACGGCGCTTGCCGTCTCTCCGCATCAGGGCCGTGTAAACCCAGACCGCAGTGAGGTATCATCTCACACTGGTCAGAATGGCTACAATCAAAAACGCAAGAGAAAAGGAGTGTCGGCGAGGATGTGGAGAAGGGGGTCCTCATGTGCTGATTGGGGGATGCAATCTGGTGCAGCCGTCGTGGAAAATGGTATGGAGGTTCTTCAAAAATTTAAAAACAGGGACACCTGGGTGGCTCAGTTGGCTAAGCGACTGCCTTCGGCTCAGGTCATGATCTTGGAGTCCCAGGATTGAGTTCCACGTTGGGCTCCCTGCTCAGTGGGGCGTCTGCTTCTCCCTCTGACCCTCCCCCTTCTCGTGCTCTCTCATTCTCTCTCTCTCTCAAATAAATAAATAAATAAAATCTTCAAAAAAAATTAAAAACAAAACAAACAAACAAAATTAAAAACAACTATTGTAGGACCCAGCAGTTCCACTTCTGGGTGTATGGCTGAAGGACATAAAACCACTCTCTCAAAGAGACATCTGCCCCCCCCATGTTCATGACAGCATTATTCACTCAGCCAAGACGTGGACGCAACCTGTGTTCAGCACTGTAGTGTATCCTTGAAGGTGGCTAGGAGAGTGAACGCTAAATGTTCTACACACACACACACACACACACACAGAAGGTAACCAGGTGAGGAGATGGACGTAAACTGACCGGCGGTAATCGTTTCACGATATACACCTACATGTAAAAACTCCGCGTACTATGGACTACAGACGGACCGGGTCGTCATGGTACACCTTACACAGTGCCACCTGTCAGCTCATCTCAGTAAAGCTAGCAACACCACCACCACCAAAAACCTCAAATGATTTGCCACCCTCGAAAAAATGATCTGCTCTGGGCTTTATCTCTGGAATGCAAGGCTGGTTCAATATCTGAAAATCAACCAATACCACATTAATAGTGTAAAAAGACCCTACACCATCATCTCAGCAATCACAAAAGGGCCCGGACAGAACCTAACACCCTTTCGTGATAAAACACAAAGCAAACAAGTAATAGAGGGAACTTCCTCAGCCGGATAAGCTCGGAAAACCCCCCATTAACGTAGTCCTGGACAGTGGGAGATGGGATGCTTTCTCCCAAGAACAGAAACAAGACAAGGACGTGCACTGTGTGACCTTGGCTCCGCAGACGCCTGGAGGCTGTGGCCGGGCACATCAGGTAAGGGAAGAAATAAAGTGCCACCGGACTGACCAGTAGAGGTACCAGAACGTGGGTTCACAGTTGTCATCATCTTCCGTGCAGAAAATCTGTAGGGTCAGCTGGAACACAGTCGGAACTAATAAGGCGTCCATCGAAGTAGCAGGACACAAGATCAACAGGGACACCCTTGACCCGGTCCTTCTCCCCCATTCCACGTTCTGCGCCAGGCCCGGTCTCCCTGCTGCCGCCCTGCCCTGCCCACCACCTGTTCCCTGACCCCACAGGGTTAGTCACCCGCCCCTGCCCCCGTTCTGGGCTCCAGGGCCCCTGTGGCTCCCCGCCGAGAAGAGGTCAGAGCTTCCTGTGCTGACCGCCCCCCCCACCCCCTTTGCTAGCTGTGTCTCTCCCTCCTGGGCCCTGGACTCGGGCGTCCGTGTCGCTCACGGCCCAGCACTGCCGCCGCTGAGCCCCTGCCTGGACGCCCGGACGCCCCGGCCTGCCCTCGCTCCCCGCGGGCTCCCGTGCGCCCGCGCCTTTTGGGGGGCGGCCCCTGCCCTTGCCGGCCGCCCGGAGGGACCCCAGGCCGGGCTCTCCGCCGGGTGCTTGTGCGGTGACCGCGGGCTCCTCGCTGTGGCACGGGGTGGCGGCCCTCCGCGCCCGGACCCCCACTCAGGAAGCGTCGTCCCTGGTCTCCGCGGGCCGCGGGTCTCCGGGCCGGGGGTGGGTCCGCGGGGAAGCACCGCGCACACACGCGGGGCCCCAAGGGCGGGACGGCCCGGCCGCCTCGGCGCTCTCCGGGAGGGGGAGCCCCCGGGGCTGCTCTGGCGGGCGGGGGTGTCGCCCTCCGGGGGTGGCCGTCTGCCCGCCGGGCGGCGGCTGGGACCTCTGGGGCGGACGACCCGGGGCCGGCGCGGAGGAGGCGCGGCCCAGACAAAGGGCTGCTTCGGGACTCGCCGGGGCCTTCCAGCCCGCCGGCGTCCGCGGCCTCGCCCGCGCCCGTTCCCGTTCCCGCGCCGTTCCCGCGCCCGCTCCCGCGCCCGCTCCGGCGCCCGCTCCCGCGCGACCCCGCGCCCGGTGCTCGCGGAGGGAGGCGGGGCCTCGGGCTGGCCCACTGCGCGTGCGGTGAGGGGCGGGGCGCGCGCAGGCCGGGGGCGGGCTGCTCCCATTGCGCGTGCGGCTAGGGGCGGGGCGAGGGCGGGCCGGGGGGGCGGGGCGGCGGGCGGCACCCGGCGCGCGTGCGCAGGGCCTCGGCGTCGCGCGCGCTCCCGCCGGTTGGCCGCCTCCTCAGCGGCCGCCGCCGCCGCCCCCGCCGCCCCCGCTCC